>NW_024121432.1:20777505-21118584 GCF_016745375.1 Pimephales promelas | reverse complement strand
TTACTTTTAGATTTGTGTGTGTGAATGTTTACCACACAATTATAGGAGCATCCTGGTGGATATCCTCTTGTCTCCTCCTGTTTTGTTCTACTACTCTGTCCGTGTTTGTTGTGTGTGTGTGTAACCAAATACGGATGTGTTGTTTATTGTTACACAACCATCTCTCACCAATTTGTGGTCAGTTTGACGGGGACCGTCCATTTCAACTAATGTTTTTCCATACTGGATATCTGACACTGTTTAGGTAGCCAGTAGAAGCATGCATACACTTGTACATAACGCAACAAGGGTTTGAAATCTGAAACTGTTTTGCGACCTCTCTCACCATCATTTGTCTTCTTTATCAAACAGCCACCATTTTCTCACTGTTTCACTTCCCCATAATAATCTGAGGACAACCCACTGCATAAAGAGCAGATGATTATGAGTAACAAAGGACATTGGCCAAATTAAGAGCCATATCGAATTTTCCCCCCTACCAAACCAGCGATCGACTGAGAAAAACATACTCTGGTCATAGGTGTGCCTTGTTTCCAGGAAAGTGATCAAAGACTTCCTTTTCTCACAGATCAAAACGGCACTGCGAGATATTTATTGCTTTGTTTGGCACTCAGGCCGAAACGACCTCAGTGAAGAGGAAAACGTACGTGCCTGTGCATGACACTGTAAACTGCCATGTAACAGGGAAAGCGACAGATGCGGCTGCAACAAGGATTATGAACAGAAACAAATCTACAGGGACGGACACAATGGATATATTACCCAATTCACACTGCAGTCAGAGGAATGGTGTCAAGGTTCATTTGTGAAATTTGCACACCATCTTTATTGGCTTCAGAGCTGCTTTTCTCACCTATAATGAAATAACAATGACAAGTACAGGCATTGCTCGTCACAGGTTTCTTCATTTGACTATTGTGTGCTACTACTACAAAGCCTAAAAACACAGAGAGTGAACATGTCCAGTTGTTTCCCTCATTAAAGAGTTTTTGATATAAATAAATGGATCTTTCTTTTGTTATTATCTTTAGTCATATCAATGGCCTGGAAAAAGCTGTTTTATTCTACATAGGGAGGAGAATTTGGAGATCACATGGGTACTGTGATTTTAAATTTGGTCAAAGACAGTAAAATATGCACTGCACAATGATAAACAATTTTTACAGGAAAATGCTACAGTAAAAATCTGTATGGTAAGGTTGTTATTATAAAAGCTGATTTTAGTGGTTCAATTATTGCTATATTAACACCATATAAACTTGTATAACACATATGCACAATAATTAATTCTGTAATAGAAAAAATTTGTCTAGAAAAATAAATAACTTTAATAATAAATATATTTGTACAGTATACATTTATGCAGTAGTTTATATAAGCCTGCAAATTAACTAGACCAGCCTTCAAAAATACTAATTTGAGCTAAAGAGGTTAAATTTGTTACCATTGTCATCAGATTAGTGTTGATTTGAAATAGTTTATAGAACATAAACTCGGCAAACAGTTATATTCAAATCAATGAAGCTGTATGTTTTAAATACCTACTCTACATAGAAAATAGCTTTATCTACCAAAAATGGCTACTGACTGAAAATAATATATAAAATATTCTTTCCCCTAAATGAAACCAGTTAATTTAGAGGTTATCAGTACATTTTGTAGTAAAAAATAAAATATTAGCCAAAAGAAAAAAAAAAAAAAACGCTTTTACAGTATAAATGTTCAATTGTACTTAGCAAAATGGCTCATTTTGTGTGTGGTTATGACCTATGACATCATTACATTTTTCTCTTTTGCATTGCAGCTGCTTTATTGTTGCAGCCTACTACAATAAATAAATTAATAATGAATTAGCATTCCCTATTCATTGAGTGTATTGTTTGAGGGCCAAAAAGAAAAAAGCCAGAAATTTGGCAGCTGGAATAAGCACACACAAACACGTTTGGTTTCGCTAACATCCCAAAAACAAGGTCAGCGCTTGGTGAAGGGATGTGCCCTGAATAGATTTTCAGTGATTTTTCAATAGGATCAGTGACTAAGCTAATTGTAGATTGTTCTTGTGACATTATATCAACGGCACTGTTATGACAAAGCCTAGCGGCTAAGCAAAGCAATACATCTGTTACTCTGCTGTAGGCCCCCTCTCTCGCTCACACACGCATACACACACTTGATTCTCTCTCTCTCTTTATGTTTCTTTGCTTCTGCCTCCCTGGCACCACAAAAGGGACATTTATCACCATGGTGACAAGCAAAGAGAACAATGCTCACTTTTGGAAAGCGGAAGGTCTTCTGTGGCTGATATTATGTTTAGAATATGTTGGATTTCCTCCTAGAGGGTGAAATGGCCCTTAGATGAGAGATGGGTTGGCCCAGTGAAATCAAACGTTTTGATAAGGGACCCCATAAATTAAATGCATGCCAAACTTGCCCTGCACCAGTCATTTTACAGCGTTTCCCTTGAGATCTTCCATATATCTCATTATCGGAGCTGTCAGCAGGTGTAGGCCTGTCAGACTGATCTCAGGAAGGACAATCATGAATGAATAGCAACATTTTTACCTACAGCAAGTGAGGAAACAATACAATGAAGGCACCAGAAAAGCCATCATTTGGATAAGTATCTAGTCTAAGAGCAAAACCCTCTGCATGTATGTGCTGTTTTTATCTGAATGACAGCGGGGCCACTTCCCATGGCATGTCCTGAGGGTCATGAGTTTAACCTGCCAAACCCCTCCTTCCCCAGGGTTTCTGGGCTTTATGATCCCTGTGCGTCCCTCTTGGATACACCCTGTCCTGTACAGCCTCCCCTAGCTCTCTCTCTCTCTACATTGCCAGCCACTCTCACCCAGCTCTCTGTGTTTATTCAGCCTCATCCTCCGCTACACAAGCCTAATAAAGCCTGTGCGCTCCCTCGCTCCTACCAGCCATACACTCCCGCGATTCATAACACTGAAGAGAACGAACCAGTGTACGAGTGCAGTGTACATTCACATCTGATCGTATGCTGCTTCCTCTCTATAAAGCTGTAATAGTTTGGTCAATATTATCAGATTTGAGAAATTTCGCTATGAATATGGAAAACCATTAATGTATAAGTCATAAATATGTTTCGTCTATGTCAGACAAGACCAGTAAATCATAATAACTATTTTTTTTTTTTTTTTTTTTTGAGTTTTTGGACTGGCAAAACTTTTAAATAAAGAAATGTTATGATTTCAACTGAATAAGAAACATTTGAGATTCTGCACTATTTCTAGGCCACTAATCAAATAAGCGAATTTGCGAACAAAAATGCTCTCTGGCTTCAGAAAGAGGACAAAACAAACACCAACTGAAATCCATGTATTTTTTTCAATTTGACTTTTCACAAACGTTATACTGATAATATAATTGATAATGAAAATATATATAATCATAAAATACAATATTCAGTGTCCAAAACCTTTACATATCCAAAAGTTTAAGTCCTAAAAATGCTTCATTTTGCATTCATTTTATTTAGTAAAATGCACAATTATGCATTAAAACGCATTATTTTTGCTAGTGTTCACATTTTGGACAAGTTCTGTAAATATTTAATGTAAAAGTGGTAATGAAAAAATAAAAATATAGGGTACATTTACGTACGTACATTGTGCGTACGATTTACTAATACGTTCCCATGATTTTTAAATCGTGCCCACAATTTACCATTTTTTCCCCTTGATTTGCTATATCGAGGGAAAGAATAAAGTAAATTGAGGGGACTAAATAGTAAATTGTGTAAAAATGAAATCATCCACACGATTTAGCAAATCGAGGAACAATTTTTTCTTACATGTCATCTGCGGGGCTCCGCAACAATGCACTAAAATGGAAACGTTTTTCCTTTGCCTTTTTCAGACGAGAACATTGTCAAAACAATCCCCGTTCACACAGATATGCAAACACGACTAAAAACGCTAGGCCAGTAGTTAGTGATATTACTTTGTAAAGAAACACTATGCACTATAGACTGTGCACGTAACAAGCATGCCCATGACGCCACTGTTTTCTAGGGCTGGGTTTTAACATAAATTTCACGATTCGATTTCAATTCACAAGCTTGCAATTCGATTCTATTACAATTCGTTTCGATTCAACATGGATTATTTAGGATATCCAATACATGACTATTTTTTACAAGGGAAACAAATCTCTTAACTAATGCTGTAAACTATGGGAGTCAGTAGCCTACGAGGCTTCATTAGCCTACTATAATGTTAAAGGTAAAAATTAACTGATTTGTTGCTATACACTTAAAAATCAGAGCTCGGCAAAACCGTTTGCTCAACAGTCACAGCAGACATCGAGGGAGTGCAGGTGGAGGAGTCGGGGCGACGGTTTAAGGTGGAATGACATGAACTGAAGCAAGAGATGGAACCACAGGCTCCCTATACCCTGGGGGAGGTGGCTCACGGTGGGCCCGTGGTCTAACCACATCACTGAGAAGAGTCAACGGAAAAACATCAGGTAGGAGACAACTCGTAAAGGGCAGTAGATATGGCTGAGGTCTGGGAAGGCTCAGATGATGGAATGACAAGGACATTTAGACGAGGGAGGTGAGGGAGGGAGGCTGGGTGGGACCAGTGAGTCAAATATAAAATAAGCAGCCAAATGAGGGGTTAACTCTAAAATATTGTCCACAAACTCACTTTCAGTGATTAGCGGGTGGGCTGGCATGACGCGATAGTCTCTGGCTCGGCAGGTATGATGAGAACATCAAGCTGGTCAGGCAGGATGTGAAGAACCTCAAGCGTTGACAATCGGGGATATGAAAGGCTGGGCTCTGGCTTAGTTTTGGACCGGGACACAACGCTCTCCAGACACCAAATTAAGGTTTCCTTCCATTCCAGTCCTGTGGTGTCTGGGAGGTCGATTGGGTGGTTGAAAGTTGCCCTGATCCGGAACAAGATTGACAGTGTTTGGTCGTTAAGGGATCTGGTTAGGGCAAGCCTGAAAAATTCCCTCACGAAATCCAGAAAATCGTAGCTCTCCTGAGCCACGGTGATGAACTTTACCTGCTCATCCATGGATGGTCCAGTCTTCTGTAACGGTTGCTCGGATGAAAGGTTTCCAAAATAAAATTTAATGAACAACAAGGTTATACAATAGATTAATGCAGACACAACAAAACACACGAGACTAGACAAAGAACAACATACAAAGAAGGAATTCAACAGACAATGACAGACAGCTGTGATAATGATGATCACTGGCAGGTGTGGATAATGATGTATTGAGTGCTGGTGTGAGCCAGAGAGAATAATGGGACATGTAGTGTAGGTAGTGATACACGGAAACTGTGACAGCTGGATTTTTAAGTGTCATGTAAACGGCCCTAAATAATTGTGTTGATGTAACCTAATCAGGTTCTATTCAGGTAAATTAAATATTTTGAATTAAAATAAAACCAGTTAATTTTGATGTTACTACATGAAGCACATTTTTAAATTACCTGACAAAACATCAACATGCTATAACCAAAAAAGTCTTTTTTGACAATTCCTTAATTTGTCATTGAATATTTTTTTTCTCCAGCACCCCATCCCCATCTGTCACTTTTATTATCTGATAATTTCCATACTTTATCTCCAATATCAACAAAGAGCCGTTCCACAGCAGGTTCAGCGAGAACAAGTGCTCTGATTATCTTTGTCTCCTCCACTGACTGGCCATTCTCAGCTAATCCGCTCTACGGCTGCTTTGGAGGAGATTCCGTCTCCATCCCTCCACAAATGGCCATCATTATCTCAGCCCAATCAGTGTCTCAGTTGTGCATGACAAGCTTTTCTACTGATGGGACTCATTCTGGATAGACCTGACTACACGGAAACATGACCTCCTCACTCTCCCACGTACCCCCACGGGACCACCATTTCAGTTGCTGAAATATTCATGCTGTTAAAGAACACGTTGTATTGTAGCTTAGGTCTTTAAAGGCATTCGAAAAGAGAAAGTGAGTGGAGAGAGACAGACAGAACGCATGTGAAAAGGCCGCATGCACATTTGTTTTACAAAGATCTATATGCACAGGCGAGCAAAGACAGCTGTAACTGAAGTCAATGGAAAATTCTGGAGATCTTTGGGAATAAGAGGGAGATGGATACAGGAGGAGAAAGGGAGAGGAGACAGTCACGCTGGCCTGGGGCCCTCTGATAGCAGCTCTCTAATTAATAGGTTATGAAAGCAGATGGAGGATGCGGGATGTCAGGGTCATTAAACTGCCTCTCTGTTTAACCCCCCTCCATTCCCCCAAACACATACACACAACATTGCCTCCATCTCCTCAATTGTTGAAAAACAGGCCTGGCTATCTTTCCATAAAAAAGGAAAATAGCAATAAAAAACTGAAAATAAAAAATAAATTGGCCGTACAGACCATACACAAAAAGGATGGATGTTCTAGTCTCTGGTGGCATGGCTGCAGAAGATAGTTAACTTGAATTACAAAAGAGAATGTCCAGATAGCTATAAAGCCTGATAATGAAACACTATGAGATTCACTCACCGACCATCTCAACTTGACCATAATACGTGGCTAATGAGGATGACCAGTATGGGTTCTGTTTTACCTGGATCCCAAATTACTTTAAGGCTCCATTCTTCTATCTTTACAGTGCTGTGGTGGAGAATGGGTTCTTGTGCAGTGTTATTGTTTTTACCTAAAACTACAGTAAGACTACTAAATAGTTTGTTAATTGAAATAAAGCTCAAATATAAACATTAGATGGAAAATGTAAACTTGAACAAAAATTAGAAATGCTGCCCTGGCAACTAAGTGAAATAAAATAAGTTGAAGTTGAAGTACAACAATTACTAAAATAAACAAAAATAAATCATTTTTATTATCTCACACGAACGCACGCACTGTAACAAGGTTTGAAGCTCAGGGAAGGAGGAGGCAGAAACCGGTGAAAGTTTAATATTAAAATAATCAAACAACAAAATGAAAGCAATGCCGAAAATAAACATAATAAGATACGGGATATAAGGTACAATATAAAAGCAATAAGGTACGGGAATCTGTGCTGTATCGTGAATAAGTAACGGCTGAAGGGCGTTGTTAGGCACAACGCGAAGCCGTCACTTAGTCACGATACAGCACTTGCCTCGAATACCTTATTGGTTTTCTAAAACGGTTACCACACAATTAAAATAATAAAGTAAAAAAAAAAAATATATGTATTAGTGCAACTTTCATGAAATCAGTGAAAGCCTTCCTTCCGCTAGAAAAAAATGGTCCCTGACCGTGAACAGCAACAACGTTCCAATGTGTAATATGCATGAAAGCTCAAATAAAAACAACAAAGGAACTGCAATGTTGCGCAGTGATAAATAGAACTGTTTGGTGAAGCGGTCATAGCCGTGTTTTATCATAAATAAAGCACATCTATTGACCAATCAGAATCAAGGATTGAAACTAACTGTTTTATAATTTAAAATTGAAAAAATGATACTCCTGACGAAGGTCGTGTGACCGAAACGTTGTGTGTGAATAAACTTGATTGAAAAGTGCAAGTAATGATAGTGTGCGGGAGTTCCTTATCTGCTTGAATGACTAGCTGGTCTTATTATCCGACGCACCCATCACCTGCAGGTGTGCGATGGAGTTTGGTTAATAATTTAAAATATAAAACCCATCTTTTACTCATCCTCATGTCATTAAAAACCTGTATGAATTTATTTCTCTTGCAGAACACAACATTCTAAATACTGTTTTTGTCACATTGTTTATGGTCCAATCCAAATCACTTGATGCAGGCACTATAATATAAAGTACTTAATCCACACAGTGAATCACATAGGAGAAAACACAGGCACATGACTGAAAAGACAAGAACACGGAAGATAACCCTGAACATTTTCATGCAGTTCTGTTCCTGGGGACTGGTGCTTTTTAAGCTTCAAAAATGACTCAAAAGCATCATAAAATTGTTATGTTACCCATATGATTGTGCTGTATTTTAATTCTTATGAAAGAAAAGAAAGAAAATTTTAGTCGTCATTTACTAAAAACCTTAACCTCCAGTGAGCTGTAACAGGATCATTGAGCCAGTAAGAATCAGATCAGTCAAATCCAGATCAAATCCCTCAGATCAGTTCAAATCAAACGATTCATCTAAACATTTCAAATTAAGGATTTGTTCAACGATATTGCGTCTTCTCTCACTAATGTACCAGAGAGAATATCTGTTTTTTCAGTGAATAATGACTGAATGATTGAAAAGAGTGCACTTTTACAATATTTTTCTAGTACTAAATCTCTTTTTTTAAACTTTTTTTTTAATGTTTCAGTCCCAATTTATTGTACAGTAACTACATAGCAACTGGCAGAATCATATTTTTTCCTTTTCTGTTACACTGAAGAAAAAAAAAAAGTCAGGTTTGGAACAACATATGAGTGAATAAATGATGACAGATTCAAAGATTTTTTGGGTGAACTATCTCTTTAACTCTAGTCTTGGCTCTGGCCCAAATCCAGACATTAAAGATAGAACTTTACTCCATTTCCCATGAGTGCACCCTCCCCAAACAACAGGAGTCATAATGTTGAATGGGCATCCAATCTGCTGACTTGTGTTTTTACTGTCACTCACATCCAGCTTGAATCGGGAAGACAAGCAGAGAGGGCTGAAGGATTGGGCAAAGGGCCACGATATCATGCAAAAATGGACACAGAAGACAAAAATACTTCCTCTCTCTGATCTTCTCTTCCTTTTCCATTTTTACTCTCTAGCTTCCTTTCATTCCCCATTTCCCATCATGCTTCATCTGAGCTCTATTGTTCTCCTCCTCACCATCTTGAAATATTTTAAAGATCCCCCCACAGGTCACTGGTGCAGTTTTCAGGGCAAACTTGCTGGATTTTCATGCTATAAAGCAGAGCTCTGCCAAATATCTTCCTCGCTCAGGAGGTTGACTCTCTTTCCCAAAACCAGCTGGAGGAAAACCACACAAAAAGTGCTGACCTCTGTTGGCCACTGTAAGAGCTGCACTCCACCAACAGAGCATGTGCGCGTCTCATCTGTGTTTGTACTACAGGCCTCAGATGGCATTCACGTGCGAACCGTGATCCACCATCAAAAGGGGCACAGCTTTACCAGATGATTCCCGTAAATTACAAGCTGCATCTTGTTACAGCTTCCAAATCAGGACAATTCAACGCCATTTTCTCAAAGTGGTGGATGTTGGGGAGCATGTCCACAGCAGCCATTTGGGGTGTGAAGCACTCTTCAGGTGGAGTGGGCAGTGTGTGGGAGGCCGGTGGACGGTGTGCGCAATACCAATGCTATCTAGTCACTCGAGTGGCTTCATTCCCTAACGCCTCGGCTCAATCAGCATAATGAACCCATCGCACGCTTCAAGCGCACGCACACTCTCTCAGAAGTGAGATGATAGAGCTAGGAATAAATTCATAGCTTTGGATTCACACAAACAGAGGTGGCTAATGGTTGTGAATATGACTTACAAACGAAATGGGGGGGATTTACTCCACATGGTAAATTAGCCCTTCTCCACAATTAATTATTCATGTTGCCCGATTAATTATGAAACAATCTGAAACCCAAAGCCAGTCCGGTAGGTTTGGAGGTTGCCTAGGAACGGGTGACCCATATTAAATGCCACCATTGTTTGGTCGTAACTGGAGAGCCAGGCTTCCCATAGGGCACCGGCCCCCAAGGGTATTGTGGTGGAAAGTAAATAAACAGCGGCTATATCATAACATTTGTTTTGAGGTTGATCACACAGGGTAAACAAGTATGCGTGGTGAATTATTCATCAGTGACGAGCAAGAAATATCTCTGCCTCGTGGAATCCTCGGCAAAGGCTCGCCAATTTGGCCGTTAGGTGTCATGATACAGCACTTACTATTACTATATTACTATTACTATTACTACAACTATGGATCTCTTTAAAATACAATGTCAGCTATGTCATTTTATGTATAAAGACATTAAAGAAAACGAAAGCGTCATTTTATAGACATGTCGTTTTCAGAATGAAATAATTGGCTTTTATCTTGTTATTGTGGCTACAAAGACCAAAGCAACTTATTACAAATTATCAGGAGAGAATATGTAGCTAAATGAAAATATGATCAAATGATGCAAAATATTAGGCTGAAAATATTTAATTAAATAATAGTATTATTCAAATGTTTGGGTTAGGTAAGATTTTTTCTTTTGAAAGAATGTCTTATGCATGGCTTTCACATTTTCAACTGTATGTTTGTTGAGCACCAAATTAGAATGATTTCTGAAGGATCACATAACACTCAAGACTGAAAAATGTAGCTATTATTTCACAATATTATTGATTTACTACCAACCCCAAACTGTATATGTTATACAGTGTCTATAATATATAATGCATTCCTGTTGACCCCCAAGAACCCTCTGTGACCCTATCATTTAAAAATAAATGTTGTAATAGACTGTGAACTAAAGTACATACAAGCACAAATAAGAGTTTCTACACATCAATTCTCTGTACAAAAACATCAGTCCACTTTTGCACATGAACTCTTCACATATCACCTATGTGCCAGTGCTTCTCAACACAACATCCGACAAGGGGGCAACATGGGACAAACACTGCACATAAATTTAGAATCTCTGTTTTGTTTGCATCCGATAAAAAAAAAGCTCAAAGAGGGCATCTCTGGGAGCACATCCTGCCCCTGGTGTGAGGAGGTGGAGCAAGAGGCTCTTCCCAGCATCTTCTCAGCGCTGGCCAGAGTGTGGCGAGCGAGGGAGATGAAGGAAGATATAAGCTCCGTGTGACCAGACGACGGGTTCCTTCCTTGCCAGCCTGAGAAACAGGAAGCCCATCTCGTTGTTCCTCCATTATTGTGACTAACAGGAAATGCAGAGGTCTTCAATGAGGGGATGGGGCAGAAGGAGGTGGTGGGGAAATTAAAGCTGTAAGGTATACAGTAACTCAGCATCATCAGCGAGGACTCTTTTCCACAAACAAGGTGGTCGATGCTGACAAGCTTTATAGCATATCTCTGACTTTGGAAGATTTATTCGCCAAATGAATTTCACTTACATGTGTGTGTACACACACAGACACACCTATATATATATATATATATATATATATATATACATACACATGTGCATATGTATGCACAAACCAAATTTCCACAAATGCACATATAGTAAACATGTAAACACTAAGGGTCATGCTTCAAATAGGGTATGGAGTTGATCTATAGCCATTTGTGCCTATTTTGATGATACTGTAAGAATTATTATTTATGAAAATGTAAAAAAAACTAAAAGCAACAAGTCCACAAAGTAAAAACTTTTTTTTTCTTTCTGCCCCAGATAAATCAAAATTTGTGTACTATTCTTCTCAGCTATATTCTCTTTACTGAAATTAACTTGGCCTCAATTCAAACATCATTTTATGTACATGGTCATATCTTTTTCATTATACTCTACGTGCCCAATTTTATTGGGTATTAAAAAAGCTGTAAAAAAGTTGCTTTGAAATATAGAATCATTCAAGATACAAAGTGGAAAACACCTACAATGCATAAATGTTTCATAATGCAATGCTGATGGTGATACAGATGCTCCTAATATAATCTTTTACTGCCTTTCAAAATGAGCGAGATTAACATCTTTAAAATGAGTGAGGATTTTCAGTGCTCTACTGCCATCCAATGGCTACCAATGTAACTGCCAACATTACAATCCGCAGTGGACAAAGACTTTAATCAATATAAAGAATCCATGATATATTTCTCAAATTCTTTCATCTTCAAGGGCTCTGTCTGTGATTATCAATCAGTTTCTAAATCTTCAGCATTAGGAGGCCCTCCAGGTTCTCAAGCAAGTAGCAGCTGTGAAGTCAGCAGTTGAATTAATATGGGTTTCCTTTTCTGCTCCCCGTCTAGTTTTTTTTTTTTTTTTTTTTTTTTTAAACAAGAGGGTAGGAGGGGAAATTCAGTGAGTGTGTTCTTTTGTTCAAATGCTCTAATGCCACATGTTACACTTCCTCAACCCAGATGAACTCTTGACTCATGGAATATTATTGAAAACAGCAGTACATTAAGTCGACCAGGAGTTGGAGATTAATGATATACCGCTCAAACTCACCAAAATGGGGGAACATTATTATCTCAAATTGAAGGATGGAAGTTGCAGGTTGGCCAGTTTCGATTAAAGGTGCCGCACCGTAATGTCACATGGAGTTATTATGGGTCATGGGAACCAGGCGAAGGGAGAGTGTGGTGTTTATGTGACAGGGCTTCCTATTTGAGCGTGCCCTGCTCTCTGGAACCTTAATGGCTTCCCTTTTCCCAGGCTGAGCTGATAAGGCTGTGGGTTAGGGCTCACAGTGCACTTCATAAGAAGAAATATGCCAGTCTTTACACATACAAATCACACACATTAAGTAGATTTAGGATCAAAGGCTAGAGGTTATGTTTAAAGTATGTTTTCATGGCACAGAGGAATTCAACATCAATTAAAGAGATTGCTGAAAATGAAAAATTCTGTCATTATTCAAACATGACGTATGTGTCATGCTGGGGTTGATGAAGATGAACAGATGAAGAATAACCAGCGATAAACAAAGAATCTCTAATATAAACACTGCAAAAGACAACAGTGTGTAAAACACAAACACTACCAGACCAAGAACTGAAAGAAATGAGGAACTTAAATACACAATGATGATTAACAGGTGTGATCGTTAAATTAGTGTCTATGGCAACTAATGACTGTGGGAACAAGGAACACAGGAACCTTGTGACTGAAAGTCCAATCCAAAAAAAAAAAAAAAAAAATCTATCTTACACACATACATAATGCACATAATTATTTACTTGGTATATTAATAATTTATAGACACACTACATTTTATGCTTCATGCATAGGCCTATGAATAAAAATGCATGTTAATATATGGAACACATTTACATTTATGTTGCTAGCCGACACATTCTTGCTGAAGTCTGCGCTACTGATAAAAAAATATGAAGCAGATAAAGATTGAATCAGCTGGTGAGTGAGTGTAGGCGGGGCTAATTTGCATATTCCTAGAACAGCATATACTAAATAAGGCAAGGGTGTAGAGTTATATTCAAGCTATTTTAAGGCATGCATTTTTTCAACACTGTAAAAAAAATATTGGTTTAACTTAAAAAATGAAATAACCTGGTTGCCTTAAAGTTTTTAGTTCATTAAAATGGAAAAATTGAGTTAATACAATGAAGGAGATTGATTTAATCATCAGAAACTCAAAATATTATGTTATCTGAACCACAGATTATTTAAGTTGATTTGACAAAAGAAAAAATGTTGTGATTACAAATCATGAACATATTATACATATATATATATACACACACACACACACACACACACACACACATATATATATATATATATATATATATATATATATTTGGTGATCTCAGTTAAAACATCAGCACTAAATTCAGAACAGGTCTTCATCTTAAACTAGATACTAGGTAAATGTTCCAATCTCTACAATAAAACTGTTCAAAAACTGCTAAAGGACAAGTATCCTAATAGATAAAGACTTGAACATGAACAGTTTAAAAGGATAGTTTGATGAAAATGAGAAATATAAATGTTTTTTTTTCTCCACCAGGTGGAGCTCAGTCTTCATCTTCCTGTGTTGTGTGCATTATAAATACACAGAATTATACAGAAATATATCAAATAAATCTGAATTGCAAGCACGATGCAAATCCCATTTTGTACCTGCTTGACTTATATTCACGTTAAGATCGGCTATTTAAAGAATTGTTTTTCAATGCCTTATTGAATATATTCTGCACCAAGACACAATGAACTATTATAGAGATTTAAGTACATACAATCCAGGAAGGGAATTGCACTATATGCTTTTAATCTAATTGAATACTCTCCCAGGAATTCAGTACATTTAAGTGAGAAATCCTAAATTCAATAGCCAGGGAAAGAAAGCTGGGTAATTTTCCCAGTGGATGGGCAGCTAAAGGTCAAGCCCTTTGATTCTTTTTTATTAAAAGTGCTTTGTCTCTCTGCTGTTTGCAAAAGTATCACATACAAACCAACAACAAAATCTGTTTACCAAGATAATGATTCCAATTTCAATTGTCCCGTCATTCTCTCCAGAAGCCACTGGTGTGAAACCGCTTTGGAAATCTTGCTGATAAATTCTGCCACTGCTTCCACAAAAAATAAATTCTTCAAAATTTAAGAGCTGTTCTGCTACTCTCTGAGGGCAACAAAAACTCAATCACTTCTGAGCTCAGATGCATTTCATATCAGTTCAGAAGAGAAAATTGTAAACTTATGTCTATAGTTGTACTTCTTGAGCAGACCAAACCATAAAGCCAAATGGGTACTTTGAAAAGATCCAAAACTGCACACCTGCCAGTTATTATTGTGATTTTATTTCCCAGCACTGGCTGCGGGCAGTACCAGCAGGGTTTCACCCAAAGCCAAAGCATTAGCATAAATGACATGCTGCTACGCAGGCATCTGTTAATGAAATGGTGATGTGTACAACTATCCACACCAATTAAATGCTAATTGTGAAGGTGATAGATGGACAGAGGCAGACTGATGCCTGCGTAATTTAATCTAATATTTTAAAACTATATTTATATATCTTGCCCTGCCGTCCTCCACTGGATCTGATTCAGTCCTCATCAACTGGGACAATGCTATACTGATTCTACAACTGATGATTGTCTAATCACAAAACCTGCAATTGTAATCACAGGAATTTTGTGTACAGGAAAATGAAGATATACTTATAGACGAAATTCACAATAAATGTAATTTTTCATCCAGCCGTGAATAGTTAACTGAAGGATAAAACAACAGTTAGCTCACATCAGCGTCTTCATCCTTGGTAAGTTATGATAATACTACTACTGAGCCGCCATCAATTCCTGTGGTCATTACTGGCATTGCAATGTTAACAAACTTAGAAAGGTTAGCCAGTGCAGGGTGTGCTAATTGATGCAGAAGATTTTAATGAGGAGCACTGAGAAAATGGACACTAAATGTCAGGTATATAAGTACTCCACCCCTTGCAGGGGGAAATGTCAAGGATCTGTCGCAGGAAGAGAGCACGGGTACACCATCGCTTTACGGTAGTCGACTTGTGGGTTAATTTCCTACTGGAAAATTACCGTAGCCTTCTAGTTAACACAGATTCTTTGACTGTGAATACTATTATCACAAAGGTCAACCTTACTGGTAAAGTAACCAGCATAAACGCATGCCTAGCGAATAACATTGGAAAGAAAGGGGACTGATTCTGTAAGCAAAACTTGCTTTTTCTTTTTACTTTAGAAAGACTGTGGCCTATAAGTCTACACAGCAAACGCATTGTTGCATACTGATACAACTTTCAAGCATGCCTTAACATTATGTTCTGACCCCAACTTATAATCTATTTAATAGAGGCAATGAAATAAAAATAAATAATAAGCCAAAAGCTTATAAGCATTAACAAATTATTACAGTACACATTCAAATTTACAGCAGGAAATTACTGAATTGTTCTACTGAAAAAATAATGTATCATGGTTTCCTCAAATTATTAAATATAATGATTTTTTAGCACCAAATCAGCAAAGAGGGATCATGTGACACTGAAGACTGGAGAACTGGGTGCTTAAAAAATATCTTGAAATGGACGGTTATTAAAAAACGTTTATTTTTTAATTGCATTAATATTTCACAATATTAAATTACTTTTTTTAAAATATTCTTTTTGCTGAGTATACAGTGAGAGATTTCTCTAAACTAAAAAAAACGATCGTAGATTTCAGTTAAAATGTCAAACTTTGTTTTGCCTCGGTAAACACTACAGTACATTCAACATTTAAGAAAGTGGATTAACTAATATTTACCATAAGACACGTCATATTCATGGTGTGTAAATATTTCCCTCCTTTATCATTTTCTTTTGTATTTCTCATTGGCCCTTTTTTTCAGCAGATTGTCAATGGTTTTGTATTGGCAGTGCCTTAAAGGGATAGCTCACCCTTTATTTAAAATTCTGTCAGTAATTACTCACCCTCATGTTGTTACAAACCTCATGTTGTAAAACTTTCAAATTAAGATATTTTTGATTTTATCTGGGAGCTGGATCACTCCTCCATAGTCTCTTCTCTCTAAGGGAATGAAACTTGCCGGCCCAGAAAAGTTATTAAAGACATCGTTAAAATAGTCCAAGTGACTACAGTGGCTCAACCATAAGGTTATCAAGCAACGAGAATACTCTTTTTGCGCGCAAAAAAATACAAATAAAATAACGACTTTATTCAACTATTTGTTTCCTTCCCTGTGGGCTTCGAATGAGTTCACGTAGTGTAACAGCGCAGCAGTTCTGTGTTGTACGTCACCACGTAGGCTCACTATTGGCCGAAGCTGGTCATGTGCGTGTCATCGCATATCTGTGATGCCTTTTCATTTTTGGGTGAACTATCCCTTTAATGTCCAAAGGAGGCAGTGAGATTAGGTAGCTATTAGCTTGTTCTATGTTCTTGTAGCTGCTTTGTCCACCTGTCAACAAAGTTTTTGATTAATCAACTTGAATTCTGAAAGAAACCAATTTATGTTTAAGTTTAATGCTTAATCCATCCATAATTATGAAGATGTGCTTGTTCATAAAGGGAGTCAACTAACTGAATTAGGCTACATGGTTAAAAAAAAAGACCTTTAATGAATGCAGAAAAACATGGGTTAGGGCTTGTTCACAAAAAACGCATTTTTGCTTTGAAAAACGCGGAAAATGGAATGGAATGCGTTTTCAAAAAAAGTTGAATTTAACTTGAGCGGTGCATTTTTAGAACACTGTATCATGCGAAAGAGACGCTGCAAAAGACGCAAGATGCGAGCACAATGATCATACATGTCCGTCTAGCACATTTATATAGACAAACAATGGAAAAGTAGCGCATTTATATAGAAAAACCTGTTCTGTATGTTCTTCACATGAAGATCAATCAAGATCAAGTTTCTAGCAGCGCTCAAATGGAAGAAGTTCCAGTGGCTGCTGCGACCAAATCTGAAAAATTATTTTTCTTCTCCACCTGAGTCACAGTTATCCTGAGCTCATAAATCAAAATGGCTTGTCTATATTTGAAGGACAAGGAGAATGGGAAAGTGCTGTTTTTATTTTCCTCTCTTTTAGATGCTTATGTAAGAAACATAAATGTATTTATTTGTGCCTCCTGTTTTACTGACATGCACAACAAACAGCAAATTAATCAATTTCACACAGAACCATATAGCCCTGTTCATTGTTTATTCTCTCTTGCAGTGAACCAGGAACATCAGGGCCATTTTGAAGATGGATTGGCACTGGTTTTGAAGAGCTCTCGCAGACATGGAAGTGGATTTACAACAGAGAAGTGGCAGTATGATCTAGGAGGCTTTGATGCCATGTGGAATGTCATATGGTGATTAATAAATTTAAGTGACAGAAATGTCTTTCCTCCAATAGAGGCAGGGGGTGAATGCAGGATAATGTCAGCCAATGAGGCCTGCGATGTGGAGAACTTACAGCTCAAACCAGGCCCAAAAATAGAAGCATGTCCAAGAGAGCTGGTAGCTGCATTTGAGTGTTTATACCACACTGCAGAATAAATTTTTCATGAGCAGCCAGACATGCAGGACGTTACCGAACCACTGCTCGACTTCCTCATCACCAGGATCAACATTATTAGCATCCTGACACTGTTTTCACTTTCCTTCAAGGAAAAGTGTTTTTTTTTTTTTTTTTTTTTGGCTTATAGAGCACTCGATAAAACAGGAAAAAGTTTAACCAGGACAATTTAGGAGTCAATTCCAAAATCCTGCAGGGCTACTTGGACAAATTAGTCCTAAATTATTTATCATGTAAAATATGTTCTGTTTGGAGTCTGCTAGTTGCTTTGGATATCTTTTTCTGATAAAAAAAAAAAAAAACTAATTAAAATGTTAATGATGCATCTTGAGAAAAGCTTCCTGCCAAACAATTATAAAATCAACTGATTGTTAATAAACACTATCACGTATATTTATTTAATGTAATTACATTTTTTAAAAATAATTATAGAATAAAATAGCACACATACCAAAAAACAAAACAGCTAAACAATTCATAGAAAATTATAAGAGTTATAAAAATATTATGCAAGTTACAAGAGATGCAGAAGAAGAAGCCTTTTTTGGTCTAGGTATTTTAAGCAACATGTAGGCTCTGAGTGGGTTGTAGGGAAACTCATTTGGCTAATTGGCTTTATGCTTAGTGGTTCTGAGCATATGTGCTTTGGGAAACACAAACACACAAACAGTACACACACACAAAAAAAATCTTCTCTCAATTCTCACTTATTTAGATTTCAGAGTGTTCATGTGAGTGTGTGCCAAGTAGGGAGAAAAAGACAGCAAAGATCAGGTTGGAAAGTCTGAACTTTTGTTGAAACCAAATAAAGGTATATGGTAGGCAATTTCAGAGAACCTAGTAATAGCAAGCTAGCTTTGAAAGCATGAGATACCACCCTCCCTTCAGAGCACTCTAGAAAGTCACACCTTCAAAACACATGAACAGAGCAGTTTGCAAAGCATCAAAAAACATCTAAATTACCTCATGTCTCAAAGCACATAACACTGCAAAAATAATGAACATAAACAACTTACAGAGCTCTGACTTGTACCAACTGACTGCTGGAGATTCATTTCAGTGCTGATAGTCTTGACATAGAAACGTTAATCAGAGTCTGAGGACTTGAACAGCCCCAGATAGAACGTCACGGGTTGCCATCACATATGATTACAACAAGGCATGAAAGCAAAAATAAGCTTGTTGTTTTGGTTAAGCGGGATCGGTAAAACAAACTCATCTACAACTCGGCATAGCCTAGCCTTACGGAACGAGCTGAATGTACAATGTGTATGGTAAAAGTGTTATATAAATAAAGGTGATTTGAATACGTGTGATGTATACGCAGGTAGGACACTGATCATTCCATTTGGACCGAATACAATGATTGGACAACTATTTTTTGCTCCTGAGACTTCCACAGAAGATATACAGTTTGTACATGTTTTAATATTCAGACCAGTTTGAATACTATAAGGATGTGAAGAGAGATTCAACAAGTATAACAACATTTATAAAACAAATTGCCTACCTTGGTTTAAGTGTCATCTACTCTGCAGAGGTAATTGATGTCAGGAAGGAACATTCTGAGAAGGTCTCTGCACAAGGCTATGTATATATATATAAAAAAAACTTGAGTTGAGCCCTGATAACTGCACATTATTTGTAAGACTCTTCACATATCTCACTTCTCTTTTGAGCACTTAACTATTGAAGCGGGCAACAACTAGCAAATTATTTTTAAAGACACCATATACACATTTTTTTCATAAATAAAACTTTTTCATAAAACTTTAAATTCATTTAAAGAGAAAAAAGGAACATTAAAAAGTACTCACCTTACCTTTTACATTGATAGCCATTACGTCCAACTCGTAACTTCATGCAGCATGGATCCTGCAAAAGCAGAATAAATATCATCTTGTCATTTGAGACCTTGAGTCAGTGCTCAGAGATTAGGCTCCATGTGTTGTTTTCTGCATTTTATGCCTTCAAAAAGTACATGCTGAATTTCACATGAGTGAATTTTCATTAAAAAAAAAAAAAAAATAGGAATGACATGTAGCCCAATTGGGCTTTGGCGGACCGTTGTGGTCCTTTCCCAATCTCAACATCTCTTTCCATCACTTTCTCTTCCTGTCAAAAGGCAAAAAATAAAATAAAATCAACTTTGTTTGGATGATAAATGCTTAAAATACTACAGAAATCATACTGAAACAAAAGGTGATCTAAAAGGCCTATTTTTATACTGTAAAACTAGAAATTTTTTATACAGTTTATGGTTAATAATAAACTGCAACTTAGAAACAGTTATCATAAAAACCTTTCAAATGACCAATTTCCGTAACACTTTACAATAAGGTTCATTAGTTAACATTTAGTTAATGTATCAACTAACAAATGAACAATACATTTGTTAAAATATTTATTAATCTTTGTTAAAGCTACAAATGCCATTTTTTGGCACTAGGGGTCGCTAACCACTTACAATAACAAAGGCGTAGATTGATGACGCAGTAATAAGCGGAATCATTGAACTTGCTGTCATGCTGATGGATCTAATAATGTTAATGAATGAGTGAATACATTGATGTTTTTTAACATGACTGTGGTATGAAGCATGGCATATCAATCTGAGCACGAGACTGAAGACGAAACATTGGAAGTACTAGTTATTATTAGGGATGGGTACCGAAACCCGGTATTAAACGGGCCCCGGTACTGAATTTTGAAAGACCGCTGTATCGATAAGCTCGGACGTTATCGGTTCTGCTGTCGGTACTGGAGAAATTAAGTAAATACACATAAGTTGGGCTACTATTTATTATTCCTATAAAGAAGTTATCTTGAACATGTTTCGTCAGCCATTTCTATATATAAGCTATATTTTAATTAAACCATAGTCTGTGATGCAAATTTGCAATTCGCAGTTCAGAAGAGAGAGAGAGAAGAGAGAGAGCGATCTCTCACGCAAAGCCACAGCACGCGCAACACGACAGCCCTGCTTAATGAGTGACAATGAGGACAGAACTAACATTCAACGTGGTTACACTTTAGATCTGGGATATTATTCTAATATATTTTGTATTTTGGCTTCCAAAGATTATAAAAAGAAGATATTTGAGATAAAACCGTTAAAAAAACGAGACGATCTGTCCAGCTTAACTTCCTTTACTTCACGGCACTGCGGAGCGCTGTCAGTTCTTCTTCTTCCTAAAACCCAAACGTAACCGTCAGAATCAGCACGATCAGCGATTGTTGCAAAATGCTGTCTTCTACTGTTGCAAGATAAAAAAATGGCTATTAAAAAGTTTTAATAAAAACACAAAAACCTGCGCAAGAGACGCTGTTCACAAGGCGGTGCGCGCTCCGAAAGGGACTGCCTATACTTGGGCTCGTGCGTCCTTAACTATCAAATATACATAAAAATGTCAAAATGACCAGCTCTGAGATTCACTTAAACACAATTATGTCTTAAATGGACGTAAATAATAGGGAGAAAATGATGGTGCATCAGTCCCCATTAGATCTGCAATCGGTCTTAAAGGGGCAGCAGTCTAATAGCCTAAACCTGCTGACGATTCAGCCATTAATGCAAATCAAACAACCAAAGCCAGAGAAAATCCCTCACAGCTTTTGAATGAGTAACTTTAGATTTAATAAGCATTATTCTATCTATGATAAACTATACAGTGCTATTTTATATTTGATTAGGTTTCTTTTCAGATAGAAACAATTACCTGAAAAGATGTTAGTACACCTTCCTGAAATTAAAGCACTTTGTATATAATTTGTATCTTTGATTAATTGTATTCTTGTGTTTGTACTTGTTTTTTTCTTATGCATCCTTTTTGTATAAACAAAAAAAGCCTGCACACTGCTGCATAACAAAAATATATTTTTCTTCGTTTTGCTTTTTCTATTTTACATTTCAAAATATAAAGTTTAATTATGTTCTTAATTCTTAAAAAAACAAAAAAAAAAACACCAAAAAGAACCGATAAGAATACCGTTAAAGTACCGGATCGATAAGCGGTATCGGTAAGAGTAGTAATACCGATAAAACCTTAACGATACCCATCCCTAGTTATTATCCTTTATCTTTACTTAAAGTAGTAAGAACGACAGATGATTTGCATTAATAGACGCAGTTTTAAGTAAGAGTGGCCTACAGCTGAATAGCAGAAGTGTTTCAGTAAGACCGTAATAACTTGACTTAGCAGTTAGCCGGAGACTTACACCATATAAAACACAAAACTAAGTATGGTTGAAAATATATACAGTACATAACAATAACAATAATAAGTCATACTTGCAGGTTGTGATTCTGAGGAGCAAGTTAGTCCAAATAAACTGGGTACTGACCAATCATGAAAAGAATGAAAAGAATGTGTGTGTGCAGGCTCATAGTCTTATTTAAAGTGACATCGCCAACTACTACTCTGTCATGCATAATACAGCATTATTAATCGTTTTCACTGATCTGTGTGAACAGGGATCATTTTGGTAATGTTGTCATCTGTATAAAGAGAAAAACGTTTGCGTTTTTAGCACATTGTTGTCATGTAAATGTATCCTTAGAGCACATTGTGGTTTATCCTCACATCTGTTTTTAAACGACACAATTGGATGAATGATTCAATGACTCACTCATAAAGACAGAAGATAAATTTGGATTTGCATACTGACACATTACTACTTTTTCTATTACTAAAAGCTACTCCAAATTCAGTGAATCACTTGTTTCACTTCAGAATTGGATGACTGAATGATCCATTACAAGATCCACGACTTGTTGTTTGTGTCCAATCAATCAATTACTCACTGAAAAAGACCTAATGGTATATCGATGCAACCTTCAGAAAAAAAAAAATCCTCACCACTAAGACTGACATCTGTCTGAAACACGCAAACATGGACAAGAGGAGTGATACAAACAGTAAAATGTGCTCTTGAAAGATCAATTAAATTTAAGGAACAAAAGTAACTTGTATACAAATGAAGAATTCACATTGGAGATATTAGACTGGAATTGCAGTATGGTCTGACCTCTCATCTCATAGTTCTCTTCATGTGCTTTTTTTGGTTGGGCACTTTGGACATTGCCTTGTCAACCCCCAGGCAGTTAAATGTTATGTTGCCTTTTCTAAAGACACCAGCTCTATTGTGTCATTTTTAATGAGCTGCCTCATCACATTCATGCAAGGGTTCTTCAAGGCTTTGCTGGCTAATTTCCCAGGGGTTGAAATGAAATCTTTCACTTGGAACTCTAAAAAGAGGAGACACAGGCATGTCTGGAGGATATATATAATATTATACAAGACACTATTTGATCTGATAATTTAGACAGTCACACAGACATTAAGCAGAATAATACCTTACATCTGAAGAGTCACAGGACTTGATTCAAGCCTTCAAAAAGCATCATGGGCCCTATCTTGCACCCGGTGCAAATGACTTTGTACACTGACACGTGTATCATTTCTATTTTGCACCCACGCAATGCAGGCCCCCTGGGCGGTTCAGCACAAAAAAGGAGGCTTGTTTCAGCGCAAACAATCCCTGGTGCTATTTTGCAGTTCCAGAAAACAATTGCGCCACTGACCAGAAAAAAAAAAACAACTAGTCTAAAGTCAGTGGCGCGTTGTGGCCGCGCATACACTGTAGATGATTCTCTCATCTACACAGATGCATTTTACTTTACTTTACTTATGCAAATGATACATTATTATAAAGAAAAATATTTAAACATGAGGGTCCATGTCCTAATTTGGTCCAGCTAATTTGGGTGGATTTGTCCCATACCCAATGTTACTTCTCTTTCTTTTACTGACCTGACGAGAACATCGATCTTCTCGGATGTGAACCGATTGTGAAGCGCGCTTGGTAAATGAGCCATTATAATAGTATTGCGCCATGGAACAACCACACCTCGTTCATCATGCTCTTAAAGGGATACTCCACTTTTTTAATACGAGACCGGAATACCATAAGGGACATTCCATACAGGCCTTCCGTAATCATGCCAGTAGGAGGGAATGGAAAACGTTGTCTGACCTTTCATAGCACATATTCTATTTAGGATGCAGTCTGACTGCACTCACAGCCAATCGACTCTCTGAAAAACAACCGAGTCTCATATCGGAACAGAATGCTGTGTCCCCGTGGTTTCATGCTTGATATTACAAGAAGCAGCACTGCACACCAATACATTTCCTTATAACATTGAAGATAAAATGGGCAACATGATATCAGAACATTTCCTGCAGAAAAAAAAACACAATGTAGAGAGAATGGGACTCACAATTACTGTGCTTGACTATCACAGTGGGGAGTTCGACCCAGACCTCCTGCAGCAAAACAACTGTGGTATCTAACCATAGCCAATGCCCTGCACGTGATGAATCAATAATCCATTAAAATATAATATCTCCGTGTAATTGGATTTGGGAGCTTATGTTTTTTGCTTTTTCGAAGCAAAATGTTCTCAGGCTCAAATGTAAATAGGGTCCTGCTACATAGAAACCCCTTTGTCTAAATGTAGACCTTGAGACACATTATATGGAGCTGATTCAAGCAAAGAAAACAGAAACCCTCAGGGATGCTTCCAGCTTGTTGTATCAAGTGGGCAGAGTCCAGTTTATAAAAACATAGGGGGTAGTGATATCAGATCCCATGTTCACCTCAGCATTGTACAGGGGTAAACTGTTGTATTATTTCCATATAGATTGGCTATCTGTCTGTGTCATTTCCATTTTGATGGAGGCTGAGCAGGGATGACATTATAGAGTGTAACATACCATTTCGTGATGGGTAGGTGGAGCAAGTGTGGAAAAAGGAGCTTTGGGTGCTGTGGCTCATATTTTTTGTCAGGAAAGTAAGGGGAGAATATCTAGAAACTTCACTGAGAAACCTCAAACAACAATTGTAAGACTCGTGGCTGGTGATTTAGGCTACGTTCACACTGCAGGCTGAAACGACCTAATTCCGATTTTTTTGCCCCTATGCGACCTGTATCTGATTTTTTCATGACAGTCTGAACGACACAGATCCGATCTCTTCAAATGCGATCCAGGACACTTGGGTATGTGGTCTAAATCCGATATGAATCCGATCTTTTGAAATGCGACTTCAATCTGAACGGCCAGGTCACATACAGTATATCCGACCCGCACGTCATTGCACGCACCTGTAGCTAGCCAATACACGCTAACTCCAATGCGTTTCTGCACTGTTATGGGCCGCTGCAGACGTGACTCTTCTGCTTCCTCAGTGTTGTGCTTGAACGCGTTCATATACTGTATGGGCTCTATGCACGGCGTTATTTTCCGGTGAAGGATTAAGGATGCTCGATAACTTCCGCCGATCATAGAGTCCAATGCAATACCGAGAATTTATATTGAATTTTATACTCCATGATTATACTAATGAAACGTTAGTCACAAAAACAGATAAAACAGACACCCCTCGTTGTGTTTATGCTTCTTTTTAAAATTATATTAAATAAACATAACTATATATAAAATGACATCTAAACGTATGTACGTTTCGTTTGAAAAACGAGGACAGTAAATATTGAAGACTCTGCCATAATCCCGTTTTCTCCGGTTTTCCTCCGCTTTAATCTACACAACCGGAAATGGACGAGCATCCTTACGTCAAATGCGGAACTTATGCGTGCATATAGCCCATTACTGCCTGATGAACATTACTGTGAACTCATTCATTCTGGTGTCTGTGAACGTGCGCTCTCTGTCAGTTTAACTTCGTACAGTAGGGTGCCAGATTGATTTCTATAGAGCCTTCCAGGCGAAAACCTGGCTAAAACACATGCATACATGCCTTAAAATGTAGCGAAAAAACACCCAATCTGGCAACACCAGCCACCAGTGTCGCACCGCAGCCGCCGGTGACAAAGCAAGGAGCGACGAGGACGCGCACTATCCATTAAACTGGTTTTATGACGAGGTCGGTGAGGAATCTGAGGATCAGAAAAATTTTACATTTATGTGAAAACTTTGCCCGTCGATAAAATAATTGTTGTCTGTGTTATGGGCTGTGGCAATAATAATAATAATAAAACAAAAGCTCGCAACAATATGGAAAAAAAATAACTATTCTGCAAACAACAAGTGACGTCGTTGACCGTTGATTACTATGGCAAATAAGTGAAGCACATGTACACATGACAACATTTTAGCTTACATAATTCAGATAAATTACACTTTAGTCCAGTTTGTTAATGAGCATTTCATGTTATAACTTCATATATCTATTACATCCTATCAAATAAAATATGTCTTGTGGCACAACCAATAAATTGCCAAAATCAAAATTTCATTCAGTTTTTTTTCTTCTAAATGTAGTAACATTTAATACTAAGATTAATAATTTTAAATGCTAAAAGTGAAGTTAGGCATAACATCACTAGCCTATATCACTATACTACAGCATGAAAATATCCAATACCCAATAACTATTAGGAGGTGTGTGTGTATGTGTGTGTGTGTGTGTGTGTGTGTCCGTCCATGTGAAGCATTAAGTGTTTTGTTGTGTCATCCCTTTTAACTAATGAAAATTTTGGCCAGCAACAAATGCTGGCATGCAGGTTTTACTTCAGGGAGCACAACTTTTTTCTCTCATCAGGGCAAATGGATCAAATTGTTCGGTTCACTAACAGTTATCGGTTGCACTCGCTCTCTCTTCTCAGATCCTGTTTTGCTAAACCCATTAGGAATAATTGGCCATAGCTCTTACAGATGGCACTAACAAACCTTTTTTCTAGACCCAAAGTTTTTTTTGTTTCTTTGTTTCTTTTGCTTACATTTACTGAAACCCAGAGGCTAAGTTAATTCGAGCATTTTTTAAAGAAAATCTTCCTGACTAAACCACAAAAGTTTCTGGCTCCACGGCTCATTGAATTCACATATCCTTCAAATTGGCATTCACACAGGGCTCTTACTGCAAGGTACAGCAAGGCCATTGTGTCCAGGGACACTCTGCTCTGACTTCAGGCTTTTGGAGCTCTCCAGTAATCTTCAGGATTATATAAGGAGGAGCTGAAGGCTTCAATCTGTGACATTTTCCATCATAAAACCCAAGATATTTCTAGTCACAAAAAAATAAAAAAATAAAAAAATAAAAAAATAAATTGCAAACCCTCTTGGTGCAAGAACCAGCACAAGACGGGGATTGATTTTGACTGTTCTCCTGAAGTTTGACAGGGGGACAATACCATTTAGAAGGTGATAAACATATTAGTGCATTTTATCTTTGCTGTTCAGTCTGTTCATCAACTGGAAAGCCGTAATGGTTGTTAAAAGCATTTGCACAATACACAGAGTGATTTTGAGACCTCAATGGGGCAGGCCGTGACCTTGATGAAGCCCATCTCCTAAAGGAGTTCAACCAAAAGCAAACCAAACAGCACTTCTGAAAGCAACAACAATCAGTGAGAAAAGCCTTTAGAAAGAGCAAATAACTATCTGCATGACTTTTGACTTTATGAACTCCACCTGGTTTGACAGCTGTTCATTTTATTTACTCCCATCACACATGTAGATCATACATTTTTTACAAGACCATCAAACTTGTGGTGTTTCATCTTTGACATTTAACGTTGCTCTCAGTATATAATCACTCACTGACTTTTACTGTTTGAAATGAATCACTCCAATTGTCTATATTTAAGCATTCCAGACAGACTGTCAGTCTGAACATCAATGAATCATTTAGGAACGAATTACCCATTTTCATGGGTTGCTTGGTTCTGAAGCGGTTCAGTTGTGACTTTGGAAGTTCTGTATCTTCATCAAAAACAATCCAAGTTTCTGGCAATATTGTGTCTAAAGTTACTTATAAGTAACTTATTAAGTAATAGTATTAAATTGTTGTATTGAAGCGAGAAAAAAGAAGAAGAAAAAAAACAACCTCTGCCTCCTTTTTACTTGAATAACATGCTAGTTCTAAGGCCACCAGGGCACCATACAGACTTTATCAAAGAATTTGATGATTTTCTATCAGAGTTAGTACTTGCTACAAATAAAGTCCTAATTGTTGGTGATTTTAATATACATGTAGATAACGAAAAAGATGCATTGGGATTGACATTTATAGACATTCTGAACTCTATTGGAGTTAGACAACACGTGTCAGGACCTTCTCATTCTCGTAATCATACTTGACCTAATATTATCACATGGAATCAATGTTGATGCTGTTGAAATTCTGACATCTCAGATCATTATCTAGTCTCATGTATACTCCATTTAGCCAAGGCTGCAAAGCTGACTCAGAGAAATAGAGTGATAGGTCTGAATATGTTAGACCTATCACTTCTGCCACTAAAGATTGCTTTATTAATAATATTCCTGATCAGTTTCATCTCATCAGCATTCCAGATAGCTTAGAAGAACTCGATATTGCGACAGAAACTTTTGACCCTCTCTTTTCCAGCACTTTAGACACAGTTGCTCCTTTGCTCTTAAAGAAGATTAAAGAAAATAGTCCAAAGCTGTGGTACAACGAGCACACACGGGCCCTCAAGAGAGCAGACATAAAATGGAGCGCAACTGGAAGAAAACAAAACATTTTTTTTTTTAAAGAGTTTTTCCGTATTTCATGGAACGAGAGCACAATTGCATACAGAGAGGCGTTAAGAGCTTCTATAGATCTGCTTATTTTTCAACACTACAAGAAGAAAATAAACAAAACCCTAGGTATTTATTTGAAGCAGTGGCTAAATTAATGAAAAATAAAGCTTCAACACCAGACATTTCCAAGCAGCACAGCCGTAATGACTTTATGAACTTTTTTACTTACAAGATTGATAATATCAGTGAGAAAATAATAACTATGCAACTGTCTACTACAGTATTACATTAGGCAGTGCATAAGTCTCCTTGAGGAAAAATTTCGATACATTAACTGCTATAAGAGAGGAAAAATTCTCTAAATTCCTTAAACCATCTAAATCAACATGTTAGATATGTTAGATCCAACTGCTTTTGAAATAGATGCTTCCAGAGGTCATACAGTAAATCCTCTTCTTAATATCATTCATTAATCTTTGTCATTAGGAAAATGCCACAAACATTTAAGCGGGCTATGATTAAACTGCTTGATAAAAAAAAAAAAAAAAACGCATCTTGATCCTACAGAATTAGTCAATTACAGGCCGATTTCGAATCTACCTTTTCTGTCAAAGATAATAAAGGCAGTATCCTCACAACTATATTGCTTTTTAAAAAGAAATGGTATCTTTGAGGATTTCCAGTCAGAATTTAGACCTTACCACAGTACTGAGACAGCTCACAAATTATTTGCTCTTATCATCCGATCGCGGTTGTATCTCTCTATTAGTGTCACTCGATCTTAGTGCTGCATTTGATACTATTGACCACAACATTCTTTTAAATAGACTCAAAAAATGTTGGCATTAGTGGAATTGCATGATATAAATCATACTTTTCTGACCATTATAAGTTTGTAGCAGTAAATGAAGAGATGTCTTATCTATCACAATTTCAGTATACCACAAGGCTCAGTACTAGGACCATTGCTGTTCATGCTACCCTTAGTCAGATATCAAGAGAGAGAGAGAGAGAAACATTTTCTGAGAAAACAAAACAAAACAGAGGTTCTAATAATAATATTGATTCTCGTAATAACCTAGAATACGGTCTAGTACATGATGGCTCCTCTGTCAAGTCTTTGTCATCGGTTAGGAACTTGGGTGTGGCTCCTTGATACCAATCTTTCATTTGAAAGTTACGTTTCTAGTATCTATAAAACTGCATTTTTCCATATTAAAAATATATCTAAATTACGCCATATGCTCTCAATGACAAATGCGGAACAATTAGTTAATGGGTTCATGACATCAATGCTAGATTATTGTAATGCTTTACTGGGTGGTTGCCCTGCACGCTTAATAAACAAACTACAGCTGGTCCAAAACAAAACAGCTCGAGTTCTTACCAGAACCAGGAAGCATGACCATATTAGCCCAGTTCTGTCAACACTGCATTGGCTCCCTTTTAAACATAGTAAAAATGTTAAAATATTGCTGATTACTTACAAAGCACTAAATTGTTTAGCTACCCAGTACTTTAGCGAGCTCTTAAAGCATTATAGTCCGTCACATCTATTGTGACAATAGCAACAAAACTTTCAAACTTTCAGTGTCTTCCTAACACTGTCCAGGAAGCAGACACAATCTGTCAGTTTAAATGTAGACTAAAAACAAAACACTTAACACATTATAAACTTCTATAATTTAATGTTAGGCTGTATAGATTAGGTCAGCCGGAACCAGGAACACTTCCCATAAATCCTGATGTACTCATTACATCATAAGAAGAACAGCATCTACGCTAATATTAGTCTCTGTTTATCCCGAGGTTTACCACAGTCCTCTCGATCCAAGCCGTATCCAGATCTGACGAAGAACCTGCGCCTGGACACGGCGGCAACGCAGTCCTGTAGTGTCAAGTTTCTCCGCTGTGAAGGCCTCCCTCCCTTCCCTTTACCTATGTACATATAAAATGTTGTCCAAATAATTCCAGTTAACATGCTATGCGGAAGCGATACACAATTCTGTATAATAATTTTTTAAGGCAAGGGTTGGGGTCAATTTGTAAAGAAAGACTACATGCCTGCGCACATATATATTCAAACGCGCATACAGACTAAACGCGAAATACGCAAGTGCACGTCGTCAGCGTTTTCAAAGGTTTGCGTTTTTGAAGTTTGCGCAGAGATAACTCTTTTTTTTCAAGGCTTGCACCTTGAAACCTATTTCAAGGTTTGCATTCTCGAGCAACCAGGCACTTGTCGTGCGATTGAGCGGGCCGGATCGCGTTAAGGCTTTTCTGTGAGAACGGTGTCATGTATGCAGCCTCTAAGTTAATTTCTAATGATCTTTGCAATGGAAGTGAATCAATCAAAACTTTAACTGGACAATAAAATTGGAAATAAAAATGGAAAAATCATAACTTTTATGGAATTTTGCTGTGTTTATTATAAATGATTTATCCATGCACATTATTATTATTTTTTTCAAATCATGTGCCCTCATAATCTTTAATCAAAAACTCCCCCTCTGATTATGTTTTTGTGGTGCGAGGGTTAGACAATAACCTCTCCCCTCCAGCAACCTGTCACTCACACGATATAACAACATTAGCAAACGTCAATGATCCAATGATCCCATCAATTCACAATGAACAAAATCAAGTCCTGCCTTACATTTGAACTCATTCGAAAATCTGCTTTAATCGAATATACTTCACAGTAGAGTACAAAAGACGATGGCAATTTCCGATATTTACTTGAGAGTATTTGAAGAGTTCAGATGCAAAAGCCTCTAAATGCCATTTGAAATTTTCTTCTTTAATGATGATTTTTATCAAACTTGTATATTTAAGTTCAGTAATTTCACTTAAATAACAATTAATAGGTAATTATCATTGCCATTTAAGTGAAATTACTGAACTTAAATATACAAGCTTGATAAAAATGATCATTCTAGAAGAAAATTTCAAATGGCACTTAGAGGCTTTTGCATCTGAACTCTTCATTTGTTTATTTATAAAGTAAATTGTATTAATGACACCTTTTTCCAAAAAAAGAAAAAAAAAAAAAAGCTACAGTCATCACCTGCATCACTCCTAGTATTGAAAGCACCTCAAGGGGCCTGCAAGGGATCAGTACACAATCCCTCTACTTGAGATGATTACAGAGGCAGGTAATAAAGCCTGGCCATTAGAGAGGATGCTCTGTTTACTCTGTGCAAATCAATTACCCACAATTTATTTGCTGCCAGGATAGCTGTGAAAATCCCTTCACATGTGACACAAAGAATCATCAAACCCTACTTGGTTAGGTACACCTATGGGTTTCTTGCTCACCATCATCCTTCCCTTTACCTTCCCATTCTGTCGACTGGAGCCTGGAAAACAAATAATATCACTTGCAGGCTGCCACTTGCAATTTATCAAAAAATTGAGGTCTGTCGGCTTGTTTGCTGAATATGTTTGTAAAGCACAAGGTGAGAGAGCCTGTTGTGCAGGTGATGCCTAACCCAAATGTGTCAGATAGCACATCTGTTCATGTTAATTAGTACCTGAAGTTCTGAATACATCCCTATTTACAATGTTGTAGTCTGCCTTTCACAGCAGACCTTGAATTTCTCTTATCTTAAATGCATCATCTGAGGATGGTTCTATAGACGAGGCTCGTTAGATGTTCTGAAAAAAGGACTATCCATTCAGCAACTTGTAGGGAAAATGTGCATTTAAAAGTGACTGAATTCAAATATAGCAAAACTTTGTTCACATTTATGTAAATTCCCACTTTTTTGGATGATGAATTGATCAGTTTGTCTGCAGTATTGCTGAATTAGACGTTGCAGTTTATGGTACATGATCCAAGAAGTTGATTTATTAGTAAAATGACAAGAATCTGATATTGTGATTTTTTTCTTTGCTTAGGTCGCACCCTTGGAATGATTAACACACATTTTTTCAACAAAGTCATTGGCTCGCTGTATTATTGAACTATTGACAATTACTTCTGCACAGTTGAAAAACTACATTTAAAATTAATATGCATTCCAACCCTTGAAAAAAAAAAACACAATAATTTTAAATCCTTTATGAGCAACATTTTACTGAAAATCCCTGTAAAGCTTAGCTACAAAAACTAAAGGATGCAAAGCTTATAAAATAATACTATATTAAAAAATTCATCATTACATTTTAATATAATTAATTATGTATGTGTTATTTAGATGTTTTAAAATTCAATCACTGACTACAGTCTGGCTTCTGCTGTATTGTTTCACTTAGTCCCCTTCCCTATTAAGTAGTGGGTTGCCAGCTAATGTGTAATATAATAGCATACATTACCTGGTATTGTAGGTATCATCGCAACCTCACACTAATCAAAACCAGCGGAAAGTTTATAGTATACAATTCGCATCATAACTGTCTCGGCCAACACCAGTGCAAAAACACACATGCATCTGTTCTTAACATTATCTTCGCTCTTCTGTGAGATGCTCAACAGATCTAGATAATGCATAGAGAAGAGGATGAAAAATGATGTCATTGGTAACTGCCTGAGGGAGGTAGAGCTTATCGGATTGAATCAGAAGGAGCAGTGGTTAGTGGCCTTCATTCGAGCGTGGAGTGGTGAAGGCAGATAAAGCGCAATGGCCTCCACTCTTCCAGATTATCTTCACAGTGAGGAGAACTCCTCAACTACCCATCACACATTGAGCCCTTTATCTCCTTTAAGTCATTTATTTTGGAGATAAAATGTAAGCATCTGGCAGTGCCAACACCATGTAAGTGTAAGAAGAGATGAAAGAGACGGAGGAGGGCAAAATTCATGCATGGAAGTCAAGAGGATTTTTGACCTGGTGCAGTGTCTGGATGAGAACAGGAATGGAGGAAGAAGTGATACATTTGTTTTTAAGACAACATATGCAAACACCTCACGGTTTTGAGATGTATTATCATGGGCATGTTGGAGCATCTGGTATTTACACCCTTTGTTGGCAATCTAAAAGTGTAACAAAAGAGAAAGAAAAAAAGTAAACCGTATAAACAAAGCTAGCTGTTGTGGCTTTCTAGTGTAGACACGGTTTTATTCTTTTTCTCCTATAATTATATTTTTTTGTGTTCACTTTTTTTATCCACTCTAACCAAGTAAATGATACTTCAGTCACAAATTCAGAGACTCTTCTCTCAAAAAAATGTGATCTGTCCATTTGTGATTGAAACACCTGAAAAGGGCTATTCACACCTGGTCACTTAATGTGTTATTACAGATCGTGCTATCCGATTTGTTAAAACAGTTCCATTTACACTCCATCGCAAAACGAATATAAATACAACCTTTAATTCCCGTGCTGTACGCAAATTCAAATGAACCTCAATAAAAGAAGCAGATATGAGCTGTATATTATTTATCATCAGATAAATTCAAGATCAAAGACAACAATATGAGAGAAAGCACCATCAGCACTGATAAGATCATTTAGTTTTTCTATTTTTAATGAAGATGATTGTGTGTTGAGCTTCAGGATGCACGGTGGCAAACTTTCAGTTTCATTTGTGGGAGTTTAACGGCCTCTACTATTCCAGATTATCTTCACAGTGAGGAGAAGTCCTCAACTACACCATATTGCTTGCTGGAGAGATACTCAGTTGCTCATCTACGATTAGAAGGGACAAGTTGTTCATCTGTGATGGGTCATATCTGTGGCGATGCATGTTACAGTCGCCCTGTCATATGGTATAAAACGCTCTCACACGTTTATTGCTACCATTTTGGGAGGAGTAAAATTCACATATGTGGCTTTAAAAACCAGATCCTGAAGTTATCACCTGAAGTGATTTGAGTGATTCAATTTAAATTCATCTCAAAAGCGTTTCGGAGGGCATTTGGACCTGGTCTTTTCGTGAACGGATAGCTATCCAATCAGAGAAAACCTCCATCAATGCATCAGGGGAACTATGTTGTCCATGTGAGGAGATGTGCTTCTTTAAAAAATTTTAGATAGTTATAGTTCAAAGCAATCTTTGTTAAAAAGGCTTGTTCATCCTCAACAGCTTGATTTCACGAAGCAGACTGCGAGCAAAGCAAGTTTCAGAGAAGTTTCGTTCATGCCTTCAAAACACTGCAGACTCCATGGCGAGAGAATATAAGTGGTTTCTAATGCCGTGCTGACAAATGGCCGGCAATATAGTGAGCACAGATGAATTTAAAGGGGCCCCTGTTGTACTGTAAAATGCAAATATATATATATATATACACTACACACACACACACACACATATATATATATATATATATATATAAATAAATAAATATAATTCGGTTTGCCCAAAGCTTAAGCGGTACCATTAGATTTGTGCTATATCGCTCTGTACAGAACATAGCCAACATGGAAAACAGCAGAACGCACCAGCGACAAAGGCAAAGGCGTTTTAATGACAGGTGGGCAGAAATCCCAGCGTGGGAGTTTAGTTTAGCGTGTGAAGGAGAGTTCGCACAGCTCCGGGCTCTGACGCTTGATTCTGCAAAGGCCGTTGTTCCCCTACCCAATTTAGCTGGCCCGCCTGTCAGAACGCTTTAAATAAACAGCTCCGACAGCTCCCACGGAAATAACCCTGATGTCCTGCCAGACTATTGTGCTTCTGCACACTCCCTTTTTGCTTCCCAAAGGACACAATTTGTGTTCTGCGCATTATAAGTGTGTATGCGTGTATGAGGAAACGAAGCAGTCGATTTATAGGGTCGCGCTATCAACCCGATCTCCTCTCACAAATGGAACAGATCTCATAAGCGCTACTGCTGCAAGGGCTTGTGGGAACACCAAATGTTATTGCAGTTATTGCAGTCATTGTACGTTTCTCAGGGTGAGTGAGGAAAACACACAGATATTGATCTGAAAAGTGAAGGTGTGCTGTGTGTGAGTGACAGAGAGACAGATCGAGGGTGTGTTGGGATATAGAGTGTAACCTGAGTGTAAGATGATTAATTTAGGGTATTTATTTTGTGCAATTTATTTTGCATTTATTATTAATTAATCTTTTTGGCAAGTACCTTATGAAATATATACCCATGCTCAAATATAAAACAACAACAACTCAATACTGTATATTTTGTTTTGTTTCCCAGTGAACACATCTAAACATGGTTAAATAAAACCTGATTCATAAATTGCATAAACTATAGTCTTAAGGTTTTGTAAAATTCTGCTCTATTGGTCTAACATTTCAAATAAAAACAACATTTGAATAATATACTGTCAAGTGTTATTTTTATAGATATAATACCGATTAAGAATGTTTTTGTTTTTTTTGCGCAATGCAACCGCTGAGTAAAATTTCTATTTCAGAGCGAAAAAATACATATCCTTGTTGGTCTTTTTAAAATTCCAGATGAAAACTACAACTTAAATCCTGTTAATGCGCTTTGGGTTAAGTTGATTTTTAATCCCCCGTTTCCCCAGTCTGCAGGAAAATCCAGCTGATATACCTTCAGTCGTAAACTCCTGGACTCAAAACAGTGAGATTTAAGGTTTCTATCACAACTTTTAATACATACCCTCTCATTGTGAAATGAGATAAGACGGGCAGAATGCTGAGATTTGAAGTTTCTCCAGCTTCTGTTTACCCACTGGGATCATTTTTGTCCAATTTATTCAAAGGCCCCAGATAAAGGCCCTTTGTTGATAAGCAGCGGTCTCTTTTTATTTGACCAGTTTGAAACTGTTTGTTGTCTAATTTATATTCTTGATGATGCTTTTTGCTGCTTCTTTGCGATTAAATTCTGTTGGCAGTGAATACACATGCAAAACAAAGTCAAGCCTGCTTCTATAATCAGCATGAGTTAATAAACTACCCTCATTTATTCTGCCCGCTTCATTGTACACATGCAAACAGCCATATGGTACAGGCTAATCCTATAAAATCTAAAACCAAACAGCTATTGCGATGACTGGCAGTGGCACAGGATCAAGATTTGAGTATACTGACTATACCACAAAAGAAATACACAAAGAATTATTAGAGAAGCCTAAAGCAACCACATGACTCGGTAAACAGCAACACAAGGTATGACTAAACCACGTAGCAGCTGAGATAACAGCTGACGTATCACTGCATTTGTCTTTTATACGGCATTTTAAAGGGATAGTTCACTTTGAAATTAATTTTTGGTATGTTTTAGCTTACCTCGAGGGCATCTGTTTCCACACTAGTTTCAATTTTGATATTTTTAGGTCAAACCGTTTGTGTCTATCAGTCATATAATGCAGGTCTATGGTCACCATCTCAAAGAGCATGCACAGAGAAGTCCAAATTAAACATGATTGTCAATATTATTACAATAATGACTCGTAAATGTAAGTACACTTTGATGGCCTAAGACACGAAACGAGCGGTTTGTGTGAGAAAACGAACAGTATTTATATATTTTTTTACCTCTTGTAACCACAGCCACGTCCAAGTGATCTGAAGGCGCGGGCGCTTTGTGGCTGTGGTCTTTGTGGACATCTTGGATGCCCTTGAGGTAAACTAAAACATACCAAAAATTAATTTCAAAGTGAACCATCCCTTTAAGCAGTAAAACATACCATCCAATGTATTAGAAAGATTGCATCAAGATCAGGCATTTTACTAGAGAATCTCAAAGCACAGTCAACAACGCACAAACATGATATGATTTAAAAGACAGCTGATCTGAAGGTGTCGGAGTGGAGCTCTTGTGAGCACAAAGATAAGGTGAGAGCTCAATTTGATAGCGGTCTGCTTTAGAATACATCTATGCAACTCATATCAAGACTCTGGTGAAAGGAACTGCTCTTTTCAGCTGATATAGTAGTGGCACTGAAACATGTTTTGAAGAATAAAGTTTAAAAAAGGTAATTGTTGTGACATTGTCACATGGTGTTGGCTTACCTCATGAATATTAATTAAATTGTGCTGATGTTGCAGTGACTACCCAGTCACCTTGTTAATTAATATTCATGGGCCTTGGATTAGATTCTCAGCCTGACCTGGCTTGGAACATTAAGACGTGATATCTGACCAGTGTTATTACTTTTTCCTGTTTTGATATACATGTATCTTAACTAAAATCTCCAAGATGTATTGAGCTATGGATTTTAATTTCTATCTAAAAGCAACGATAACATTTTAAAATATATTTAATAGAGTCCATGGCCTTGCACCATCACATTTACTGACATGGCTTCGAGTGCTGTTCACTTGAAGCCAGATAGCCCAGAGTAAAAGCAACCTCTTGAGTAGCAGATAACAGATTTCATTGACAATGCATCACTAAAAGCAGAGGTTTCAGGTCAGACTCATTTGCTGGTGCAACGTTGGCATTTACCTGCAGACTCTTCATGCCTGTCTGCTCTTTATCTAATGCAATTCTTAGCTGGACTAATCTCCTCAAAAACCGCTTAAGTGTCCTTGCTCCCTCTGACTAAGTCTCGCTGATTTCTCTAGAGATGACAGTGATATGCTTTTCAGCGAGGAAGAGGAGGAAGAAGGAGGCTGATAAAAAAAAGAGTAAAAGACTGCTTTGATTCTTACTAACTCCAGCAGAATTGGGCTCTTTTTAAACTTGCTGTGGAAAACACCTGGTCCGTTAACTATATGCAGGAAGTAATGCGGGACAAATAGGTAGCATTACATTAACACTTAACTTACTAATATTACTATAAATTGCTATTAACTAATATGGAAACAATATTAACTAATCGGTAAGCAGGGACGTGCACAGGGGGGTTGCTCAGGTTGCCCGGGCAACTGCCCATTTGCCCTTCTCGACCCAGGTTGCCCTTCCGAGGAAAAAAAAAATCGTACAATGGATGTACAATTTCACGTAGGCCTAGACAAAAAAAATAAAATAAATAATAATATAAAAATCGCAAAGCCTCATTCACTTCCATTCGGGCACTGAAAGTGAAAGTCAAACTGTTTACGTGGCTGCAGTGCCGCACGCGTGGTAAGGCACCGCAAATTACTCAGGCCGCGCCTCCATCTCTTGTCGCGCGCTAATTAATGTGTACGAAGTCCATGACAAAATGAAGCGAAACTATCCTTCTCGTCACGAAAAGAGGAAGAAGAAAAACATGAAAGTGAATTGCGGAAACAGCAGTCAGGTAAACTTGTGTTCTCTCCTCTCTAGGTTTGATGTCAGCAAAGTTTGATGGTTTTTGGTCTTGCTAACCTATCTGGGCAGACAGTGCATCTCTTGCATCACTTTTTGCCTGACAAATGTGAGAGTAAAATACCATTATTTATTACGTTTTGTTTTTGATAAACGACAAAGTGCAACAACAGTGTTTGTTTACTGCAGCTCGGAAAACATAACCGCGTCGCGTGTGTTGCGTTCATATGCGCGTGCACGAAATGAAACTCGTATTTTTCAAGCAGAAATGTGGAGACCAGAAATACTGTACAATACGTGAATGATGGCACTCCCAATCAAAGTACACATTTTAAAGACACTGATTATCTAGTCTCAGTAAAAACTCTAAACAATTGCACTAATTATGCAAGATAGAAACCAATGTATTGGCAATTTGACATTGATTGACTATTGATTTATTGGCTATATTGAATTTAAAATGATGATTAGCTGGCCATTCGGTCAATATGAATGCAAATTCCTCAGTAAATAACCATAAATCAAGATTTGCTTTAACATGCATAATTTTTTTTTTTAAATATAAAAAAAATCATAGGCTACTGATTCCGAAAATACCCAGGCTGTAGAGTGAACCAAAGTTAATCCCAAAAGCCAAATTTCAGGGTTGTACTTTATTATTTTTTCTTATTTATGTTTACGTTAATATTCACTTGTTATCTTAACATTCTATAAAAATGCTTTATTCAGTAAATATTTTTTGTTTGAACCTCATTCTGTTCTATAGACCATTTTGCAAGATGTAAACAACACTGGTCCAGAAGCACGTCCTGTTTCAGTTTTTTAAAACTACATAAAAGCTGGGATAAAATACAACCAACAGAACATGTAAAACTGAATCAAAAAGTTAAACAACATCTTCAAGATGTTTTCGTTACATGTGAAATAAAGAAAACATTTACAAACTGAAACAGGAAGTGTTTCTGGACCAGTGTTGTTTACATCTTGCAAAATGGTCTATATTGTTGTACTTATTCTTTGACTATTTTGTTTTAAGGAGGGAGGATTGTATTGGGCGGTATTGAGTGGCAATGGCAAATGGTTTACATGGCTCACGGCATCACAGATCAGGTAGAGGGCCCCTTAGCAGAATTTTGCTTAGGGCCCCAGGGGGAGGTCAGGATTGGCAAAAAAGGATTGTATTTTTTCCCGAAATCTAAGCGTTTTTTAAATTTTTTCGAGTTTTTCCTTTCAATCCAGATTATTTCTTTTCAAATAAATAAATAATAATAATTTAAAAAACAATAAACAACAATATGAGGAACTCTTAGTCTTTTGCTCATTTGTCTCATCTCTGACATTTTGCAATCTTTATAAATAATAATAAGACCATAAGATGAGGCATTGCGTTTGGAATTTGGAAGGGGACAAATTCAACGGAATATATTCCTTCATATAGCCCGTGAGGGGGGAGGAGGGGAAGGGGGGGGGGTGCCCTTTTTTCAGGTCAGAGCAACTGCCCCTCAAAATTCCTGTGCACGTCCCTGTCGGTAAGTATTAGCAGATAAAGGGCAAAGATAGTTCTATAGGCATTTCTAGGCGAGATAATGTTGTTGTCACGTTTTGTCCGCTCATGTACATCCTTATGTGGGTTGGAATGAGACACTAAACTAAACAAAACACAATTTCAGGTTAGCATATTTTGTGCCTTCCTCTAAAGGTGTGTAATAGCATCCGTCTGATAGGAGTTTATACATGTTGTGTTTGAAATGCAATGTATGTGTGACATGGCCATGTTCATAACCTTGTATTTTCAACATATTCCGTTGCCATGGTGAGTCTATTGATTAAAGCAGGGATCTATTGCTGAATGCTAAGAGGTGTCATTTAAGCCAATAATGTGAAGGACTGTCAGTCTGCAATAACAAAGAGGCAGGTTTGCTGTTGTCTATTCAAGGCTAAGCTTCTTTAGATCTGGTGCAGATCATTTTCCATCTGTAAGAAAAAGTTGAATGGATCCTCAACCACATTGGTTGTTCTCAAGCTCGTTCCGAGCAGCATTATTAATATCAGTGTTTTTCTGTACCATGGAGAAGCTATAATAATAAGCAAATACAATACATTTTAAATCAACCTCTCTATTGTTCCTTAAAAAAATTGGATCGATATCATGACTACAAAGTTGAAGCAAGCAAAACAAGAAAACCTTTTCATGACAGAACAGAAAACCTGTACTAGAGGCTTATCCTGGTTTTAGTCTGAAGATATTTCAAAGTTATGATAATTTGTTTTGAGTTCAAATGAATCTCAGAGGAAAATAAATGTTACAAAATGTAACAAGATTATTTTTAGGCAAACGTTGAATTTTCCTCTAAATATCATCTCGACCATTAGAGATGTCTTAGTTCTTCCCCGCAGACCAAAGAAATGGCATACGCTTCAGTGAACGCTAAGGCCTGAACCCTGCAGAGCTGTAGGGAGGAACTTCTCTAATTCATTCAACTCCATTAGAGGCTCATCTCATTTATCCTGGTGACTGGTCCTGCTACGGCGAAGCGCAAAGTTACCTCTCCATTTATTTCCATTAAAGTGCTTTGATAGATGAGATGCATGTTCATAAGGGAAAATGTGCTTACAAAAATATATGAAATTTGCGCAGTTCAATTCCACAAGTGCAGTGAAAGGACCATGGTACAGATGCCTGAGGATAAAAGTCCAAAATTCTGAATTGAATTGAACTTCCTACTTTATTAATGTTTTTGCTAGTTAACTTTGCTACTATGCAACCAGGCATAGCTAATTAGAATATAAATCATTGAACTAGGCTAGCACAGATCTCATTATGAACAAAGGTTTCATTGCTTGTCTTTATTTATTCCATTATTTGAAGTGCTGATTACATTAATGTCATCTATACTACAGTATGATTGATTTTGATTTATTCCCAGCATATTTTAATAATGAAGAAAATAGACTCTGAAGACAGAGGTGAAGACAACCAAAAACAATATTTTTGAGTAATAGAGCCACCGCATCAACCTGCTTATGAAGCCTTGGTTATGTCAAGGATTATGAAAGCGTTTAGCACAGATGGCAAATATAAACCCAGAGGAAGATATTTCCTCATTTTCACTTGTATTTGTTTTTGTGTAGTGTATGGCACATGCCCAAATAAACCAGACTGTTTTTATAAAGATCTACTTAAAAAAAAACTGTTACATCATATTCAGCATCAAAAGAGAATAAAGCTATTTAAGACTTAATAGAAATGTTATATCTTTTCATGTTAATGTTCCTCTGGTAGACTTCTTAATTTGCAGTATTCAATTAATTCCATAAAAAGCTAAAGAGAAGAAGAGTAAGGTATAGACCAGCAGTTTTTTGGTTGCGACAGAGTGTGAGAATGCAGATGAGTTCTTAAAATAAATCAAAAATTAAAAAAAAAACCCTGTATTTACCATTTATATTTCTCACGTTTCACACCACAAATTTGTACACCATGGCCCATTTCCGAACAAATGACTATTGTGAACTGTTATTTTAACGAATCCCTCAAACACTGACGAACTCAGAATTTGCTGAATTAAATCAGTTTGAAAAGTTCTAAAAATCCTTCACAGAATGAACTGATAGTATCTGTCAGAGCAGCAACTGAATCGACAAATCAACATACGACTCACTTACTGAACAAGTTTCATATTAATCATCTGTTCCACAAATTATATCTATCTGTGTACTTCCACTGTCATGTCTTTGTTCATGATTATGCGCTTATCATAAGCATTTTGAAAATGCAATGCAATTGAATATTAGACACAGCCAATTTAATACTATATCAACAACCACAAAAAAAAATAAGTAAAACAGAATAAAAGCATTTACCTCTTGTAACGACTCTATGACCTGATCGATATGGGGAATATACATATAATAATTAATAATTGATAATTAATAATTATTCATACAGGTTTGGATCAGATCAGTTATTAAATCTCCCGAGAAAGGAGGATACAGTATGTTACCTCCATCTGCATGCACGTGTGCCTCGGCAATCAACCACAAATTGATTATAATTAATTACATAGACCACGTGCTACAGACAGGTAAAAAAATTAGCTCAATTGTAAATCAATATTTAATCAAAATTATAATTAAATACTAATAAGTCAATTAGGTCCATTATACGTTTACTCTGACGGTATCCCTGTGAATTGATTTGATCTGATGAAAGGGAATTTCTGTCCGTAAAGATAACCTTACCGTTTACATAGTGATAGTCTGCTAGCTTTAGTTAAAGTATTAAAGCTTGTAGCTATATGTATACAATTACTACGGTTATATGGGATATACAACAGATAATGAACAAAACATGAAGAGGAGTTTAAAAGTGAAAGTAAGAATGGGAGAGAGAGAGAGAGAGAGAGAGAGAGATTTGGCAAAATCTGGGGGGGGGTATCTGGCGTGTGTGTTCGAACAAATGTTAAAAGTCTTTGAGGTAAAATGACCAAAGTAACAGTTCGGCTAAATTCATCTCCTTTCCTGTGAAATGAACTAGGTGTATACTTAAAAGAAGAAAACAAAACTTAAACAAAAGAAAAGATTTTTTCACAGTTAGTTACAATCACAGTTACATGACGAAGGTGGACGAGGACAAGATGGCTCATGTATGTGTGGAAACAATATTCAAGTTTTTTGTTTTTTTGGTTGTGAGATACCCACCTGGAAGACTCCATATTCTCTATACTCTCTAGGTGGTGTAATGAATATATAAACAAAATATATTGAAATGTTAGGTGACCACTGGTTTAAATCAATTGTCTAGACAATATTTAAAACTTGCATTCATTTTGTAAAGAACAAAAATTCCTAGACCTGCTGCGTTCATTTTTGATGGACAGTTGGTCATTTATACTTCCAAAGGCAATTTGCTGTGAAAATAACTTCAGCTGAACCCAGACAGAAATTTAATCTGCGCTGTCATTGTTCTCTAATAAATCAATGAAAAGCGAAAAGCTTGTCTAAATGCAGTAAAGACTCATTAAACATTTGGAGGCATTTATGCTTTTCTAGAGCATAAATGGCATTTATGCTCATTTATGCTTTTTTCATTTAGACTTTTCGGTCTAATTCCAAACCTACAGTAATTTCTCTGTGAACCAATTAAGACATTTGCTTGCAAATATGTTCCTGTCAGTATGGATACATGAGATGCTGAAAGTTGAACACTGGAGTTGTTTATTATCTGTAAACAACAAGCAATTATTCTGCCACTGCTGTGAAGAAGTGACTAGGCCTTGCGTTGGCCTGTGTCACAAGACATCGAATACAAAGTAAATTCATTTCTGTCTGACAGCACACAGAAAACCAGATGTAGCGCCAATCCTGGTCAGTCCTAGTGATTTACCATGAAAAAAGCAATTAGTTGTGGATTAGAATGCTCCATTTTACAGTGCTGAAATTAATTAGCGACTGCACACCTCTGTATGCACAAACAGCTGTGAGCTCATATTGGTAATGAGAATCTGAACTATAAAATACACATCACGTCTCCATCTATATTTGTCTCTATTATCTGTCTGTTGTTTTCTTTCCCCATCGTTGTCAACAATAAGGCCACTGTCACCCTCAAACTTACTGTCAATGTCAGCTGCACTCATTATTGCATGTTTGTTTATTTTCAACACATTTTGTTTGCTAGTAGCCTATAAAAAAGTGCTTGCAAACAGTACCGTATTGCGAGACACTTTCAGTATTTTCATGCTTAAACAACCACACATACATACGCTTTGTCCACAATCCACATGCAGTAACAAGGACAGACTGACTGCTGCTTCACTTAGTTGTTTACACTGAAACTGTCTTTTGGACTTTGAACTTATAGAGAAAAATCCTGGAATGTTTTCACCAAAAACCTTAAATTCTTTTCGACTGAAGAAAGAAAGTCATGGACATCTTGGATGACATGGGGGTGAGTAAATTATCAGCAAAAGTTTTTTTTTTTTTTAAGTGAACTAGTCCATTAACAAATCTCAGCATTTAATTAGATTTTTTTCAATTATTGTCAGAATAAATAACATCCATTTTCCATACTGTAGGCCTACATTACTATTTTAATGTTTTAATTAAAATAGTATACAACTGTAATATTGGCCATGATATTTATTGGCCAGAATTTTATCCAATAAGTTTGCTTGGTAAGGTATTACCAGTTCAAACTCAGACAATCATGCAAACACCTGCCATTAATTTTTATCAACTTGACACCAAACATGAATATTTACATGTTGTCACAGTGTGCAAGCCAGCAAGCAAGAAAATTTGCAACTAAATCATCACGGCCATTCACCCATGAATATTTAAACATTAATTATATAGCATATGGTCGTTAGTCATTTGCTCCTTTTAAACAACTTTAGACTTGGCTCATCTCTTTTTCATCTTGTTGTGAATCTTGACTCAAAGCTCGGGAGACAGGACAGGATGGAACAGAAAACACCAGGAACTCCAGAGAATAATGACACTCATTAATAGCGGGTTGGAGAAGACTGATGGCAATGTTTTGAAATGTGACACAGTTGAAAGTCACTCAGAGCTGTCTGAGCGAGTCTCTCTCTGAAGGTTTGTGTCAACTCTGAAGGCGCTTCCAAAGACTTCTGTCATTGGCTCAAAACCATTAGCACTTCCTGTTGTTTGTCTGTACCCAACCAGTATTAAGATTTCATAGTTTTGCAAGCCAAATAATGAAATATTTACTATATTCCTCCATCATCCTTTATGGCAGACAGGTGAAAATATGTGAAAATCCCTTTTACTATACTCTTTTTTTTTTGGGGGGGGGGGGGGGGGGGGGGATTCAGGCAGATTCCATATGAGAAAAACAAGCTCTGAATTGAAGACAGTCTAGTCATTAGTAAGGTAATTTCCTATGAAACTGCAAAATTGTGGCCAATACAGTGATAGTATGACTAAAACGCATTCTCTTCTGAACACAAATAAAAAACAATAATATACATAGCTAGCTTATATGCTTCGCTGTCACGTTCTCTCTCTCTCGATTCATAATTCAAAGAAACTTTATTACCAAAATAAACATTAATACACCAGACACATCCTATAGTACAACGCTATCAGTCTCTCTCCCAGTTTGTCTCCCTACTGTCTCTTAAGAAATAAGAGAGCTAGGATGTTTCTTGTCGAGGACTCTGGGTTCAGATACCTGTTATTCAGAGGTCAGGATAGTGCTGGTAGTGTGGGGGCGGGTCGAGAGAAGCTGTCAGCGGCTGGATGATACATCATTACAGAAATCTGTAAAATGTACATCAGGTGTGACTGGGTGTGTGGTGTACCTGGCATGATTTGCTTTGACAGAGTCAGCTAGGTGTATGATCTTGCTAACACCAGCACAAATAAAACTCCATTCCATTGCTGATGAAACACAAACCACTTTGTAATATGCTTTTTAATTTGGGCAAAGTAGGACCTAAATCAATGCAAGTGACCTGTTAGACATCAAAGACTTGTAGAAGCAGGCAAAAATGGCATGATTGCTTCAGTAAATCCTTTTTTATCTCACAATTGTATTTGTTTCCTCTGTCATTTTTTTTTTTTTATCACATTCACGATCTTTTGTTTTGGGAAAAAATTGAATGTAGTTTTAAAAGTGACACTCACTCGACATTTCACTTTAAAAAAGTGCCACGAAATGTGTACCAAGTAACGCGATTTTTGCAAAAATGTCACCTTTGTTCAAGTAAATACCTGAGTTTGGTGTTGATGTGCCAAATTCAGTGAAAATTACCCCATCAACGTATTTGATCATCTAATTACTGTTAGCTGGCACCAAAATGTTAATGTTTACTTGTTATTAAAGAGCTCTGCTATAGCTAGCTAACACAGTCTCATCCCAAAAAGTCATATAACTGACGTTTTGGGACGTCTTTTGACCATACGTCAATATCCGCCTTTTTAGGGCCCCCTTAAACGTCGGTAGATAGCGATCCCGGGCCGTCATACAACTGACGCTTTACCTTTAACGTCAGTTAGGTGACGGGTTAGGTTTAGGGTTAGGTTTAGGTCTGGGGTAGAGTTAGGATCCCATAACCTCATCTACCGACGTTTAAGGGGGCCCTAAAAAGGCGAATATTGACGTATGGTCAAAAGACGTCCCAAAACGTCAGTTATATGACGTCTTGGGATGAGACCGGGTTGAGCTAGCTAAGGAAGAAATTTAAATTTAAATTAAAAACTGCATTGATATCATAATTGCATTTTTATGAATGAAAAAGAATATTGATACAAAGATCAAAGTGAAGCTTTATTATATCTATTAATAATATAATTATTTAGTATATGTATTAATAAAAGAATTATTTATTATATCTAATAATAGAATTATTTATTACCTGTATATCTATTATTAAAGGCGCATACATATAATTGCATCAGCACAGCTTGACTATATTTTAATTCTAATAGTATATAAGCACAAGCAGCTATAGCAAAATACATAGCATTAAATATGTAGATTCTTTCATTCTAAACTCATGATGTTAAGAAAATTCATTAGCATTTATTCAGGAATCATCAAATCACCCTGGAGAGCCACACTGGGTCTTTTTTTATCACACGTTTCTTATCAGTAAAAAAAAAAAAAAAAAATAAAAAAAAACTGTAAGCAATTTAGCATTTGCAGTCATCCGAACGTGACAGGTAGTTTGAATGAGAGTAGTGAAGAAAAGGGAGTATTTCTTGGCAGCATTTCTCTCTGGAATCGATTTCTATCGAAGTCGATATCAGCTGCAACTGTGGGAGCTGACTATATGAGAATTCATAAAAAAAAATAAAAATAAATTGAGCTAAATTGAGTTGCAACATCATGTCAAGCATGACCGATTCCATTAAGGAAATTAATTTCCTTTTAAATTTTACACTCTAGTTTCCAATAATAAACAACACTAACAACTAATGTAAGCTATTCTATTAAATCAGTTCACATCCAATTTTCCTTCCGTACTTAATTACTTTGCTATATTGTAAATGAAGAGTTCAGATGCAAAAGCCTCTAAGTGCCATTTGAAATTTTCTTCTAGAATGATCATTTTTATCAAGCTTGTATATTTAAGTTCAGTGATTTCACCTAAATGGCAATGATAATTACCTATTAATTGTTATTTAAGTGAACTTAAATATACAAGTTTGATAAAAATCATCATTAAAGAAGAAAATTTCAAATGGCATTTAGAGGCTTTTGCATCTGAACTCTTCAAATGTCTTCTGTTGATCCTCGTTGCATTGACATGCATTTTTTTCTCTTAATTCTATACAGTAGGGAATGCACAATTGTCTTTCCTCAAAGTGAATTGAAATACTATAACATTCTATATAGTGTGCCGAGCCAATCACAAAGTTAATCACCTTATTTCACCTGATCTTAAGAAAATGGATGGACACAGCATTTTGGTTCTATCTAAATGTTGTTTGTCTCAGAATGTCGTCATCTTTCTATCTGAGAAAGATTCGAAGAACGGGCTGCTTTGGCTATATCTGGAAAGTGACTCATCTGCTGTACTTTCAATCATTCTCACCTTAAATCCTGAAGGCAACCGATCAATTTACACCTTTCAAGGCAAAGCACTGAGTACTGGCAGTAATAAGCACTTCCAGAAGTCCAATGTGTAGTAGGATTAAAAGTACTGGGAAATAAAATATAGATTTATTGAATTCTTGATATACAGCCATTGCACAAACCTGTTCTGTACGTTTGAAAGCTATGTTCGACAGCATATCCATTATTAATCTGAAACATTTCGCTTTCTCAGATATATTTATCTTGCCCTCATTCTCTGAATATTTGTCATATGATTTCACAAGAGCAACAGTCATTCTGCGTGTCATTGAGCGCATCAAATTGTGTGAAATCAGATAATGTCCTTCCCTGCTCTGCTGACACGGAGCCTACAGCCTGCTGAGACTCAGCAAGGTCAATTAGCCATGCTGATTCTTCAACAGCAGGCACAAACACAGACCATTATCAGTAATGGAGTTTCTCACCAGAGTCTGCTTGCATTGCATTGACCAGCAGAGTAACCGGTTGCATGTTGATTTTGTTTGTCTCTTCCTTACTATTCCTTTCATTCATTCTTTCTCTTGCATCAAATAATGTGGGGACAGTGAAGAGATGTACTGTAGGCTGTAGACGTCCTGTGATAGGGAGGAACGGCTTCCTTTAAGCCAAAGCCATCTAAGACTTTTCCATGAGGAGCTAAACCATGGATCAATAAGAGCAGCAAAGAAACTTGCTTCCTCTCAAGGCTGATGAGAAAAACAAAAACAAAACAACAACAACAAAAAACGTCTTGATAATGGTTCATTTAGGCTATAGGGATGAAGAGACTCATGATAGTCTGAAATGCTGCTTTTGATTTTTATATATAAATTAGTTTTATTATTAAAGATTAGCAAGATAGTAGATGAGTTTTACAAGCAGGAGCCAAGTATGGAAAATGGCATATTTTCCAATAAATCAACAAATTGCAAACTTTTTTGACCTTGGGTCTTTCTGTGTTGCATTCATAAGCATGAGTTGTTTGCCAAACCAGCAAGCAGCTCCTATACCAAGGAATGCTTGAACGGTAACACTTTACAATAAGGTTTGTTAGTTAACGTTAGTTAACTTCATTAGTTAATATGAACTGCACATATACAGCGTTTATTGATCTTTGTTAATGTTCATTTAAAAATGTACTAGTATTTTATTTAAATTGTGTTAACAATGCACGGTGAACTAACAGGAACAAACAATGAACAGCTGTATTTTTATTGACTAACATTTACAAAGATGAACAAATACAGTAACAAATGTATTACTCATTATTAGTTCATGTTAGTTAATATATTAACGAATGTTAACTAATGAACCTTATTGTAAATTGTTACCGCTTGAACAATGTTAACATTTGTAAACAATCAATATCTCTCTGCAGTTAGAAACCTTCCTATAATATATAGTAATATATAGTGAATCAATGTTAATTTACCCTATATCTTATACTTTAAAATGTGATCCTTACTGGGAAACTAATGTAAATGTTGATTGTGGAAAAATATGAAAAAAGCAACATCATGATTTTATTTAAAGTGAAAAATGGTGGTCCAAAAAAGAAACAATGCTACGTTTTAACACTTTAGAATCACAATTTAACAGCATCACTCCTAAATTAAATGATCACTTTAATTTACTGTATCAGCCAACTCATGTAAGGTTGTTAATAATTGTTAATTGAAAAATTGATATCAATCAAGATAGCTGACTGGATGTGAGTGCCTATTTTCTACAATATAGTTTTTCCTCCCAAACATTCACAATATTATGTTTTTTATTTCAGGCAAATAGTCTTTGTTCCACTCACACTAAAATCTCCCTGGGTTTGTCAGTGAGTGAAAAAGAGAGAAAAATATACAAAATTGGCTAATGCATTTATTTTTTCCAGCCAAAATGAAACACACGTAATGACTTCCGAAGTGCAAACCTCACAGGAGGACTTGTGAAAGGCCGTTTCACAGTTTTAAAGTTGAGTTTCACAACTCAAAAAATGAGATCGCAATCAGGACATTTTTATACACCCACTTTGCTCATGTACAAACCGAGGACGTAGCAAACACTTTGCAAAATATTTTGTGGGAAGCCTGGTAAAAAGAGGATAAGACATTTTATAAACTAACTGAGAGCAAAAAAAGTGGAAGAAAGTTACGAGATAACATGAGAGCAATGTCATACGAAGGAGGCGAGAGCAGCGCCTGAAATGAATATTCATGCTTCTCAGGCTTCAATGGGACTTCAACATCATAGACTTCCCATTCCTGCTTTCTTTAGCTCTTTCGAGCTGATAAGCGTCTCACAACTCTAGCCGGTCCCCACGGTTGCCACGGAGATTCCCAGCCTCTCCTGAGCACTAATCCGCTGCTTCCAGAGGATGCTGGGGGGCCTGAGCCTCCACTCTCACTCCAAGCTTCCCGATCCAAGCTCTAATTCCGCGTGTAATTTCATTAAAGGGAAGCGCATCTGCTTACCCCAGGAGAGACTGTTCTGGAAATGATTTGGGGCTCTTACATGTCTATTGCTCCTGTGATATGCACACACAAACTGAATTATATTGTCATGCAAAACACCTGCCCTACTTGGTAGACAATGTACATGTTTTGTGTTAAACAAAAGCCATTGTTGCTTTTGTTGCAAAAAATGCGTATGGTAAAAATGGCACTGATCAGGTTTGACACCCTCTTCACACTACAGTGCTCGATTTGTATTGGCTATTGACTCTAACTGAGCTTCTCCTGCTTCAGTAACCATGCACACTGAGGTGAGAGGGCTACAGACCCAATGTAGAGCTTCCACATCTGATTGCTTCACAGGATGCAATGTCTGAACCCACACAACAAAACTACCAGCAAGGTCTCCTACACTTACTCACTCTGTAACCATGGCGACTGCCTGCACCATCATTGTGTAAATCTATTTTTTTCTTACGAGCTTTTGATTTTCAAACTGCACATCATGAAAATGAGAGCTGATGAGGAGAGGATGTGCTCTTGTCCTCTATCATTGAGGCTAAGTGTACACTTGCCTTGTGCTAAACAGTGTGCTACCATGGCACCATTATAAGGGAACATATACTTCAGGAGGAATGTAATCCCAGAATTCATAATGAAAAAAAAAAATCCAAAAAGGTTTAATACATTTAATACAAGTGTATAAGTATGTATGTTTATCTGTCTATATGTATATATACAGTATATAGACAGATATACATACATCCAGATATACAAACATATACATACATACCTATATGATGTACTGTTTATCATACAGATATACATACACAGATATACATACATATACATACATACAGTATATATATATATATATTAGGGGTGTAACAGTTCACAAAATTCACGGTTCGGTTCGATACAATATACTTGTGTCACGGTTCGGTTCTGTATGGTTCGATACGTTTCAGCAAACAGCAAAAAGAAAGAAATGCCAGAGAAATTTCCTTTATTTATTTTTTTTAATTATATTTTTATTAAAACTATCATCATAAAGTATGATTTTTTTTAAACTTTGAGCCTTGATAGTATTTCAAGTCTGTCACTTACTGTTAAACATATACAGACAGAGGCAGCTTACTAGATTAGCTACTCCAGCAAGTTTCTGAGAAGATATGCTTAAATCATAATCATATACGAGTAATTAAAAAAGGGTTCCTTTTGAAACCAGACTTTTTATTCTTGACATTTCCTCATGCCACACTGTTAACAGCAAACATTTTCTCCCTCGATGCTAAAGTAGATAAATTATAGATATCTCAGAGGACCAGAAAGCTGCAAATGTGTAAAGTAACTGTCAAGGCAAATAACTGAAGTCAGTGCTTGCAGGCTGAGTTCATGAATTTATTTTCTCTTAGGGAATGGACTCTCTGTGTACTTCCTCTCAAGGGTCTTTTACAGAAGACTCAATTCAACACATTACCATCTCTAGTACTAATGGTGGTTTATTGCCTCAATCTTGAAAGTGAGACAGTTCAAATCATAAAATGGGACTGACTTGACTATGTTAACATGCTTGACAGGTATGAAGGTAAAAGAGCAATACTCGAGAGCATGTAAGTGGCACTGGGACTTCAACTGGGATCATGTGATTTGGTCAGATGAGACTAAGATTGAGCTTTTTGGCACCAAACACTCAAAGTGGTTCTGATGTAAAACAAAAGATGAGTATGCCGAATAGCACCCCATGCTCACCGTGAAGTATGGTGGAGAATCTGTGATGCTGTGGGCCTGTATCTCTTCCAAAGGTCCTGGGAACCTTGTTTGGCTCAACAACTAAAATAAAAAGAAAGGGCGAAATAGGGCAACCTTGTCTAACACCCCGCTTTATATCAAATCTAGGAGATGTGTTGACTATGACAGAGCTATTAATTCCTTTATAAAACATATCAATCATCTCTACGAATGCCATTCCAAAACCAAACAACTGAAGACATTTATTTTATAAGAAAACCATGTCCAATGGTGTCGAAAGCTTTATAAAAGTCTAAAAAAAGGATGAAAGCTTTATAGTGTGTTGAGTCTGCATAGTCCAATCGATCTAATACAAGTCAAACATTGTTACTTAATAAAACCTGACTGGGGTTCAGAAACAATATGATCAAGTCTGGTCTTGAATCTGCTGGCAAAAATTAAAGCCAAGATTTTATAATAAATAGTCAATTAAATATTAGTATAATATCTTTGTCAGGTTTTGGTACTAAGGAGATAACCACCTTTTTTAGCGTTGTACTCATTTCTCTCTGACTAATGCATTCTTTATACATGTAAAATAAAAGATTTTGAATTAGATCCCAGAAATTAATATACAATTCAACGGAAAGTCCATCAATACCGGGTGCTGTTTTAATTTCGTTCAAAGTAATCTCTGAGTCCCAAAGTGTTTTAAAGTCATCCTTAATAGGAGGCACATCCTTCATTAATTTAGAGATGAAATTTTCACATTTGCAATCATAAAATTTGGAAGTGTAAAGGGCACTGTGAAGAGACAAAGTTGGAAATCTCTGTTGTATCTGAAGAGTGAGTTCCATTAATATCAAGAATAGTGATTTCTTCCTACCATTTCTTTTTTTCCAGTGCAAAAAAAGTAACTGGAGTTGGTTCCTCCAGCCATTTAGCTCTACATCTTATAAATGCGCCTTTAGCTAAATCCTTGTACATTTGATATATTTTTAGTTCTATCTCCTTTAACTTGATTTCTTCCTCAGAACATACAGTACTTTTAGTTAAAAGGATGTTAATTCTATTAAATAATTATGATTCTTTTTGATTTCTAAAGAATTTAAGTTCTTTACTTCTCTTAATAGCAGCACATCTAGCCATATATTTAAAGTATTCACATTTTTGCTTGAATTTGTGATTTGTATTTTCCATTAAATATTTCTTCAATTATTTTTTGAATAATATTATTGAAGTTGACGTTGTAATTGTAAATGTATTTAAATGTTTAATTTAGATTTATAGTATATAAACTGAGGAAGTTTATTAGTGTGAATTTTGTAACTAAGGTAAATGTCACAAACCTGCCTGTCCCTGTCTGTCCTGATCTTTCTATTGCAAGTTAAATGGATACAATAAATTTTTGTTTTAAATGGTTCTTTGAGTTCCTGTCTCAGCATTTAGAGACTATCACCTTTTGTCATTGAATAGTCCGGCTGATTATATTAGTTTCCATGCATTCAAATCACCTTTTGTTTTAAATGGTTCTGGGAGCCCCTGGCTCAGTTCGAATAGTTCTGCTGATTGGATTAGTCTAGGGCAGGTTTCTAAACCTGTATACTTCATTTGCATGCTCTATTGCAGAGTGTCTCTACCTAGGGGTATGTAACCCCTAGCCTGGCTGCGCCCACCTACGCACTTCCGCTCAATTTCATTTTCCCTCAGTACTACATGTCTGGGACTGCTGTATATTCTTAGATTTCTAGAAATCATTTTTTTTTTTGTAGGACCAATCAGCAAATAGAGGGAGTGGCTGAGAACGATGACGCTGATGTGTGATGTAGCGCATCAGTTTGAGTTCAGTAATGGCAGCGGAGAAAGATGTGAGAAAAGCTATTCGGTCCGTTGTTGGAAAATTGCAGAATATACAGAATTTAAAGCCAGAGCAAGAACAATGTTTGCTAAGTTTTGACAAATTTCAACATTCAACTACATATTTTTATTTTACAGGTTTTCACATTGGTGCTGAGAGTAAATGTTCATACAAGTATGAATATTTATTCTACAAGTTCTCAAATTCACATCTACGTGCTCTTGAGTATTGCTACTCCTTTTACGGTCCTTCATAGATAGATCTTGTGAAATCTAGTCATTGATATAAATAAAACCTCACTGAATATGTCACGTGGTGATTTAGTGTGTAGCAAAATACTACTTCAGAGAAACTTTCCCTCTAGAGACACTTCATTGTGTGCTTTATGTAGAGCTTAAATAGCCCATCAAATGTGCTGATGCAGTGTGTGGCAAAAGACTCTAGAGACTCTGAAGTGGATTGTATATAGCTGAAATTCAGGATAGCTCACATTAGGCCAAATGCCTAATGTGTTCAAATACCCCCACATAGAGTAAAAAGTCATGCTGAGATAAATGTGCAATTTGCCTGTACAAAATACAGCACAGTCTAATAATTCTACCAGCAGTGCAACAGCTGGTTTTGCTTCACAGCAGCATGGTTTATCGACTGGGCTTAAGCTTCACACCTAAACCCCATTCTCACGGGTTTTTGCTGTCTATGTTAAGGAAAGCATTTACAGCAACACAAATTTATATTTGGTTTACATGACATGACTGACGCATAGCCTAGATCTGTCCTTGACTGAATAATAATGAGATGCTTCAAATACATTTATAACTGGCAGGTAGTGGAATCTCAAAGGGTTCGAAAATAAACTGCATGTACTGTAGTTCCACTGGATCCTGCACTGCAGTAATTTGTTATCTGAAACAAGGTTACTTTCAAATCCCCTAATAATTATGTTGAAAGTACTGTCAGTCAAATCCTTCCCTGTAGAGATGTATAACAGTCTGCCTGTGCTGGTTAATTTGACACTTGTTCCTTTCAGAAATGTTTTCCTTTTCCCCCCGCGTTTTGTACTAAAGTTATTTACTTCCACAATAACAATTTTTTCCAATATAATAAATACGTATTTATACATAACTTCACTGTATTAATTTATAATGTATCATTATTGCATGATATTTGTGTCAATAATCGCCAGGTGCCGGAGTAGTGGGAGGCACCCCCAAATCAAATTGTGCTTAGGGCCCCCAAAAGGCTCGGGCCGCGGCTCTGGACTCAGCAGTTATTTGGAAAATAGTCTGAGATGGTGACTGAGTTTTGATATAGAAAGTAATTCTGCCCTCAGGGTATACATATCTCTTTTTTGGAAAAACAAAGCTTTAAATTATGGTTTAGATTAGATACAGCATACACTTTGATCAATAGATTCAATCAACCTCAAACTAAATCCCATAAAGTGTGAAATACCATTTGCATATTTAACATGGTTTCAAATTATTTCTCAAATCCAAACATATTTTATTGCCAGAAGTGTGAAATTTATTGCATATTGTATGTGGATTCAGAAATGTCTAGTTGACGGTCTACTTGAATGAATCCATTAGTTAAGAAAAACAATTGAAAGAAATAGGACGAGGGATAATGATTAATGATGTTATCTAGAAACTGGTTGCAGTTTGCATGCTTCTGTAACCCTTGGATGACCTCACCTTACTTTGCTATTTTGTGATTGTCAAAAACACTAATTAGTTACAAAATGACTTCCTCTTATCAGTGTGATCACACCAAATGTCTCTCCGTGACTGAGGCCTCAGTCTTTGGTCCATGACAGCCTCGGCAGATAATAGTGTTTTCTTTACGGTTTCCTTCAAACAGTTGTGTGCCATGATTTAACCAACTAGCTGTGTAGGAAAGATTAGATCATTCAGTGTTTAAATAGTCACAGAGATGGTCAGAGAATGACAGTTTTAGGAGTCCAGAGTGCTTTCTTCATTGGCTCTCTGAAGATCTAATTTAATGTGTTAAATGACAGTGTAGTGATTTTGATCTAACCACCAAACACTGAGAGAAAATTGCTGAATTTGGAACTGCAAACTAGTATACTACTCTTATACTTTTACCATATGTATATGATTGAAGAGTGGTATGCAATTCAGATCTCAGCAAATGTGTCACACACACATATTACATCTCTTCAATCAGAGATAGCAACATTTACACACACATATGTGGATTATTTTATTTTATTTTCAAACTTATGTTATATTATATAAGACATGTCCCATCCATCTTTCATTTTAAGTCCTATCTTAAAACATTTATTCTCCCTGACTTTAAACATTCCCTAACTACACTCACCTAAAGGATTATTAGGAAGTTTAATTTCTCATTAATGCATTTATCTAATCAACCAATCACATGGCAGTTGCTTCAATGCATTTGTTGTGGTCCTGGTCAAGACAATCTCCTGAATTCCAAACTGAATGTCAGAATGGGAAATAAAAAGGTGATTTAAGCAGTTTTGAGCATGAGTATTTCACAATCTGCTCAGTTACTGGGATTTTCATCTGGATTTATTGGGCGGGGCTAAAACAGGGCTCGATGACACACCCTTACTTGATGACACACTGAGGCCGGCCCATCCTCTAACAATAGAGCACATTCGCATCAGTCGTCTGATCATTTCAAGTCAAGCAAGCTTTTCCCAACAGTTATTTCAATTTGGTAAATTACTTTTGAGGGGGAAAAGTAAAAGCTGCCAGGCAGGGGCAAAATAGTTTGTAAAAAAATTGCAAGTAAATAGTTAATTTTACATTCAATATCGGTTTATTACGGTTTCATTTGTAAATCAGTTTCAAATAATTTATAAATATTCATATTTCTATGATTGATTTTCATATTTTAAGACTTGAAGCCGGGGCCTGGGACAAATCAATAAAATCAAAAATAAAATTATAGCATTTAAATGAAAACAGAAACAGAAAAGTGGACATGACAATAGTAAAGGTACAGTACTAAGTTTTAAATTGAATCTTCATGACATTCACAAAGATAAGAGCACCCTCAAAATAAAACAGACAGCGGTGTTCACATAATCCATCACATCATTGCTCGATTGCAAATACCGTCAGTATGAATACAAGTGCGTTATCACTTATTACTCCAAAGCACAAAGAATATTAAAAACGACATTTCACTATTTCCTCAGAGACTTATTGATATGTTTTAACAAGCATCTTTTGCTCTTTATTGATCCAAATAACTCAAAAAGTCTTTCATGCGGCGACACTGATTATTCATAATTTAGGGAACTAATCTGCGTCATTTATTTTTGTTAAAATCCAATCACCAGGTGCCATTATTTCCATTGGCTGCTAGAGGCAATTTATAGCAATCCTCATGAATAGAAAAGCTATGCAAGCAGCCCATGCATTTCCTTTATGTGTTGTGTTTTACATTTAAATAGACTTTTCAGCGCTAAATGACCTTGTTAAGTCACCCTACGGTGCATGACAGGACGGCTTCATACTGTACCTCAGCGGTCGATGTCTTAAATCACGACGGAGGGTGATAAAGAGGGGATGAGGGTAAAACCAAGACAGGATTATGAGTATGAAGTTCTCACTGTGCTCGCTGACCAAACCACTGGAGTATTTTACAATTTCAAGTCACGTTAAAGTACTTTGATCCTTTCCAGACATCATGACCAAGACAGATTTTCCAAAACACTCAATCTTTGAGAGCTCTAGAAGAGCAGCTGTAATACTTTAATTCTATATTTTAGAAGAAAGGCACAAACCAATGATTTGGATATCTCCAGGCTCCAGTACAGGACATGACAGATACTCTCAAGAAGAAAGGTATCCCTCACATTTGAAATTGAATTACTGTGAATTTCACACTCCATGCACTGCTCATGGGAGTTTTTTATTTATTTCCACCCCACAGGCAAAAAAGCAGACAGTTAGAAAATTATACAGACACACATGGCCTGCACACAAGCGGCAGATGGACTTTTAGTGTCACTTCAAGCCTGTGGCTGTTTTTGGCAACAGCAAATTTCTGATCAATCGGATTCCTTTTTTTCCTTCACTAATTAGGCACTGTACTTTAGCATTTCTGCGGTCTAACAACCTATGCTTGAGGGAAAATCCAAGGAGATATATGATATATTATACCTGAAGAGAGTGCAATTAACATTCACAATAGCAGTTTCTCAGGTGGCACAGAACCCTCAGGAAATATCCGATGTGAAATCTGCCATCTTTGCTCATGGGCGTTCAGATCTGCTGCCAGTTTATTTCTGAGCCATAAATGTCACTCACGTTTTTTTTATTTATATAGTTGATTAAATCACATATGATGCATAATTTGTTGTGAAAAACTATCCATGTCTATTTCATTAAAGAGATAGTTGATCCAAAAATGTAAAAGTTTTGGACAACTATCCCTTTGAGTCAATTCAGGGTGAACGAGTGTTTGTTGTTGTAGTTTCTGCTGACGTGTTCAAACGCTTAAGTGCCTGCAATGAAATACACAGCTTAAACATACAATCTCTTTGGTTCTACAGTGTATTATGAATTGAAACATATTATCAAACAATAGCTCATGGGTAAGAAAATGAAAAGATAAAAAGATTTTAAAATGAATGCATTTAATCTATATGTTAATGCAGTCTATACTGTATAAAAACAAATCCTGCAATCTAAACATCTGCCTGCACAACTTTCAAGAGCAATATGTGCTGACAGCACAGTATTCCAGTCATTTAGGACCCCAGAACAGGCCTAATGCTGCATGGGAGTGTTCCCCCCCATCTGTAGATCAACGCATTCTCACCCCAAGGCGTCACCTTTGACCATGCTTCAATATTTGACGTTTTAGGCGCCCTTTAGCGTCACTTACATGACGCGATCCTACGGCGTCATCTAACTGACGCTAAAGGAAAGCGTCAGTTAGAGGACGCGGTTAGGTTTAGGTGTGGGGTGGGGGTAGGGTACACGCGATCCTAGGGCGTCATCTAACTGACGCTAAAGGGCGCCTAAAGCGTCAGATATTGAAGCATGTCCAAATGCTTCCCAAGGCGTCAGTTAAGTGACGCCTTGGGGGTGAGAATGGGCTGAAAAATGCTATTTTTCTTGAGCACATTTTTGGTTTCAAGTGAACAACCCAGGCTCCCACGAAACCATCTTTATTAAAATGATTTTTCAGCAGACAAGCGAACGCTTTTATAGTGTTAGTTGCACCTGTCTGCTCTGGGAGGAGGACTCTTACATTCAGTTGGCCTTCCTGAGCTCATTTGAAGAGTCTCCCCTCCTGAGAAGCTCTCATAGCAGTTTTTAATTATACCCTCACTGTAAATGATTTCTGTTGTTTTCACAGGATTATACTGTTTTTCTCAACAGTTTCTTACTGTATAATCTATGTACAGTAAGTTACAGTAGATTTAGTTGTTTTCACAGTATTAAATTGTTTTTTCAACAGTTATGTACTGTGCACACAGTTGACAGTATGTTACTGTAGAATTGCAATGCATTCTGGGAAATTATCAGTTACTGTTAATCTAAATACAGCAGTGCAATTGACCGCGAAAAACACCACACACAGTTCCACGGGTAAAATTGCTAGCCTACTAATGTTATTCTTACATTTAAAATAAAAATGTAGCACTGGTTGACCATTAACAGTCATAATTTATGACATAATTTATGTCAGTGGGGTGTGCATGAGAGCATATTTGACTTTGGAAGAGTTTCGTGTCAGTGGTGCTGCTGTCTTTTCTGCCGACCTGCAACTTCTTCATCTGGTAAGTAATATAATTCTTATAATGTGTATGCAAACGGATTCTAGCTAATAACTTTAAAGTTATTTAGAATAGCTGACCACGATTTCTATATTCAATTTAATATATTCTAGACATTTTAATATAATATGTATATGATAGGCTACTCTTCAATGTAGCCATTTGGGATATTACTGTAAATTCAAATACATTAGTACGAAATGACCGCGAAAAATAACCACAACAAGCTGCCATTTTATGAAGAACTCTTCAGTTCCCTTCCCTCTGTAAGAACACGCAGGCCGTGCATCGCGTCGCTGTCGGTCGGCAACGTTTTCGCCATACATCTGGTTAGTAATTCATATTTTTATGCAAACCATATGAGTTACTTACGTTAACGTTAGAAAGAAGTGGCCGCGGAATGTTCTACGTCTGTATAAGTCGCGGATTCTTTTATGTTGATAGCCTTACTTGATTTAATGTGATTTTATTGACATATATTTCATATGTAACCTCTTATACGGTCAAAATGGTCTAATCATTTTGTTATTTACCACGTTAAGTCGGTGGAAGCGCCTGCACGTTCATTATTTTATGACTTACAGGGGTTAGGAATTGCTAATCGATAAATGTATCCTGAAATCGGACATCCAAGGTTAGGATTCGGATTTATTGTTATAAAATTATAGTGCCGATTCCTCTTATTGATTTTTTCACGCTTATTTTCGTGTAAATCCTGACCTGGCGTTCCGCCATTTAACGTTACTGCTACCTCAGTGATAACTGATGGACCACGGAAAGCGCCCAGGTGTATTTTTGTCCAAAATACAAAGCTACGTGTGACTATAATATCATTGTTTTTTTTTTTGTTTTGTTTTTTAACTATGTGTAAACTGACATGTAGCCTACTCATTTGAAGGGAACGATGCCTTGTCAATCTTTTTTTAAGTCATGTATCACACAAGCAAGATTTAACCTACGTTTTCACGTGATGTTGAGTTATGTTTCAGCTTGCGTTGCATTCAAAAGAAAAGAGTGGACGATAGAGATGAGTTATCTTTAGCCGTTCTTGGCATATTTATTTCAGCTGTTGACACATCAGTCTCACGGTCGAACTAACAGCACAGAGAGTAATGAAGATTCTCTCAGTAATATGATCCTCTTAACTACGGTAAATCAACTTGGACAAACATAATAATAATACAAACGCATCCTCCATAGCCTATACTTTAGTGCCCTCTTGTGGCATAAACATATGCACAACACTGAACAGTATAGCATTGTATTATATTACACAGCATACAACCGAGGACATAATGAACATACTTTAACAATTGATTTTAAACAACAGTCCAACAAACAAGATTTTAGTATTAAGTGAATTACACTTTAGACATCATTTTGTCTGTTTTTGCTGTTTAGCCAAAACAACAACAACAAAAACGTACTGTATTTTAACTGTCTTGTCTGTTCTCCTTTTCCACAGGTGTGAGCTGTGCATGTTAAGAAGACCCCTATCCATCTTGATGACCGATGAATTGTAAATCTAATCTAATTTAATTATTCTATTTATCTAACTACTACTACTATACCTTGGTCCAGTACTGATCCACTGAGAACATTTTAAACGGATTATTATCCATCTGTGAATTTTGTCTATCTGCAAGTTGTTAAGAATTGTTGTGTGAAAATAAATGTTGTTGTACAGTTTAAGGTTTAATTGCATAAAAGCTTGGATAGAAAACTTCCTATTGCAAAAGTTAGAACATAAGTCTGCATATAAATGATTATTAATACCGTAATGCAAGTTTTTCATGGCACATGTGCATGATGAGGTTGTTTTGTGTTTAGTTTTTTTTTTTTTAAAGGACACTGGATAACTTGTCATTTTGTAATACTCATTTGGATTGGTGGTTTACTTGTCAAAGCTAGTTTATGTGTGTCTCCCAGCCCTGCAAATCTGGTCCCTTAGATAGAAAGCAGCCAAAAACCCTTTAAAATCAGCAACTGACCAGTTAGACAGTCTATCTCAAACCAATAGACAATCTTAGACTAGTTTAAGCTGTTTTACCCCAGCAGGGAGTGGGTGGATGAGTTGTTATGAACTATCTTTCTAATAGATTGATCAGATAGCACCCCTTTAATCTTTTCTATTTTACCTGTTCATGATAATTTTTGCATGTATTTATGCATAATTGTTCATGATTGTCATGCATGATTTTTATTGTATTATATTACATTTTTATTATTAATGTATTTAATTGTATTAATGTATTTAAATGTATATTATGTAAATGTACTAATGTGTTTGAAAATACACAATAAACCTTGTGCAGTTAAAGCTTCAATTGTTCTTTTTTCTATTTCCCATTAACAGTTAAAATAATATTTCTACGGATTTTCTACAGGTTACACAGTAGCACTATAAAATAAATACAATAACATTTCATACTATACAGTATTATTAAAAATTAACAGTGTAATTCTGTACTTTAATATGGTAAGAAATTACAGTAAAATAATGTTATTTAATTTGCAGTATGCTTAACAGTACTGTAGTTAGTGTTACGGTAATTTTACTGTTAAATGAAATACAGCAAGTACTGGATAATTGTTGCCAGTAAGTTACTGTTAATTTGACAAGAAATTTTTTACAGTGCTGTCATTCAATGTGATGAGACTTGCACAGGTACAGCCCCACAGGTGGCACAGAAGCACAGAATGGTCACACCTGCCTGTTACAACACATCCAAACTCTAGAAAACCACAGCATGAGTGCAAAATGCATCTACATGCCACTAATTCTGCGTTCATGTGCCATGGTAAGTATGGTAAATACCAAAAGCAGACATGGAAAATGCACATGAACACCCCCTCATGTGGTATTTTCTATTGGGCAACTCGTAGAATATTTTGATGGATGAGTTGCTGAGATGAGATAACCTTTGACCATTTCAAAATGGTAAAGAGCACTGCAAGAATCGTGAATGGTAAAAATATATACTATACATGATCTAGAAAATATATTAGCATATTATTTACCTTTTGAGTTTTGATAAATCATTTTCTTTCTGTTGCAGATGACTTAAGCAATCTAAAATAGTTTTAGCTAAATAACAGGTCTGGATCTCCTTTTTACCACATTACGACAACAAAAGCACTTGAACGCAACACACTGGTAAATACCAGTTCACAAGTGGAAAATATCCTATTTTCCATAGCACGTGAACGCAGCATAACACTCAGCAGATGTTGGTGTTGATGCACTATTCAGGGGATAACGGGATCCAACACCTCATGTCATGTACAAACACTTGTTTACTAATTATTTGCTGAGAACTTTTTGTTGCAAATGGTAAAAAAGACCTCTGATCTTACTGAGAATACTTTCCTCTATTGAGAAGTAGAAGTGACTTTTAAAAGGTGAAAGCAATTCCCCTCTTAAATCAAATAATTACCTTTCAAATGGACAAATTACATTTTAAATGCAACATTTTCATTTCTTTTTTTTTTTGGTTCTTTTTTTTTTTACAGCATTTACAAACTGATTTTAAAATTCAGTTGAAAGTTCATTGGCTGTTCCCACATGATAATGGTTCAATTTGAACTCAGTAGAGAAATGAATAGAGAAAACCATTTGGCAAAAGAAAGAAGAAAAAGGCAGATTAAGGAAATCAACTGGTAAATGTTTTTGCTTAAGCAATTGGTTATAGTTACATTAATTGTAATTTTAAATCGTAAATGAAAAATGGAAAAAAAAATAACATCAATTTATTTTTAACTACATTTGTAAATGTGAATTAAATAATCAGTTTATTTATCCATTTGAAGTTATTTATTTATTTATATATTTATTTATAATCACTAAATTAACTTTTAACACCTTTATCTATGGTTGATTTCAACTGTTACCTCCTTTAGAAATAAACAAGAATACTGCACATCCACATGGTTTAAAAGGAAAAGGTTATTCCAGTCTATTTCCAGAAAACTTGTCAAATGTCTTGGAAAAACTCAAATGGAGGAATTCAGTGAAGTGTGCATATAGTTTGGCAAATAGCTCAGAAACAACTTGGGTCAGTTGTTAAATGCATCTCTCAGAGCCGATCCATATCTCCCTGAGGCCTTAAGCAAAATTGTGTTAAGGGGTTCTCCTACCTGACCCGTGAGCCACATAAACGTAAAAAAAGTATTTTTCCCTGAACATAGCACATACCGAATCATACCAAAACAGTGAACCTAAAACCGTGACACAAACTGAACAGTGAGCTATTTGAAATGCACAGCTAGTACAGTGTCACAGTCGGAAGATGATTCAGAGTAAGAGGTTTTTGTGGCGAAAAAGGCCAAACCCACCATTTTCGTGAAGACTGGCTGCAAGAATTCAGCTGGTTAAGGTAGTACTGTAAGGAGATAAACTCCATGACCTGTGAATGTTGCAGTCGCTACCCCATTAACTGCGTCGAACGCAAAGTTTGCCAACAGTGCAGCCACTTCACATGTTAACAGTGTTGGGCAAGTTACTCTAAAAAAGTAATTAATTACTAGTTACTAATTACCTCTTCAACAGTGTAATTAGATTACTGTACTAATTCCTCTCTCTAAAAAGTATTCATTTACTTTTAATTACTAATTACTTTCAAAATCCCATATCAATCTCAACCAGCTGAATAATAGAAGGATAGACATTCAACTGTTTTAATTCTTTCAAATAAATACTATAAAAATACATGAATTATCCTTAAACTGATCAAGATGGAGAAGGTTACATTATAAAAACATACTTTTTAACATCAGACAATACATTTTGATGTTAAACACTATTGTTTTATATCTGATCTCATGATATTTTACACTTTTTTTCATACATATTTTACAATAATTCATACGAATTTGTACGAGTGCGGTCGTACGATTTAGACACCTCATAAAATGCATACAAATCGCTGTGAGATCGAATTGATCTATACACAGTATTTACCTCAATTACATCAGAAGTAACTGTAATTAAATTACATAAAAATGAAGAGTAATCCCTTACTTTACATTTTGAAGGGAAAAGTAATTCAATTACAGTAACTAATTACTTAGTAATTAGTTACACCAACACTGCATGTTAATAAATCAAAAAGCAACACAACTGGTTGAATCAGAGCGCAAAGGCATTGTAATTTCTGCATCTATTATCAAAGTATTTATAAGTAATACACTGGAAATTTGAAATTAATAGAAATGTGAATATTTGGTTATATGTTCTGTTGATATATGGTGTGTGCTCCTAAATTTTCTGGTTGTGCCCCTAAAATTTTCAGTTGGGGGCCACTGTGCTCCAAGTGAAAAAAAGTTAGTCTGCCCTGGCCAGTGCCTAATTTCGACCCCTGCCAAATTATTACTCACCTCATTGAAGTCAGTACCTGATTGCCTAATCTAATCTCTAATCTCTAATGAGAGTAAATCTCCAATTCACTCTCATTGTGTTTCTTCTCTCTCTGGTGTTTCTTGACCAGAAGGATAGCTCCGCTTAATTTTCTCATCAATGTTTTAAACTTTGATTGACCCGCTTTGACACGAGGGGGAGGCGGGGCCTTGAGTATGCAGGGCCCTATACGCAACTTGCGTGTGGGGCTCTAAAAAGGTGGAATACCATTACAATGTTAATATCCATTGTGTCATGAGCATCCTATTTAATGCCACATGGCTCATCTCAGGAGCAGTTCCCAAGCTGCACTTGACTCTATTTAATCTCTCACAGAGAGAAGTAGGACACCTCAGCTCTGGCATGCATTAACCCTTAAACAAACATCTTCGGGTCTACAGCGACCCTCCACCTCAATCACTACCTTCCACCTCATTCTTTTTTTATTTTTTTTCAAGTTAGACATCAACGTTCTTAGTATTCTTCAATATCTTCATTATAAACAATATAACAAGAGAAATAAATATAAAAGAATGCCTGTTTTCTTTTTTTTTTTTTGTTGTTGTTGTAAAACGTGTATAGGGTCGTTAGCGACCGACGTGAGGTATGCAATACGTATTTTTTTCTGTGCAATAACAATTAAATCTGTGAATGACCTTATTCCTCAAGGTCGCAATGTCTGATACACAATCATGAAGTGATGTTTCACTCATAATTACCACAGGCATAAAACAAATCATCGAATATGATTGCAAATATGAGTCAGATGCTGAACAGGGGAAACTCTAATGATGACAGTGATAAAAATCTGCTCAAATTTAATGCTTCCAAACTCCAAAAGTCAATGAAATATGATTTTATTTATTTGTAAATGTTATTAAAATATTAGGAGAGTTTTATGCTACTGTGGCATTAAGAGATCCATCCATGTTAGATATGGTAGATCAGGGTCGCTAAAAATGACATTTCTCAAGTTTACATGTTTTGTGATTGAAGTGATATTTGGACAGGAAAATGCATCAAAACAAAATTCATTGCTATGTGGATGACACCCGATGGCTATTTTTGGCACATAAACCTCATAGGAACTAAATCTCATAGAAACTTTTTTGGGTTTTTTTTCACAATTTTTATGAAATCAACTTCAAATTTGAAACACAACTTGGTTAGAGATATGGTTTTGATTTTATAAAATATTTTCTAAAATATATATATTTCATATAAAATAATAAATATTTAATATAGTGCATTTTGGATCCATTTAAGTTTGGATAGTGCATTTTCATGTCTATTCTCAAAAAGGGGGGTGATATTTAAAGGATTAAACCACTGGGTGTCATTCGCCAATTTGCTTAAACAAAAACGTTTTAGGTTACAAAAAAAAAAAGGTTACAATTTATTTCGATAATCCACATTCTTCTAAACTAACTTTCCAACTACAATACAACTCTCCGGAGTATTAGTAAACTGTTAGGTTCGGGTCTGTAGAATGTCTGTTGGGGGAAGCAGACAGTTTACTAATATTTTAATGACTATTTTTTTATTATTATTATAATTTTTTTTAGTTGACATGTACTTGCAAAGTTACTAATAGTTAGTAGAATGTCTAAAGTGGACTATCGAAATAATGTGTTACCAAAATTAATTGCAAAAGCCACATATCACATGTCATGTCGCCCAAAAGATAAGTAAATAAGTGCCATGCGCTTATATATATATATATATATATATATATATTTATATATATTAGCGCATGGCACTTAATCAAATTCGATCTTATTTGATTTGTGCACATATGTAGTTTTTTTTCATTATGATTTTCACTAGATTACTAGATTCACAACACAATTTGTTAAAATATATATATTTTAACAAATTGTGTTGTGAGTTTTTTTTTCCATTATGATTTTCACTAGATTACTAGATTCACAACACAATTTGTTAAAATATATATTTTAACAAATTGTGTTGTGAATCTTGTAATCTAGTGAAAATCATAATGAAAATGAAAAAAAACTACATATGTGCATGCGCAAATCAAATAAGATCGAATGCCAAACTTCTAACGTAAGAGCCATTACACACGACTGCTCAATTTCAGCACTCTTTGCAACATTTATGGTTTCCATCATTTGACATTGATGATGAGAGAATATTTAAAAACCAGAAGTGGGATGCTTCACAAAATCTGCTGAAATTAACATACCATTGTTGCTAATGTCAGAGCACTTAATCAGCGGAACGCACATGCAGTGGGCGCTGAATGCTTTTGGTGCTGTTAATTATTCTGTTTATAAGCTATAATAGAGCATAATTTTGTTTTGTGCAGGTGTGGCAGCCCTTAAAACTAGCCCAAAATGCCATGTGCCATTACAAGCATATCTATTTTGTCTCATCAGAAGAGATATGGTGTCTGATGCAATTACAAACACATAATTAGATATCCTAACATGATGGATTTCACAGCTTGCATTGAGACCCGTGCTGACTAATGTGAGCAGAGACAGACAATTCCTCTTCATTAATTTTTTTTTTTACCTTTGTCCTTACAACCCTAACCCCGGAGAAAGATTTCATTGTGACCTCTTACCGCTATTTGTATCCTCCTCATTACACTATAACGTCTTCATCGGGTTCTGATGGCACAACACCGATGCATTGCTTTAGTGCTGCCAAGGATGGAGGACGGACAAGGATGGAGAATGTCCCTGAAGCAGGTGGAGCATTGGCAGAAACACCTTCTCTGAGCATATAAGCAATTAGTTGTGTGAATCAGTCAGGACTCAACAAATACTCAAGTGCTAAACAACACTAGGCACTTGTCCAGAGCCAGATTTCCTAGTTTGCCTGGTAATTGAAGTGAAACGTAGTTCAAACTTGAGTTATATTAATTCTGTAAGAAAATTTTCTGTAGCTCACACAGTCAAAGTTAAGGTCATATGTTCAATTCCCAAGGAATGTATGAACAGATATAGGCATGAGTTTCTCAGTTGAATAGAAAGCCAGGAATTTAAAAGGCATTCTCAATTATAGATAAAAACCTAAATGTATATCTTTTTACTTTTAATTGAATCTAACATTTTAATTGAATTTAAGGTAAGCATTACTGTAATTCCAGAAATATAAAAAATAATCAGTCATGAATAATCAACCATAAAACAGAGACATGGGCATTATAAAAGAGCTATTGTCTACTACTGTTCTCTTTCCTGCACATGGAGATGAATTCAGACAGACCCAAATGCGATTCCTTTGTGCCCAGAAAAAAAAAAAAAAAAAAAAAAAAAACATTTACTAAGTTTGTTCCTGAGATGGCCACAATACAGATTTTTTTTTGTGCTGGGAAAAACTATTTACATATTGATTACAATTTAAATCTAAGCAACTGCCACAACAAGTGCAGACCGTCCCATCTCTCAACTGTCTTGTCTCTGCTCACAAATATTTATTTGTGGTTTCTCTCTGCCAGATGGTTCACTCCACTGCTTTTCTAAATATGCATTTACCTGTCTCTTTTATTTTCCCTTTTCTTTTCACCAACATTGTGGGAATGTAAAGAAACATGCTCTTCTTTTTTTCTGATGGATTGTTTTTTAAATTGTTTACTTTCTCACAATATACACTAGGTTAAGGTCAGTGTTTCCATTATAAAACCTGAAAGCTTTACAATCGGCTAGTATCGGCTATCCAAAGCCTGATCCTTTATTTCCCGCCTCAAGGTTGGGTATAGGCAATTTTCAGAGGCTAGCAATAGAAAACTAGCCTTGAAAGCATGAGATCCCACCCTCCCTTCAGAAAGCGCTACAAAGCCACACCTCCTTCAAAACACATGAACGAGTACAGTAATGAGGAAACGTAGTTAGACTCAACGCATTCTCACCCCAAGGCGTCACCTTTGACCATGCTTCAATATTTGACGTTTTAGGCGCCCTTTAGCGTCACTTACATGACGCGATCCTACGGCGTCATCTAACTGACGCTAAAGGAAAGCGTCTGTTAGAGGACGCGGTTAGGTTTAGGTGTGGGGTGGGGGAAGGGTACACGCGATCCTAGGGCATCATCTAACTGACGCTAAAGGGCGCCTAAAGCGTCAGATATTGAAGCATGTCCAAATGCTTCCCAAGGCGTCAGTTAAGTGACGCCTTGGGGGTGAGAATGGGCTGTTAGACTACCTCATGACTCAAAGCACATAACATTACTATAATAATAAACGCTACTGAAAGAGCACTTAAATGTACCACCTGCCTGCTTCAGATAATTTCGCTGTTGATAGTGTTGCCATTGAAAAGGATAAATCACGAGTATAATGTCACAGGTTTCCATCTCTTCTAATGACAGAAGTTATGGAGTGAACGCAGCATGAGCTCGTTGTTTTGCTTCAGGAAGAACTATGTTTCAGTTGCGGTGCTCGGACAGAATGCAGTGATTGGATAAACATTTTATGGTCGAGTGTTTTTCTTCACGTGAAAATTCTTGGCATCGCTGGACATAGATAAATTTAAATTAAACTTTTAAGAAATATGCTAAACATACGTTTAGTGAAGTTTTAGTGTATTTACAGAAAACATACTTATGTTACTTTTACTTAAAGTATATTTTATAAGTACTTTGTAAAAGAGCATAGCAAAATGATTAAAGGTGCAGTGTGTATTTTTTTAGCGACATCTAGCGGTTCGGTTGCCAGTTGCACAACGGGCTCAGCCCACTGCTCACCCCTCCCTTTCGAAGAAGCTACGGTGGCTAAAACGGGACAAACATATCATCGTCGGAGACACCAGAGAATAGCCAGAGTAAGCCAAGTTTCTGTACCACAGTCCATTATAAACCACATCATAGATAAGGTTTACGAAGCCATAGTCAGGTGAGGATCAAGGGTCTTGATTGCGGTAGTTGATTGCGATTTCACTTTTTTAATTTTAAATAGTGTGTAATGTTGGTGAGAACCAAGAGACAAGAAACAATGAAACCAGGGAGAATGCTCAGAAATGCAGCGCAACAACACACAAATCTTCGCAGTGAGTGATAGGGTGAACCAGGCTTATATGAGGTGAGCTAAACAAGATAATGAGATACATGAAAAAAAATGAAAAGTCCGGGCAGTGAGTTATGGGAAATGTAGTTTGTGAGGGAATGACAATAGTCTGATGTGGAGTGCCCTCTGGTGGCTCTCAAGGGCACTCCAGATGATGACCGTCACAATTACATAGGCTATATTTTATACAACTGTTACACATGGACTACTGAACAGACATTTAGTAGGCCCTGTCTGTCAATTTTACAGAGACTTAATATTCAATGACTCAGAACAGATTGGGAGGACAAAAAATCATTCCCAATTCCCATTCCCCAAAAAAAATCATCTCTAATGGAAACAAATAAATAAAAACTAAAACAGAATTTTAACTGCGGATTTAAATAGTGATATTATATTATAATACATTTGACAAAACCACATAAAATCACGAACTCAAATGAAAACTGAAAATCTAAAAAAAAATGCATAATCATATAAATAATACTAATATTGTACGGATCCTTGTTTAAACACAACAAAAATAATAGCTATAGTAAATGTTGCATCTACGTTTGTCTGTGTAGATGTTAGTGCACTGATGTGCAGCTTAGACACGGAAGAACACTTTTTTCCCATTTTTTCTCAGGCCCATAATGTGGCTTTAGAAGTGCCCAGGGGGTCATCAGCACTCATTTATCTGACTTATGGTGGTTTCCTCACAGGAGAAAGCTACAAGAACGCGGTTAAAGTGGGCCATTTGTATGTGCCAGACAGCGAGTTCATGCAGCCTAGTTCTTTTCACTGCGCTCAGTGGTCTGTGGCAGAGCCCTCTGGGAGCTATGTGTGGCTGCAGTGTATAGCTGACACTTGCTGAAACCCCTGATAAACGACTGAGTGTGGAATCAAACCCAAACCTGACGTATTACATGGGGTGGGTTGATGAATACAGGTGCTGGGCACAGTCTCTCACCCTGAAAGTTTGTGCTATCAAAAGATCTTCTGAGATTTTTCAAGTTGGCAAAGGCTTTGAACTACTTCTAATGTGTTTTCTCTAAATGGGGTCTGCAACAACGTAGGAGTGTAAATATTGTCTATCTGCAGACCAACCATTGACATCTGTCAATCTGTCATTCTGCTAAGCGTAGGAAGTCACAGTACTACTTTTATGAAGCGAAATACTTAATATGTTAATTCTTTCACAAAAAAATATTGCTTGTTTGGTAATTGTCACCTCAATTATGCAGAGGTAGTATTTGTTTGTGCTAAAGTGTAACAAAAGCAAGTATACTTTAGGTACACTTTAAATATATTGCAATTAAAGACTGATATTATACAGAGATCATACAATCCTTATTAATAATGATATTAAAACACATTTTAGGCTTAATATTAAGAAATGTGCATTTTGCAATAAAAAATAATAATCCACATAAAGTTAAATTATGGGTTAACGCACAAAGTGCTGAAACCCTATTGTTATTGTTAATTTTCCCATGATGCAGTATTCTCCATAACTGATCGGGCAGAACGGACATAAGTCGTGGATACTTGAAACTTTGGGGACTGGAAGTACTCACACCAAACTCACACTCACACGTACGTTTGCAGTGAACACGCAAAACGGAGGGCCAAGCGGTAGGGGCAAGGGGTGAATTGGGATTAAGCCTTACTGACTGTGAAAAACATGAACTGTTGTAATAAGTAGTTATGCCTTCTTTCTTCGCTATATTTTCTGAAGTACGTGCATTGTTAGACATCATCATCAACTTTTAACTATAAATGTTCATCTGTCTATAAAATAAAGAACACAACCAAACAACGAAAAAAAAGCTTGTAATTAAGACCGTAACATTGACTTACCTGTCAAGAAAAAAAGCAGGCAACTTCAGCGTCTCTTTTGAAATCTTTCTCCTGCATTAGATCTATCCACCTGTGGCTCCAGAGAAGTATATGGATCTTCTCATTCAGCACTGTGGGAAAAATAGCATTTGGTAGCCTTAGAAAACCAGTAAAATCTTCATTTTGTTTCATATTAATTTGTGAATGTTTTAAATGTTTAATTAAGGGACAAAAGGTCATAAACAAAAATACGTCAATAGTCCTACTTTTTGGTGTTCAACTTTACTTTGTTCGTTTTTCGTTTTGCAAAATTACGGACCAAAAGGAGGAAAAAACGAACGGACAAAAAAAGTAAAAACTATTATTTGATGAAAACAATACATTTGTAAAACAAAATACAGCCATTTCTGCTTTTTTTCTTTTAAACAAAAAACCAAGCTGCACCCTTTTTTTTTTTTTTTTTAAATATCACCTTTCATTCCGAAATAGAATAACGAATGAACGAAAAAGTACACAGACCAAGTAGGCCTACACTGACCATTTGGACTGAATATGAGACATAGTTCTTTATTAAATTCATAAAAAAAGAAACAATAATTACAGGAATCGGCTACTGGATTCTAAACCTCAAAGAAATGCCACAATCAAGACCTTGGAGCAGAAATGAGGGAGGAACACCCAGAAAACTCCAATATGTGCCATTTGCAGTTTAAGGGTCTTTCCCTGCCATTCATGCTTGGATAACACGCCATGTCTTCCATTAATGATAATAATGTGTAGTGGGGTGGCTGTGATATAGACTATAAACCTACCAACGTCCGTTGCCATGATTTTTGGAATGACTTATCGCGAGAGGGAAAAAAGGATTCTTTAGTCGCATAACATCGGTTAATGGAAACGCTGTCATTTCGCAATTGTTTTTTTATCGACATTTAGAAGAAAAAAAACCTGCAAAGGTTTTGCGCAAATCTGTAATGAAAACGCACCTACGGACAAGAAAGCAGCACACGGTGCATTTCTCCAGATTATAGATTATAGATTCCTCTCTGTTATACTTGAAAGCCTAACTAAGCCTTACTATATTCCTGACCAACTTCCATGGTTACAGTTAAGGTTACTACAGTAAACCCATGGTGAATGTTGCTGATCTGTGGACACTGGATAGTTCATTCAAGGCGCAATGTTTCTTTCTGGTTTCCACGTTAGTGCTGTTTGATCCATTAATAACGGAGACATGTGAATGCTTCTCATCACATTTTTCACTGTACTTTTTAATAGGTGCATGTTTGTCCTCCAAAGGATACAATAAACTTTCAAATGCTGACAATGCATTATCAGGATAAACTTCCTTATAAACATCAATCCAACATATATTATTTACGTTTGTAGGAAGTGATTCATGACTTAATCTCTTATGATCTTTCATAAATTACTTTTGGTTTCCTAAGTGTTTACATGCTTGCTGAATAAAACTTATTGTCTTTAAATTCCTTTGTGCTTAAAGGCCTTATTTGCTTGCCCCCGATAAATGCTGCTTGCAGCTTTAATTATAAGTCTTAAACGATAGGTCAATAAATATGCTAATGGATTTGTATACTAGTATGAAATATATATATATATATATATATATATATATATATATATATTGTGTGTGTGTGTGTGTGTGTGTGCATATTTTTATTATTATTATTATTATTATCTACATAGCTATTATTATACTCTACATAGCTTCAAATGAATGACTGTGTTGCATCATGTCCCATCAAGATGATTTTATCATTGACATAAAAAGTTATTAGACATTATACAGGTCTAAAAATATAATTTCCTACATACTGTACATGTTTAAACATACAATAAAAAATCTATTTTCTTCACTATTTCTAGGGCACTAACCAAAAAAAAATTGTTACATTGATCATGTGACTGCTGACAGACAGATTTTATTTTTCTTGTACCTAAGGTGCTCTTTGATTCAGTCCCAATTATAAATACACACTTTGTATGTATGCATGTATGCATCCATGGATGGATGGATGGTACATAAATTATAGAAAGGACAAAGTGTAAGTTGTAATCATTAGACAAGAAGCTAAAATAAGGATCTACATTTATAATTACTTGCCTGCTCTGTGCACACAACATGGTGACAAAAGCTGAAAAATAGCATTGCTGAAAATGGCTGTGAAAAATATATGAGAAGCAATTTAAGAATAATACTTGTAATGAAGCGGTCTTTGACTTTAGACAGCATTTGACTGCAACGTGAACAATGCATGCTGGGAATCTCATAAAAATGTAAAAGATTGTAAGGGCATTTTAAGAAAAATTTGTCATGAACTGCAAAACGAAATAGAGGGGCATTCTCTGATACAAACGCAAAAGGTCACTAGAGACAGTGAATAATGTCATATAGACACAAATAAAGATATTAAAAAAGTACAGTGTTTTTGCTCAAGTTGATAAAATATCAACACAGCCAGTCTACAGAATCTTCTTAAAAATCCTCATACAACATATATCACATCAATGCCCAGATAATTGAGTAAATACAGTAAACAAAGAAAAGCAATCTGATGTTTACAGATACTTTCATGCTTTCCATTCACATTAAAAATAGATGAGATAGTACACGAGTCTCCACTCCCAGAACCCCTTTTCTGTTCCACCTTGGTTGCAGTAAGCTGCTACAGTATAAAAGAATGATTTCTTGGCATTCTATGAGAAACTAAATAAACACATCAGTGGTTCAGCTTTTGTACCACATGTGAGATTGATTGCTCCGGACCTTGAGTCAGCATGACATCACACAAACAGTAGAACCAGACAGTGGAACATCAGTTTCACTGATGGAGATTTTGCATAGTCCATAACCTGCATCAGCATTAACCACGGCACCACAGCAATGCCCACAGGATCAGGACTAAGCAAAACAAACCTTGAAAGAGAGCATAGGAAATCTTCGACCTAAAATAAGGACACGCTTGCTCAACTATGAAATCAAGCTGTTGTAGGGAAATCTTCAACTGTACTGAGATACAGCAGAGCTCATTTCAAAATGTTCCTGGCGTGGAATGCATCTGTTAGTCTTGGGTGAATTCTAGCGATGGAAACAGTGCTTTATTTATGATGCTTTACATAAGACATGTATGCCTTAAAAGGTAGGGTAGGTAGTTTTTGTCTAAAAAAAAAACAAAACTTTTTTCCAAAATTCGTTTAAACTGTCTTTATATATCAATGGATAATTCAAATGTAAGTACTCTGATTAAATTCAGTAATAAAATGCAATAAACACAGCTCATTATTGCATTTACTCAAACCTGGGCTCCTTCAAAGCCATGCCACCAAAACATTTGAAAGCGCGATGCCGACCGCAGCTCAAGCCTAGTTCACACTACATGATTTTAAGCTCGATTTAAGCCCAGTTTGCAAATCGTTGAGCTTGCCGACAGGTCAGGGTGTTATCGCGTACAAATTGTGGAGGATTAGCTGGGGATGAACGCTCGCCAATTTGTTAGTATGAAAGAGCCAACAATGCATCAAAGATGCTCGCAGACGCTTCGCCGAGCCCAGCATGCTAGATGAGCTTTTGCACAACTGATGTTGACACGTGACGTCATGAGCTACAGCAAATCAGAGCTGGGGTGGGTTGAGATCAGTATTCTTCACTGGGTATTGACGCGCATGCTGTTTCGCGTAATTTCTGGTTCATTTTATTGAGTGATTTTTCGTGACAAAACGTGGTTTGTAGACAAGATGGAATCGTTGGGTGACAGAGTTGTTGTCAAATTGCCATATCATATCAATATATTATTTTCATATCCAGTCAACGCAGCCGATGCATTTTTGTAAGAAAAATCTCCATATTTATAACTTTATAAACTATAATCAATGGCTTCCGGTAATGACCGTACTTGAGTCTAGTTGCAGCAGAAGACTGACCTCTGAAAGGTACAAAGATAAAGATATTAATAGGGTTGGTGGCATATTAATATTATATTAGTTAATGAAATATGTTTTATTTTTCTCTGTAAATTTAAGTTAAATGGGTAAAACCCAAAATGTTGCTACCATATTTTTATGGTAAATTTCTGGCAACCACAGCTGGCAGATTTTTTATTTAATTTTTTTTTTTAAGTGTAAATCATTGTCTTTTCTGTAAACTGAAATGGCATCAGCTGTTTTGTACTGAATAATGTCAGATCAATCAGTATATGAATGAGGCAAATGACACAAAGCGGTCAGTTTTTATCTGGATGTGAAGGAATGAGCGCAGACACAATTCCAGGCTAATAGCACAAAATTGCCCAGTAATGAGTCATGCCACCAGTTTCTGTTCATGCCAGGTACTCAAAAGACTTTTTTTCTTTATAATTGTCACTGTGCTCAAGGGAAACGTACTGTACTTCCACACCTGATAGGTCTAACTCTCATCTTAATGCTTGTATGCACATTGAGGCTTGCCAAACCTCACCACTTGTTTGGATACACAACAAAGCCGTAGTGGGGTGCACTGCCAAATCTGCTGCTGAAAGGGTAGAAACACCAGGCTTACGATCCGCCCAGCCAAATAAGCGATCTGCTTACATAGACATGAAACAATACAGCTGCTTTATTTGCGTGCATTTCAGAACACATGCATTATGCATTAGAAAACATGCATAATTTAGGAGAACAAGCAGAGGATATGTCTGGTGCTCAGCCAAATCTGCTACCTTCTTATGGAGTGACACAAAACAAATTCCATCTTGTGGAGGCAGATGGTGGACAAGGTGACAGGATGCCTCTTATCCAAATTGCAAGCACTTGAGTGAATGTTGTCATGGGAACCTGGGCGAAAGACCATTTTTTGATATCCCTTGAGCTCATTCCTGGCAAAGAGGCCATAGGTGATCTAGTGGTGAGGCTGTGGAGGTGCGCAGAGGTTGACAAGTGCAAAATCGTCTGCCATTATTTAACTGATTTTGTTTTTTGATTGATTGAGCGTATGACGATGAAAACTGACTTTTCACTATGTGGTGATCCATGATCTGCCGTTATTTTAATAATTTTCTACAGCAGATCAATGAGATAATTTATTTCTTTATCAGCTTTGTCTGTTTCTTGTAACGTTGATTTTGTTTGATTGATGATAATAGATGTAAAACCATTTAGATTTATAACTCTGATGGGTTTTAGCCACTCTAGACCTTAATCTTTTGCATAAGAGAGAATGCTTGAAGCTATTTTGTTGAAGTCTCTTGGAACTCTGAAAAGCTAATACTCTGTTCACTGACTTCAGTTTTCTAAAAAAAATAATATATATATATTTTTTCATCAAAGCATTTTGCCATTTCAATGCAGCTCAGCTGTACAGATTTTATAGTGCCCCATTTATGGATTTTTGAAATGACCTTTTATGTAGTGTGTAAGTGAATGAAAACACCCTGCAACATTTTTTTATCTGAATGTCAAAAGTAAGAAGAAGTATCTCAGAATCATTTTCCAAACTAATCCTAAGCCGTTTCGTTGTGATGTCAACACGAAACATTAGCATATGGCCCGCCCACTTCTTGCGTGTGCAAACCCCAGGGAAAACTTGAACCCCCTCAAAAACTGAAGCTGATTCCAGTGGATACTGGACAGCATCGTATGAAGAAGATGCTGTGCTCTGTAAAGTGAAGGTAAAGCCATTTTTTTTTCACTGCCCAAGGACGATCATGTGAAGAATTTAGTGGTTAAAATTCATCTTTTCGTTGAAAAGTTGTGCTATTAATAAATTCATCTGGAGCATCTATTTTCAGTATGGGGACTTTTTTTTCGTTTACATTACTTTGTTGTGCATCACCTGCACCCAATCTTGGTGTTTGAGATGTGTACACCGGTTTTGTATTTTAAAAATTCATCTTTACCACGATACCACAGCAAAGAGTCACCACCAAAGTCATCAAAGTTAACATATTATATATATCTCAGAAACATATCTCAAATAGTGGTAATATGTAAATATCATAAATATGACTATATCTTTATGAGGGACCTCTCTCTGTGGTGAACCTGTGGTAAAAAAAAAATAATAATAATAATAATAAAAAAAAATCAAGCTTTAAATGGTGTTTTTGTCTGTGTTGTTTTAAAATTATGTAAGACAAACCATGTGCAAATGCATACATTTGCAAAAAAAAAAAAAAAATCCACTGCTGAGTATAAGATCATAAAAAATGCAGTTTGAAATCACTGGTGTTTCTGACGTCACAAACTACCTTGAAACCAATCATGACAACGTCAATGAGTGGATTTCCAAGCTTGTGCTAGTGAGTGGCAATGGTATACAGTATATAAATGAGGCAAGGGTATAGTGTTACATTCAAACTATTTTATGACATGATTTATTTATTTATTTATTTTCAAGGAAAAACATTTAAATATGTCATTTTGGCAATCATAGATGAGTGACCTGGGGACTTTAAAAAAAATATTGGCAACACTTTAGTTTAGGGTCAAATTCTCTCGCATGCCTATTACTAGGATAATGACAGTTTATGTAAGCAATAAGGTACGAGAGGCTGTGCTGTAGTCTGAAGGGCGTTGCAACCCCTTCAGCCGTTTTTTATTCCTGATACAGCACTTGCCTCGAGTACCTTATTGCTTTTATAAAACAGTAACCACACAATAAAAATATGAAAAAAAACACGTATTAATGCAACTTTCAAGAAGTAAAATCACTAAAAGCCTTCCTTCCGCTAAAAAAAAAATAGTCCCTGAACGTGAACAGTGTGTAATATGCATGAAAGCTCAAAAAACAACAACATAGGAACTGTATAAAGTATGTATAAAGCACATATTCATGCCTTATTCTCCATGACCATATTCTACATTCAGTACCTAAACTTAACAACTAACTAACCACAACGTCAATGAGTGGATCTCTGTTAATAAGCAATTAGGAGTTTATGAGGCAAGTTGTAGTTGATAGTTAATATAGTTGGAATTGTGCCCTAAACTAAAGTGTTTATATACATTACTATAATTATTAAAGTGTGACCAAATTATGTTCATATAAACAGTTATAAAGATAACATGCTGTTCGTAAAATTAAGACAATACATTTCACAATAAAGATTGTTCGGGAGCATAAAAACATCTCATTTCACAATGTATCTCCCCAGATACAATACAAATACAAAGTGAAAGGTTCTCTTTCTGACCATGTCTTTAGGAAGCTATAGAACTATAAAATAATTTGTATTCGTAAAACTTTGCAAAAGCACTTTAATGTTTGGTGTTTTTTTTTCCTGGTGTTGTTTTTGTAATTTCCAAAGCTGTGATTTTCCAGCACTCTTTTGATAGTCAAAGCAAAAGCACTTTAGATGGTGCTAAGAGCTTCTCTACATTAGTGTAAGCATGTGTGGAGCAGATGAGTGGTGACACTGGGGCACAGTGCCTTAGGGACACCCTGACTCACCATAGCTGTCAATATTTACTAAAAAAAAAAAAATAAAATAAAAATAACAGACTAAGCCTACACCCAAAACAAAGCAGTGAATGGCCATATAGGAACATTCTAAAAAAAAAAAAAAATCCATTGAAATGTGTAGATGTTGATTCAATATGAACTTAGAAGTTCATTTAAAAGGCAAAACCATGACCTGGCAACTGGAAGAGCCGCCTGACATGTATAATCCAAGCATGCCTCATTTTCACTATAAAAAAGGGTGTTTTTCCCCTGAATGTTTCACTAAATAGAATCATTAATGACTAATGTTGCCTTCAAGTTGGAAACATAACAACTTGTGAAAAATAAATGGAAATAATCTCTCTCTATATAGAGAGAGATATTATTATAGTTCAGAGTTTCCACCATGTATCATGGACACGCCACTTACGACTCGCAACTCGTAATATCTAGAGTTATCCACTATCTTTCATTTGCTTGCAACACATAATTATGATACAGTATCTCACTCAAAGGGCACAGGAGTCAAAACAGAAAAGAGCTTCTCTGACTTTGACAGTCAAGAATGTGTTTTTGTTTGGTAATATTGCAATCATGAACTTTGCTTCATGAGGTGTGCTATTAATCAATTAAGACATTTCAGCCTTGATAATGAGCAAATTACCATCCCTAATGCAATAATTGGTTTTAAACACATAGATAGCCTAGCATTTTTCATATTGTTACACCTGAAAGAGCCATAATGGCTGGTTTGCCCTTATCCAACTTAAAAAAAAAAAAATGAGGTGCAGTGCACCATCATGAACATTTGCCAAAAATTGACTGAATTAATATCGTCTCCCCATTAAAATTGAAAACAGTCCAATCTGAAAGCCCCTGATAATATGCAGCTGTGCTTGGCATTAGTGTAAAAGATCTCCGTTTGTCAGTTTCCTAGCAACCAAAAGCACTATATTTTCACTGCATGTTTTTCCTCTTTCCCCATGATTTACATGATATTTATAGTGTTGGCCAAACTACATATGGTATCTGCGAACCAAGCATTCCTGTTATCAGGCCTTTCTAAACAAAAAGCCTTTCACTGCAAACAGCATACACATTACAAACAGCTTTTTTCCTTGCTTTCATCAAATATAATAAGACAACATATACATGCTGTGAACAAAAACTCACAATATAACAAATAAAATCCCATTTTGTGGACTGTTCATTCAGATTTCAGCATGACCTTTGTCTATGTTACTCAAGCAATCAGTTCCTTTTATTTCAGAGGCTCTTGAATGAGCCTTTATCAGTTTTTTTAGCCTTTATGTTTGCTGATGAGCCTCCATTTATCATACAATACCTCCATAATGGCTGAGGTCACATATGAAGCACATTCAATCTGTTACGAATTATGAACTATTGTTACGATATGTATAAATGTGCATTTATTATTTTATGCAAATGTATTATCTCTATGTTGCTTATGTGGTGGTTCAAACTCATCTGATCTGATTCAGTTTGAGACTGATGGATCCCTATGCAGTCACATTCGTCATGATGGCAGCAGTCATGGGTCAGTCAACCCGTCTAAGGCATCATCTGTCTGTCATCATCTTCATAATGAGGCTGTCCTCTACATCTCTTTACAGCCACCGGGTAGCATTGCTGTACTTCAGCAAATGCTTCCGTTTAGCACCTCATTGTGGTTCACACCCATCATGTAGCAAACCTGCTGGCTATTTCTGCTCCATCTGCCTTCTTCCGCCAACAGAACAGCTGAGTCTTCAGCAACTCTGACTGTAAAAGTGGCGCATTTCAAAATGTCAGATTTGCGTTTGGGTCTAGTATGCTAGTTTGACACATGTGTGGAACAAAGATACTAAAACTGTCACCCTGCAGCCAGTAGCTAGTGATCACATTTATAGCATTGGCCTGATTATTTACTCAGCTCTAGCTTAGGGGGAGGGCATTGTGCTCAGGATAAATTTGACTTCTCCAGCAGGTGCTTGAGGTGAACTGACCTAAATCTGGTCTGCGAAGAGGCATTGCCTTACAATGGAATCACAACAAGCCCTCTTCAACTACCTCTTTGACTAAATCATCCTAAGCAACGTCAAGGACTACATTGTGAATATGCAGAAGTATGACAGCATCATGCAAATGAACCTCCACATAGAGCGGATAACAGTCTGGAGGCTGAAGTTTTGCTGAGTTGGTGCAATGCTGAATATCTTACTTTAGAAATGGCTACAATGGAAGAACTATTGAGAATTGGCTATTGATGCACTATTGAGGAATAACTAAAAGATAACTTAGCTACATGGCAGTACAATAGTGTAGCATCTGCAGTAATAATTATACAATGGTAAAAAAAAAAAAAAAAAAGTAATTCAATAAAAGCTATTCGTGTAAAATTATACAATATAGCCTACTCTTAAGTCTTTCTCTCAAACAGCTTTAATTATTTTAGCACATCAGTTCATTATTAGTGTTCGGAAATGCCTGAAACGTATTGTACAAGGGATTTTACAAGTTATGTTGTTTCCTCTTGAATGCGCATAAGCACTATAATTAAAGGTGCTGTAGGTGATTTCACTAAATATGACTTTTGCCTTCCCTTCTCCAAAATCCAGCCATCCAAAGACATGTCACCAAAAAAGAAAACGTAAAAAGCCTTAAAAAACACATTTAAAAGTTTGGTATCAGATCAGTTCATCAGTTTTGTATATAGCTTTTTTTTATATTAACATGAACATTTTTAAAAAGACATCTCTTATGCTCAACAAGGCGTTATTTGATCAAAAATACAGTAATAAAAGCAATATTGAGAAATTGTCTTACAATTTAAAATAACTGCTTTCTATTTGAATCTTTTTTTTTTTAAATGTAATGTATTCATATGTAATCATCACTCCAGTCATTAGTGTCACATGATCCTTCAGAAATAATTTTAATGCTGATTTGGTGCTCAAAAACATTTTAATGTTGGAAACAGTTGTGCTATATAATATGTTTACTAAAAACTGTAATTTATTTTTTTGATGAATAGAAAGATTTTAAATAATAGCATTTATTTGAATTAGATTTTCATGACAAAAATATTACAAATGTCTTTACTGTGATTTTTAATCCATTTTTATTTGACCTAAATTGTTAAAATTCTTTAGTTAACTTTTAAATGTCTTCATGTACTTGCTCTCAATACATCTGCACTATTATTCACCTCCTCACTCTCTCTGCTCATTTGACTTATAACTGCTTATAGTACTTCATTTTCGTCTTTAAACAATGTTAGATCATTCGGTGCTGTGGCTCCGAAGCTCTGGAATTTTCTTCCTCGAACTCTTTGTGACACTTCTACTATATCCTCATTCAAATCTCAAATCAAAATCTTTTCTTACAGTATGTCCAACCCTCCTCTGTTTAGTGTTCTGCTGTTTTGTTACCATCTGCTCAAGCATGTACTATGGGATGCCTAAAGCTCGATGCCGTGTTTTTTGTTATATACTTGCACAGCAAATAAATCTTAATTATTAAACGTCTTAAAAATAAAATCTTACTGCCCACCAACTTTGTCAGAAAAGTTGAATGATAATTAAATATATTTTCTACTGAATTAGCTTAAGTCTCTTTTTGACAGTAGTTGATCTTTTTAAATTGTCAGTAGCTTGTGGATTTACAGTACAAGCTACAGCTTCCCTAACAATCTGTTGTGCTGGAACAGCATTGTGGGGGAAATTAGGTGTGTAAAGCGTTCCTGTCCATGTGTTAGGGACGCAAAGAGTTCCAGGGGGTTAATTAAAACCACTAACCCACTGAGGAGGAAGAGGTAAGGGGCCCTTGACATCAGGGCTGACCTGTGCAAATGATGCTCCGCCTGCCATGTTCAGAGGCAATTTACATTCCTTTCGAAACTATGCAGCTGTCATGAAATATCCCAGAGGCCCCTGCTGTCGCTTCAATTATCACAACCTAAGGTGCAGAGAAGCGCCCTCCCATTCCTGTCCCATCTGGACTGCTCCAGAGTAAGACATTGTACTGATGAACTCTGTCAGCAGAAGAAGAAAGACAACAGAACGTCAGAGAGACAGGAGAAGATTCAGAGGAAAACAGACAGTTTGTGGGTACAAATGTGACCACAGGGGAAAAACGCTGCTCCAAATGATCAGTCATCACCAGCGGTAGCGGTTACTGGCAATATTTAACTGTACCGCATCATCGGTATGTTTTCATAAGAATACAACACTATAGCTGGCATTTACAGTAGCATCAACTTAAAACTTAGCTTGCTCTATTGGCCTCCATAAAGCTACCACAATGTTTTCATTAAATATAGCCACAAGAAAATTGCAAATTTCATTTTGAAACCTCATCTTGTTTATAATTAAAGCAAAATCATTGTTTCATTTAAAAAAAGTTTTCTTCAAATAACTAAAGGATAAGTTTAAATACCATCTTAAAATCTCCTTTTAGTTTCATAATTAAAGCAAAATCATGCAAACAAAAATGCTTTGGTAAAATAAAAAATTAAATATAATAAATACATGCAAAAATATATATAAAAAAACAGAGTGAATGATCTTTTAAACTCTTGACCTTGACCTTTTTGAAGTTATTAAAAATTTAAACTATGTAAATTTTGGTTGCAAATTATTATATAACTAATGATACTATTGAGATTGTAAAGTATTTAAAGGGATTTTAATGTTTCAAGTGAAAAGAGGAGAGATCATAATGTGAGTGGCCAACTCATGTGAGTGGCAGGGGTCAATGATGGATTTGATTGCAATCACAACTCATAGTTTTCCCCCATGCTTAGATATTTGTATTGCCGTTCTAACTTCAAATGAAATAGCACACACTGACATGTGTTGAGGAGAGTCCTTGTGGGTTGTGCTGGTAAACATGCATATGGTTTTGTGGAGAGGAGTGACATGACCTAAAGGTTGAGCACAAACCTTCTGAAGGGGTGGCAGTGGGTCAAGATGTACTTCACGAGTCTCCTCAAAATGAGGGTTAAATAAGTGATACGGCCTCATTCAAAAAGAGAAAGTAGAGCGGAGAGAAGCACATAGATTTACAGCTTTTCATCATTTATCTGACATGGTTCATTTGTGATCTTATGATACTTCATTCGCACCTTCTGTTTTCGCCCCCTGGGCAGCGATTGAAGTGCGCAGTGAGATTTGCTGTACGTGTCGGAATCAATACGCTTTGACATCGTGATTCAACATTGAAGAGTCAATCTCTGGTTGGATCTGTCACTTTGAAGCACAGACTCAATTCACAATTCACAATACATATATGATTTGCGCTTGATTTATCTGATTCTTTATATTACAAATTAGCTGTTGATGGTATTGATCAAAATGCAAAGTGAGTTAAAAAAATTTAACTGTGTATATGCAGAAAAACAGAGAGCTGATCAAAGCTCTGCCAGACCAGCTGATGCCCTTCATTTATCCCGCTGCAGTTGACCAGCTAAAAGGATAGATGCTTTGTAAGAGGAACAAACAGGATCTTTATCTCCACCACCACAGAAAAAAACACAATAAGATGGGGGGAAACAGGGCTTGTTCTAATGAGTTCATAGGATAAAGACTAAAAACGGAGAGATTATGCAGAGACAAACTTCATCCTTAGAAGCAGAGGTTGATGAATGTTTTTTTTTTTTTTTCAGTTTTTAGTTATTTTTATTTAAAAAAAAAGTTTCCAGCTACAATTAAAGCTTGAATACAACATTTACTTCTAGAGTTTGGTGGTATTTTTTTTTTTTTTCAATAGCAGCCAATCTGTGAGGAAAACACTTGATTTTATTCAGTACCTCAGTGGAGGCACTTCATGTTCTCATTTCCATGACAATAGGATGCCTACTTTGTCTCTTCTGTGTTATCAGAGGATTACAACGACTGGAGATTAAAAGTGTCTGTTTTTCAATTTTAGACAGTGCTTAATATACATGTCTTAAAGTATTAATTTACTATAGATAATTGGAGTTATAAAAAACTTTTAAAGCTTCTTAAAATACAAAAATCCTTGGATTTCTCAACAACATGTTCTTGAAAATGCAATCATTCCAGTTGTTTGGCATTTTATATGACCAAACAATTTCTGTTACTCATGAGCTACAGTATTTCTCCTCACATTTAAACATCCAAGGTACTATGGTATGGGGGGTAGAATTGTTGCATTATTCCAAATAAATAGATTACGATCCACAAATAAATGTAAAGAGATTCAAAAAAAATATATCAAATTCACAAATAAATTGGTCGGCTCAATGTGGCCGTTATCTGATTGGTTTGAGGAAACGGTGGGTGGAGTCCACTTATTTGTTGATTTGTCTGCACCTCGACGCTAGAAGTGTTTCAAAATCCCCAAATGCGTGAGGGGATCTACAATTGCACAGGAACCGATTCACAAATGCATGAGGGGGTTTATAAATGCACAGAAAACGGTTCACAAATAAATGCCAGGCAGAGTTGTGTTTGTGGCTTAAAAACATTTGTAAATATATATTTTTATTTGCAAATCTCAGTTTATTTATACGTGAATTTTATATTTTTTTCGTGAAGCTCTTTACATTTATTTGTGGATCTTACTCTATATGTGAATTTGATATATTTTTGTGAAATCTCTTATTTGTGGATCTATTTATTTGGAATAATGCAACAATTCTACCCCCCATAATTCTGCAGAGATGTTTTCAAGGGTATTTGTAAAAGATAAAGACTTACACATCTTTTTTACAGATTTATATTGCATTTCAGGATGATATTCATATAATGCTCTGAAAGTGTAGATCAAATGAGACTTGTTGATGCCACACAGTTGTGCAGACAAAAGATACTGTAATTCAAAAGTGTTTTGTGCACTGGTGGGAGATCAAAAGGCTTGCAAGCGATGGATTTATACTGTAGTAACAGAGTTCCTGCCCACTCACAGTGCAGGCTGAGCTGCTGTGGAATCCATTAGCACATTACACTGTGATCTGCAGAAGACCAGAAAAACCCATCTCACCAACTCCCATCTTTTCTGCCCCAATACAACAATAATAAATAATTCTGAGAGGAGAATACGGAGAACAGAAGATCGTTTTCCCTTCTAATGTGTCGAGTCGACTACATGATTTACAGTAAGGCTTATACTAGACGCTTGATACAAGGGAGAGTAGTGAGTGCTCAGTGCTGCATCGTCTAAAGGGGGAATAACTGACCTATCCGCACACATATTTAGATGATGGTGGAGTTTAGATGAAGGTCAGGGTCTTTAAATTATTCATCGACAATTATCAAACTATAGATATCTTTTCTGTTATGTATCTAACAGATTCTGTTAAATCGTGTATCTATATTAACACCAACAAAAAGATGAACTTATAACCCATAAGCTCTTATTAAGCAGGCAGTGTCTACATTCATGCAATACATCATGAAGAGAACCAAGATGAAAGGTCATCCCTGATTAATAATGACCCCGTTTCTGAGCTATTAGGCATTGATGAATGATGACATCAAAGCAGGTAGGCGTTTCATCTCCCAGTGGAGACTATGCTTAACTTCTTCCCCTGTATAAATGACTGGCCCGCCCTCTCCGCACCTGAAGATGAATGTGCCTTAGCCTACGTTTAGAATTAATAACAAGCTGCAAAGCACCGCAAAGACCCATTGTGCATGATGAAGACTTCAAAATGACTTTTAAATGAATGCCTTATCCATCAATGTGAGATCTCCCTAATACAGTATGTTTTCTCTGTCTTTCTTATTCTCTCACACTTTCACGAAGGGTTTGTGCTCTTGTTTGCTGCAAATTGCAGAAGAGTGCTTTGCATGACTATGAGGAAGCACCAAAGTAGGATAATAAAATGGGGGAAAATTATTTCCACTCCAATGGGTGCCTGATACTTGAATTTCAAATATTTCATGCCTGAATGATCACTCATGACAATCCAATTTTATTAATATATATATATATATATATATATATAGGTATTGTACCAAGTATTATTGTATGGAATTGTATTGTTGTATTTTAATAATTAATAACAATAATGACAATAATAATAATGGTAATAATACTGTTATGATACGGCAAGAACGAAGCAGAGAGTCAGACTGGGTGATAAACACTATAAGCCGAAGTATAATACGTGTGACGCCACTGTTGAAGTTTGATTCGGCAAAAACTGGTACATCGCATCTTTTAAAGCACACAATGGGCCCTATTTTAACGATCTGAAACGAAGCAAGTAACTTTCTGGGCAGGTCTCGATGCAGTTTCTATTTTACCGGCGGGATAAATGACTCTTGCGCCGGACACAAGTTTAAAAGGGGTTGGTCTGAAATAGCCTCATTATTCATAGGTGTGGTTTGGGCCTAACATGAAATAAACCAATCAGAGCGTCATCCAACATACCCTTTAAGAGCAGGTGTGCATGTTGCATGACGGATTGTTATTATAACGGTGGGTTTACCAGGCGCGAGCCAGGGGCGTTCACAGCCGATGAGACCAACGTTCTTGTCAGGGCAGTGAAAGATAGAGAAGTGACGTTGTATGGGGATAGGAAAAAACACACAAATCAGCATCGGTTAAACATTACATTTGTTCATTATACACTGGCAGCACCGCTCTGCATTTCCCATGGGTGCTTATGCATACATGTGTTGGCCCGCTTACTGGCCACCTGATTTCCAACTTTTCAGTGTTCCCTGGATTCCCTGGGACTCATAGAGTGGATGCTTGGCGTTGACGGCGTTGACAGGGTTCCCGTAACGTAAGCTAAACTTACGCAATATGAGAGAACCTCTCGTAAGAGAACCTACTCGATTACCTAACGTAACCTTGGTTCTCTCTAGAGAGGGAACAAGTATTGCGTAACCGGCCACGCTCGCGCCACGAGCGATTTTTGCTTCAGATGATGAAACCAGAGAAGCAGCCTCCGAGCCATGCTTTTATACGCTAAGCCATACTTGGCGGGCTGTGACCATTGGGCGTGACGTCAGGCTCAGTGGTAGGCTGCTGCAGAGCAACAGATGAGCGTGCTAGACAGCCTGCTCTAGGCCTGCTAGCTGCTGCACTGCGTTGACAAAGAATGCAAAATTAAGGATAATTTTTGGCTTCAATATCTCAAGAAAAAAATGACTTTACCCATAGTGTAAGCTAAACTTATACAATACCTGTTCTCTCTCGAACCTACAACGCTAGGTAACCGAGTAAGTTATACATAGGCACTGACAATGGAAGTGAATGGGGCCAATTCCTAAACGAATCCATATTAATAGTAAACAATGTTAACACGACTTTAAGGTAAAAACAAATGCTTACAAATAATTTCTGTGTAAAGTTATCCAAATTAACTTCGTTGCCACTTCAACATATTGACTAAGCCCTAATACAACAGCTTAAAACCAGCTCAAATGAATTTATAAGCCTCACATTTCTGCTAGCATTGTCACAAATGCTGTTGGATGAACTTGAACTTGCACTGAACTGAAATGAAGGCTAACCTTAACTAAACTCAATGGAATTAGCTAATTTCTTGTTTTTTTATTCTAAAAGTGTAAAGCCTACCTGGACCCAGATGGAGGTAATAATAATAGCATGTTTGAAAATGATTACGGTAATACAGTTTCTGAATAAGATGTACAATCTATTCAGCTCTTCAAGGACAAATCGAACACATGGTGGAAGTGGTAAAATAGCCTACATACTTGATGTCACTCAAGTGCCACACAAAGAAAACTGCTTGAATTGGACAGACAATTTACACACCTCAAAAAATGTCTATATATGGCACTTCAGCTACAGGGCCTCAAACTCACAACTCAAAGACACCTTGAATTTTCAAACCATGCAAAATTGTTTAAGTAACCTCACAAATAACCCCAGCTGTGGCATCCTGAAGTGTTTACCAAATGATGGCATGCCACCTTTCTAAAACACCCTGTCTTCAAACATCAACAGCAGGTAGAACAATCTCAATTGGCCCACAGTAACTTCAGACATGGTTCTGACTGATTTGAGCTTTAGTGTCGGGGTGTTACTGTGCCCTGGCTTCTCAAGGCAGGTCACTCACATCCATCTGTCTGAATGATGGTTAAGGCCTCTGTTCCTGCCACTGGCCCTTCATTTTCTCGTCTCCTCTCAACCTCTAAAACTCACAGTGGAGTGGAACAGCAGACACTTTATTTGAGCTGACATTGAGGTCCCAAATTTAGCAGCTGAGCTTCGGGTTTCTCCTACTGCAGAGCAACACAACCTGGACTTTGTGCCTGAAGTACCTGTCTGAGTGAATCAATCAATTTCAATTGATTGGTTTGAAATTTGTGGTCACCATGAGCAGAAGGTGAGAATGAGAGCTTTTTTGTCTCTCTCCAGGAGAGCTGGAAACAAGCTAAAGCCTGTTGCTTGCAAAACAAGCCGGTGATACAATGAGTAAAACAAATGTGTTTCGAATAGTGGATTGGGGTGGGACAACATCAGTTTTACCACTTAAGTAAAATCACTATACAACCAGCATCCTCAAACATGACTTTAGAAGTTATAATAATAATAATGTTTCTTGAGCAGCAAATCAGCATATTAGAATGATTTCTGAAGGATCATGTGACAAAGAAGACTGGAGTAATGATGCTGAAAATTCAGCGTTGCCATCACAGGAATAAATTAAAATTTGAAATATATTAAAATTGAAACAATTATTTTAAATTGTAAAAATATTTCAATTTTTTATATATATTTTTGAATATATTATCAAACTATAGGCCAATTTCAAATCTTCCGTTCATCTCAAAAGTCTTGGAAAAAGTTGTTGCCACTCATCTCCAGGACCACCTCAAAAATAACCACCTATTTAAAAAGTTCCAATCTGGTTTCTGCACAGCTCATAGCACAGAAACAGCGCTTGTCAGAGTCACAAACGACCTACGAATGGCAGCTGATGCTGGTTCATCTTCCCTTCTCATACTGCTCGACCTGTCATCTGCTTTTGACGCTGTGGACCATGGCATTCTACTCAACTGGCTGCATCAAACCACTGGACTGGTGAAATAGCCCTGGACTGGTTCAATTCATATCTGACGGACAGAAAAGAATACATTTCGCTTGGAGAATCAAGGTCCCGGGAACACACAGTTACCTGCGGAGTACCTCAGGGGTCGGTGCTTGGCCCCATTTTCTTCATCATTTATATCCTGCCATCAACCGCCATGGAGTATCTTTTCACTGCTACGCCGACGACACACAACTGTACATGAAATCCGATCCACAACCAACTGCAGCATCGCCAACATCATCTCCATCCCCAGCACTCACTGCCTGTCTCGAGGAGATAAAGGGGTGGATGAAACGGAATTTTCTCCAACTAAACAGTTCCAAAACTATATTAACTATATGTTCTTATTTCTTTCATTTGCATTATTCGCTGAGGGTATAATATCGAATAAACGAGTGATCCACTGATTTAATAATCTCATCAGGTGGTGGTTGTTGATTCCAGAATGCACAGACATCCCATTTATAAATATGTGTATGTCATAAACTACGACCTGCATTTTGCAATTGATAGCGTTATTATTTATTTAGGATTTAGTCGGTCAGAAAAAAGTGACCGTGCATTCGCTCTTTTCTTTTCGGCCTTATGGAAATAGACGCAGTGTATATCCCTGAACACTCTGTAGCTGTGTGCTGTGGTCATGGACTTAATCTCCTTGTGTTTGCTTCTTCTCAAAACGGATTAAAGGAACAGATCAATACAGAGCTGTTAACAGACTGAGAGGAGAAGAGAAAAACAGCATTAACAGCTTGAAAGTAAATATGCAGGATCACTGTGACCACCATGACAACTAGAATTGGGAGAAAGGAATGACCATCTTACTCTAAGACACACATTTCAGTCAGTTCTCAATTTTCTGTTTAATAGTAATAATCATTTGTTACATTTATATAGAGATTTTTTCTGTACTCGCTTTACAAATGGAAGGGATTTTTTGGGATTTTTGACGATGGACATCCTGGGATTTTTTTTTATGACCACAGTCAGTACTTCGATTTAACAGCTCATCTAAAAGACAGTGCTTTTTGACAGTAAAGTTTCCCAATCAGTTAAGACCCACACACAGACCACAGGGTGAGAAACCCCTACTGGCCTCACTAACACCTCTTCCAGTAGCAAGCTACAGTAGTTTTCCCAAGAAGTCCCTGCATCACGAAAAGTGCAGAATAAGTCCCACCTTCTAAAAAAATAGCCAAACACCTATTGGAAAAGTCATTAATAATCAATAATGGCAGCTGCCGTTAGAACAGGGATGTCCAATCCTGCTTCTGGAGGGTCACTGTTCTAATGAGTTGAGCCAAACAGGTTTGAACATGCTGGAGTAGTGCAGGCGACAGGCATAACCGCAGAAAAGGTTATGCATTTTAAAAGGAAAACGCACTGGTGTAAACGGGGCCTTAGAGTTCGGAGAGCAGGTGTCTAAGAAGTATGTTTCACCATCATGTCACATCAGCACTTGCTCCTGATATGAGCTAGGTTGCAAGAAGTCTGAGGGAAACAAATTACCCAGTGTATTTCTTTTTTTAGAAACGGAGCTGAGAAAGCTATGAGCAAACATTACTCTTTGACAGCTGTAATGAGCCAACATCCAAACTCATCAATGCTGGATGAATCCATGGGGCAGAAATCCATAACTCCCAGCTACTGAGAGGTATTTAAATCCCAAAGAGAAGAGAGTGTAATATGGAGGAAATGACTATTGATTCAGCTTGGATAGTGTGCATACCATTCCCTTCTGCAACACACAGTTACTTATTGTGATGTTTAAGAAGTATAATAATACAGGACATTGCCCCCTCTTGTATTTTAGACTTTAAGGGTATAGTGGGACCTCAGGCTATTCTTGGCCTGATGCTTGGCCCATTAAATTCTTATATATATATATATATATATATATATACACGCACACTACCGGTCAAAAGTTTTAGATCGGTAAGATTTTTTATGTTTTTAAAAGAAGTCTCTTCTGCTCACCAAGGCTGCAATTAATTAATTTTAAACAGCGGGTTTCTATGTGAATATATAGTGAAGTGTAATTTATTCCTGTGATCAAACCTAAATTTACAGCATCATTACTCCAGTCTTATAAAATACTTTTATTCATCAAGGATTAGTTAAATTGATCAAAAGTTACAGTAAAGACATTTATAATGTTAGACAAGATTATATTTTAAATAAATGCTGTTCTTTTGAACTTTCTATTCATCATAGAATTTTTTTTTTCGGGGTGGTACACGAAACATGAAAATTTTCAACATTGAAAATATTAATTTATGTTTTTTGAGCATAAAATCAGCATATTAGAATGATTTCTGAAGGATCACGAGACACTGAAAACTGATGTGTAATCAGCAACAGTAATGATGTTGGAAATTCAGCTTTCATCACAGGAATAAATTACACTTCACTATATATTCACATAGAAAACCGCTGTTTTAAATTGTAATAATATTTCACAATATTACTGTATTTTTGTATTTTTATTTAATAATTGCAGCCTTGGTGAGTAGAAGAGACCTCCTTTAAAAACATAAAAAATCTTACCGATATAAAAATTTTGACCGGTAGTGTATATATATATATGTGTGTGTGTGTGTGTATATATATATATATATATATATATATATATATATATATATAACATTTACTGTGAGTCTTTGGCCTATTGGTTAGCAGACAAGCAGAAAGTCTCCTACTTCACTCTAAAACACCAGACTCTAAGCTATTTTGAAGTAGGATACATCGCATTACAAGGCACATTGCAGGAGCAACCATCTGATAAATATAAGTAAAAAAAAAAAACATGATGAGACACCTTCATCTCCCCCATATACTGTATAAGTAACTTGATATGTGTGGACATGCAACATCAAATCTGACTCTTTGAATTTGAAAAACTTCCAGGGGCCAGATGCATGAGGTAAAATAACAAAATTAAAGAAGAGATTGTCAGTCTCATGTCAGCTCAGATATGAGCGTTTTTTTTTTTTTGCCCTTGTGTTATTGAGAGAAACCTTGATGATATCTTTTGAACTCAAACAGGTCTCCAATAAAATACCTCATATCTTACAACACAGACTTTTTTTTTTACAGGAAAACCTACTCAGATTTTGCTTTTAATCACAATAGATGTCACTTTTTCACATCGTGATATAACCACTCAAATGGAACTATATCTCAAAAGTAATTTCAAAGTTCAAAGGGTCTAAAACAAGTACATAATCAAGCGAATCAGTCAAGTGCAACTCAATAACTAGAATGTTTTGACATTTAATTTGACTTTGCTCAGGCAGAAATCTTGTTTTTTACACCGAGTTAACCATCAATAAAGAACAAGAAATTAAGAACAAGAAAGATAATAATATACATGCCATTATATACATGTATTGCTATTGATCAACGTATAGCCTATAATCAAGCATTCAAGAGAGCTGTGTAATAAAAACAAGGTCTACACATATATTTACAAAAATACATAAACGTATGATACCGTGATTTTTTATTATTTTTTTAAAATTATTTTTTAATTAAACTGTCTGAAATATAATAAAATATACTGTGTACCTTACAATATTCACAAAACAACAATAATCATAATAAGCAAGCCCGAAGTCATTTCCCTTGTCAGTAGAACATTGGAAAAGTAAGGTTGTTTATGATGGCCTTGACAAAGTCTTTGGCAGTAACCCCAAACTCAATGTCCTGACAACCACCGTGAGTTTATACACTCCCAGGAAAGGTCATTGCTTCTGGCCTTGATTTCTTGTTTCTCTTTGAAAAAAATAAAATAAAAATAAAAATACACACCCTTGTTTAAAAATCAGCAGCATCCAACTTAACTTTAGCACTTTAACAGTGAGAATATGATTAAGGTCAGTCCAATAACAATTGTTCAAAAAAATGGTGTTAAAAAGAGGAGTTAAGGGGGTGCAGCCAACAAATATGCAACAACTGCATGATGCTTTCATATCAATATGGACCAAAATCTCTGAGGAATATTTCCCAACACCTTGTTGAATCTATGCCAAGGCAGCTCTGAAGGCAAAAGCGAGTCCAAACTGGTAATCAATTAAATATTTAAAATAGTATTAATCAAAATAAGCCAATAACACATTACAGATGTGTGGTCTGCAAAAAGCATGCATATATTCATTGCAAGTCAACAAGTATTTAAAGCAGTCTGGGTCATAATTGTTTCATGGTTTTCAAGGATGAGTATAGGCTAGTTTGGCTTATTGAACTTATTGATGTATTTACACTAAAATACAGAGTGTGATTGGATGCACTGCTTTTGATGTTAACAACAAAATATGGGAATACTTTTCTGCCTCCATAAACATGATTTACCAGACAGAAATGAATAAAGCCAAACAAGACTGCAGGTCTGAGCAGGTCAAACCACATAACACCAACAATACAGTATGTCTAGTGCTTTTAAGCTAAAATATTGATTTAGACGTTCATTTGTGACACTGAACTTATCTCCATTCACACGTTGTTGTTTTTTTTCCATGCAATGTTACAAGGCAGTAAGAAAGTACTTTATTAGTAATCTCACTGTGATTCAGTGGCTTGAAGCTCTGATCACCACTCAACGAAGACTGACGACACAAAGACTGACGACAGAGAGATGTTAATTGACTTCAGCAATTTCAATATCTTTGTAAAGCTCACTTTTTAAAAGGTTGATAAAACCAAAGAGAGGTCAATTTGTGTTTTGGCTTGATAAAGCTCAGTGGATGTGAATTGGCATTCAAGTCTAATTCCTGCTTTGAGTTAATGCTGCAGTCAAAGCATTAACTTTGAAAAAGACAGGCATTTAAAAGGACCATAATTATAATAAGCCACTTTGTTCTACACATTCAGTCTCTGCATTACACTTTTTTTCTTTTTTTTTTACTTTAAGTACATAGACATGGTAAGCTGGATGATTCAGTTTGTCTAATGTCTTGTTTTGTAACTTGTAAACGAATATGGTGGTCTTTGTACGGTTAGTCCTTTTATGTTTCTCTTTTCCATTTTTTCCTTGTGCTTTTCTGGATGTTTCTTGGCCAACCTCAAATCCATTGTTTCTATTGTCACTGTAGATAGAAACGATTTGGTATACTGATAACAATCCTCCCTATCGGCAATACGCACTTTGTAATACTCATGTTCCTTTCAATTTAGATTGAGCTTATGAATTATTAAAGCAACCATTTCTACAGCTTATATTTGTATACAGTAACACAGCTTATTATTATTTTTAATCTAGTTTCCATGTCTGCTCATATCTAAACTATTGATTCTAACTTCGATTTTATTTTTATTTTACTGAAATGGAAAAGTCTTAACCCTTGTCACAAAGATTGGCATTTCTGTAATTGGAAAATTTAATTGCTCACTGATTATCTTAACAGCTACTTTCATCAGGAGCTCTCTATTTCCTTTGGTAATTCACTGACAAGATAATTCACTAAAAAAAAATATTTGATTATTAAAGTCTCCCTATTTTTTGTCTTTAAAATATTCCCTTTCATGCAGTGTGTAATGTTCTGCAAAGTTGCAAAGTCAAAGGTGCATAATAAATAAACTTATTGTCTCCCAAAAGAAAGAATCACTCTAAATCACCTTTACAAGTCGTTTGTCGTCACATATTCATGTTCGTTGTTCACATATTTTACCATTTCATGTGTTTTAACAGCTAGACCGTGTTGCTATAGACACAGTTGTTGTGACGCAAGTAGCTTTGCAACAGAGAGGTCATTTAAAGTCGAGGATGGAGGAGGGTAAAGTGTCTGTGGACACAGGACCATATCAATTCGAGCCACTGGCATGTGTGTGTGTGTGTGTGTGTGTGTGTGTGTGTGTGTGTGTGTGTGTGTGTGTGTGTGTGTGTGTGTGTGTGTGTGTGTGTATATATATATATATATATATATGTGTATATATGTATATATATATATATATATATATATATATATATGTATATGTATATATATATATATATATATATATGTATATATATATATATATATATATATATATATACACACACACACACACACATACACACTCCCCTAAAGGATTATTAGGAACACCTGTTTAATTTTTCATTAATACAATTACCTAACCAATCACATGGTAGTTGCTTCAATGCATTTAGGGGTGTGGTCCTGGTCAAGACAATCTCCTGAACTCCAAACTGAATGTCAGAATGGGAAAGAAAGGTGCAATTTTGAGCATGGCATGGTTGTTGGTGCCAGATGGGACGTCTAAAAATTTTACAATCTGCTCAGTTACTGGGATTTTCACGCACAACCATTCTAGGGTTTACAAAGACTGGTGTGAAAAGGGAAAACATCCAGAAAAATATCCAGTATGTGGCGGTCCTGTGGGCAAAAATGCCTTGTTGATGCAGACTGATTCAAGCTGATAGAAGAGCGACTTTGACTGAAAAAATGTTGCCTATCTGATGAGTCTCGATTTCTGTTGAGACATTCAGATGGTGGAGTCAAAATTTGGCGTAAAAAGAATGATAACATTGATCCATCATGTCTTGTTACCATTGTGCAGGCTGCTGGTGGTGGTGTAATGGTGTGGGGGATGTTTTCTTGGCATACTTTATGCCCCTTAGTGCAAATTGGGCATCATTTAAATGCCACGGTCTGGGGATGTCTATCCCTTTATGGCCACTATGTACCCATCCTCTGATGGCTACTTCTAGCGGGATAATGCACTATGTCACAAAGCTTGAATCATTTCAAATTGATTTCTTGAACATGACAATGAGTTCACTGTACTAAAATGGCCCCCACAATCACCAGATCTCAACCCAATAGAGCATCTTTGGGATGTGGTGGAATGGGACCTTCGTGCCCTGGATGTGCATCACACAAATCACCATCAACTGCAAGATGCTATCCTATCAATATGGGCCAACATTTCTAAAGAATGCTTTCAGCACCCTGTTGAATAAATGCCACGAAGAATTAAGGCAGTTCTGAAGGCGAAAGGTGTCAAACACAGTATTAGTATGGTGTTCCTAATAATCATTTAGGTAAGTGTATGACCCCTTTAAAGCAGCAACACAATGGAAGCACAGAGCTCTCTTTCCCATGTGGTGCACTCAAATGCTATCCAGCAGAAATTTGCCTTTGAGCCGGTACTGTCAATCACCTCATCCACAGAGGAAAAACCTGTAATCTGCCTCACCAACACATATGTTTTGAAGAAAAATTCCTGCTATGCCTGAAAGCCCTCACAACTGTGGGTTCACCTGTAGGGTGATCCATGTCAAATTCCACCTCATACCACCTCTTCTGCTGGGAGCCCCCATGGAGCAGGGGGCAGGGTAAGCGGCAGAGATGCTACATGTATTTTTAGCCACTCCATGAATATGGAAGATTTTAGGGAGCAAATGAGGAACAGGAGTTGGTGATAACACCTAATACTGTCATATTTCACACAAAATCTCAGAGACCTACTGTCTCTTCATTTTATACAAAATCAAAGTTGTGAAACAATTTAATCCGCTTATGTTGTATGTAAAATATAGCACATCCTGCCAGGTGCATGTGAATAAGAAGTGAATAATTTAACGTTTTTCCAAGTCTTTTCATACAAATGGGTATCAGGATCAAAATCTAAATGGCAATATGAGGGCAGACTAGGTTGCGGTTTATCAAAGGGGAAAAAATCATCTATTATCAAAGATACAAGTGACTTTGTATTATTTTAAATATCTGAAAAAAATGTCATTTACAGATCCTAATGTTCCAAACCTGGGTAACTATTTGTTTTGCAGAACTTTTATTTTGAAGAATGTTTAAGCTGTTTTCGTCGATGCAATGAAAGTCAATAGGGTCCAAAACAACACTGGACCTCACAGACTTTCTTCTTCTTCTTTTTTTTTTTTTTTTTTTCCATGTTCAACAGAAAAAAAGAAAATCATACAGGTTCATTTTCATTTTACCCTTTTAAATTAATTTTTAAACAACTTGAAAATAATGAACATGTTATGGGCTTTTCAAATTGCAAAAGTCCCTTTTTTGCACCACGTCTACCAGTGAACCAGAAACAGTTTGGTCACAGCTGGGAATTGGAGATATGCAGGAAAACACTTTCTAAAGTGACAGCTTCAAACCATTCGTACTTAAACCATGAGGTCGTTTTATCCTTTAGCACATGCACATGTTTGCCACCTTCAAATAGGGATTCTAGGACAGAAGTCCACGGTATTTGTTGACTTTCAGTTCATTGGTATGTTTCTTTTGATGCAATTCTTTGTGGTTTATCTTTAAAATGTTTCATTTAGGGAGTAAAATAGAAAAAAATTTGAGGGAATATGAAGGAACAGTTTCTACATATACAAGGAGCTAGAGTAAATCTATCTACATGGATTTAATACACCTTTTTATTTTAGTAAAGTTTTTCCAATTACAATATGCCTTGGAGATTTGCCACAGAGAAAATTATCTATTTTCTTTTCACACCATAGAGGTACTGAGCTAATGAGCCACAATTTATGGCCAGCTGACTGCACTACCCTGCACATGTGCTTCAATTTGTGTGCTTGTTGCATTTCTTGATACGGCTGATTTTCTGTTGGCTAAAACCAATGCACAAGGACCACATTTTATGTTATGTGGAGGTCACTACAAATGTTTCCCTTTCTGCTATTTCATCTTGAGTTCTTCCAAGCCCAAGGCAAACCATTCTAACCATTATCATTTTAATACAGTAGTTATACAATGTGAATGTCAACAGCAGCCTTGTGCAGGACTCTTAAAGAGTTTGTACAATGCTGAATGTTTAGTTGTGTATCAATTCAGAGCCTAAATCCCTCAAAGAACTTAGACTTCAGATGCTGCATCCTTCAAAGGCCAAAAAGGTCGGACAGAGCATTGTTAAATGGGACGATCAAGCCTACAGAGGATTGTGCTTGTCACCTTGCAACTGTGACAGCTGCCGTTGATGAGTGGCAGTAACGTAAACATTGACTTCAATGTAGCTGAATACCAAATACTTACGTTTAAAAGACTAATTCAGCAATTTCTCTCCAAAAAAATCCTATCGTCACTGGCGCGCAATGAATTCTGGGGTAGGCAAGGCTGCAAACGATCCTGTTGTATCCTTAATTTCACAGGAAACGAAGGAAGCATTTGAAAGAGCCTCAGAATTAGAACAGCTTCGCCGTGCCAGGGTGAAACAATCAGGCTTCAAATGCGGCCTTCGAAGGGTGCAGACTATGAATTTAGACGTAGTGTCCACAAGTTCCTGTTGAGTCACAACTGACCATGGCTGTACATTTTTCTCAAATATTCTCTATCTGTCTGATAGCCATCTCCAGATGGACCCCAAAGAAGTGTACCCCAAGGATATTCATTTGCAGCTCTAATGTTCTGTAGCAAAAGGACTGAAGTAATTTCATCTGAAATAAATTGAATCTCAAAGCTCATCGGAACCTTAAGTTAAGCCCGCAGGTACAACAGCCTTCCTTTTTCCAAGCAAAATGGACAAAAGAGAAGGTCTGAAATCACATATAAATGATAACGTAAACAGTGGCAGAAGGGAAAAGTGCAATGAGGCTTTACCTCACTCTGTGCTAGTCGAACGCTGTGGGTGATGATGTGATGGATTTTGGTTGAGAGCGTGTAGAGCAGCCGTTTGCTCTGAGCCTGTTTTTGAAGCGAAAAGCAAAGTGTGGACACATGCCACCTCAAAAAGGCAGCAGTCTATTAAATGGCATGCTTTCACCCAGGGCTTACTGCTTCTAACCACTGAATCAGAAAAGTCCGGTTTTATAACGCACATTGACATATTCTCCTTTACACTTCCTCTCTACAATCTATTTTCCCCATGTTCTTGTTTTCCCCAGAAATGATTTACTGAGCAATGACATCAACTAGCTGTTCAGCCGGTATCTCTGTCACCCCTTTTTTGCCCTCCCCCTTTTACAGATCCAACGGAGCACATGAAAGGGGATTTTGAGGCACATCAATTCTGCACTCAGACATGGACACAACGGAGCATTTCCCTCCTGCTGTGTCCCCATCAGACTCTTACTTTTTATAGAAACACCACCTCCTCCTATTTTCTATTAGCCTACATTAAGTACATTACATAGACAGCTGAGAATTCTCTTTTAGAATTCTAGGAATAAAATGCAGTTTCAAAATCTTTTTGAATTGATCCTTTTTAGTGTGATTACAAGCACAGATCTTTATGTCTTCAGCGTTATCTTACACTATTGGGTCATTCCAAGAAATGGGTGCCGTGTGTACCCGTTTTTAAAAGGTGATTTTAAAGCAAAATTCTTTATATAAATAAACATTCAATCAGATGAAGAATGTTAAAAATAGCATTTTTGCCATATTAAGCCAAATTAAAAATAGTCAGAAATTTGGTATACGCAATCATCATTTAGGATGGCAAACCTACAAAAATATAGGCTGAAAAATATAATAGTCAAATAACAGATAATGTCTTGAAAGATTGGGTGTCATCATCAATAAAATGTAAAGTAAAACATGTTTAATCTCGCTATAATATATACATTAAAAAAGTAGGCTTCTCTTTGTTGAAGTCATTGTTTACACATGTTCATGAGGGACAGAAGGATCCCTTTTCATAATCATGTCCTTTTTTGTTCCTCTACAGTTATTTTCCATGTACACTTAAACTAATAAATGGGCTACATAAATAGATAGCCTAGATAAAATACTTTGCTGTAAATTTTATCGTTAATATCCACGGCAGAGCTTCCCTCACAAGATGTGAAATCAATACGCTTTAGAGCTGTAAGATCCTCGTCCCACGCAAACCTGCCGTATTATGTTTTTATCTCGGTTAGAGGAGAGTCGACAGAAACGCATCGACGCACGCAAGACTCATGGCACATATTGTATTCTTTTTGGAGAGACGCACAACGGAAAGTCCGTTCACTCTGTCACTGACAGCATTCTTACCTTGTTCTCTCAGAACGAAACATATTGTCTTTTACTGAACGGGAATTTACAGCTTCACACAGAGCAAAGGCGATCTAAGGCGACTTTATGAATTCATACAGTAAAACCAATGGGACAGGGAAAGATTTTGTAGCAGATATTGGGTTTTAAAAGCTGCGCGCGGAGATTCGGACAAGAAAGTTCGCGCGGTCCTGAACAGCTTATGATTCAAATGAAAGATGCGCGCAGACTCGTACTATGAGGTGAGGTCTACAGTAAGACTGTTTTAAAGCTGTACTGTGTTACAGACAGTAATTTTACCGGCGTTTATCAGATATATTTGGCATTAGTCAAGTTGGATATCTGTTGCTCGAGAAATGACTCACGTTTAGCAGGTTCATTGTTTTCGTTGTTCGTGTTCATCCTTAGAAATCAGAGGTATTGTTGTTCGCCGAGTTTACCGGCGCCTCACGGGCTTCTGCAATGGAGACTCGTATTCAAACCGTTTGACATTTCTGTGGAAAGCCAGTCGAATGCCAAATTGTCACTGAATCAAATCGAATGAGCCGGACACCTGGATTACTGAGTCGCAAGGTAAGACATGGACATTTCCAAATACGAGGCTGAAATTTGTCATAAATAAACTGTCTCCTGGAATAAATAGATATTCTGATTTTATCACTGTACACTAATTGCCTATGTTAAAGGCTACAATGAGTTATACAGCCTACAAATGTCTAAAGTATAAGCTAGCCTTTGGCCAGTGTATTACAGTCTGAACACATTTAAACACAAAAGAATATTTTTTTTGCTTTTGTCTGTGCCCTTAAGTGAAAAGTGCACTGTACTGTTTTTTATAGATAGCCTATAGATGGCATAAGCGTTTACTTATTTTGTGTTGCAATAATGAAGCTTATTATCGTTATTGACACATCATTGATATGACAAAATTGTTTTATGCACGTTACTAATCTGTGCATTATGAACTACACTTTCCAGTACAGTTTACAAGCATACATATGTATTATGTATTATGCAAAGCATATATATATATATATATATAGAGAGAGAGAGAGAGAGAGAGAGAGAGCTCTCATTCTCTGTTTGTTGATCTGTAAATTCGCACCGATTTACCCTTCATCCAGAGGGTGCATGAGTCATGACCAGCTTGTATGACTGAGTGAACAACATCAACAGATAATTAAATATGTAAATCAAATGAATACTAGAGTACAAATAGCATCGTTGTATTACAAGTCCACATTACTTCGTCCTTCCGTCCCTCTCTTGTACCAGCATTGTGCACAGGGAGATTAAAGTGCATACATGAGTAGCAAAAGTTTCCATTATCCATTTTACCCAACACATTAACACTGCTAAAGTGTTTTCAGCCTCTATCCTATTAGAATTCAGAAGGGCCGAGACGCATAAGCCTTAATTGACTAAGACACCGGCTGGGGAATTTGATTGCACCTCAGCACAAGGAGAAAGGTGCTTTAATCAATGAGAAATGGAAGCATGTTGCACCTCTATCTGTTTTGGTTGCCCTGCTTTTATTGAAATGGAGGAGAACTGTAATTCACAAATTGCTAAGGACCAAAAATGTATTAATTTAAAGTTGCTTTGAAACAATTTTGCCGCAATGGACAGATTGATTCAAGTGTAACACAAAAATTCTATGAAATGGTTCTACATTTGTCACTGCACCCATTTGCATTAGTTATATTTGTCTTGAATGAAAGAAAATTATTTGCACATTCATACTAATAACTGAGGAAAACGGTGTTGTGACCCTCTTCATCAGCGACTTTTATAATCCTGATTGAACCCGGTTAAATAAGGGAGACCTAAGAAATCTGCTTTAATGTCTGTTTATTTACCAATTATGCTAGCCTATAGATAAAAAGGTCTGTGTTTCTCTATGTTGATCTAAAGCATATTTTAACCAGTCATTTCAGTTTTACTCATTTTTAGAAGATAAACAGCCTATTTTAAAATCATACAGTTTATCTCGGTCTACAGATGCTATTCAAACTCATTTAGACCTGACCTTGACACATGATATTTGAACACTTATCAACTTTTCTACAGATGTAAATGAACAACTGTACACACCATAGTCATAATAAATAGCTAAATAGTGTTTGCCATGATCACCGTTTAAAAAAGATGTGTCCAGTTTGAATTGCTACTGGAAGTGGCTTTAATCTTTCCAACTCCGTGTGATAAGGTTCCACACAAAACCCATTCAAGGATCTTAAAAAAGAAGATAGAAGAGAAATGCATCGGTTTAAAAGCTTTAGGATTGTGAATGACTGAAGGACACCCTGACTTACCAGACAGTTATTTGTCATAAGACACTTTTTAAGCTGAATTGCTTCTGCCTAAATGATGAAATGAATCACGAGCAATTCTACAGTTCAATTATTTTAACATAGCAAATTCTGACAAATCATATCTCTGATAGCTCTCTCAAATGAATCTGTACATAACAATGACATTGTCTACAATAATATTGTCATGTCAAATTATGTAAAGATAAACTAAATTAAAATGCTAAATGTCATCTACATGTACCATTAAAAACAGAATCTTATTTTATTTAATATGCTCTGCAAAGTGTAACATTTTATTGCTGTGTCAGTTGCATTACAAGCAGACCTTTTAATTCAGTGTAAAATTCAGCAAAAAACACAGAAAACAGTTGAACACTCTTAACTAGGGATGTGCGTAACAACTCATTTCATAAACGTTTGAATGGAAATTTTGCAACTGACTATAGTCTGCTTGCTTGCTTTGCATTGTATATTAAACTTAAGCAACATTATCCATTATAGATATATTTATTCAAATCAACTGAATCAAGTCCAAACCTAATAGCCTATAAACAGATTTCCTCAAACGAAAGTTAATCCACATAAGTCAGCATGTTAAGGTATTGTTGTTCGTTACTATGGCAACCACCTGTGTGTCTGTGTATGAAAAGTATCTGTACACATGACGGGTGGCAAAAATCACAAGAAAAGCTAGAAAAGTGTTGACATTAACTAGGCCTACATTATTTAATTATTTATTTCAAGTGTCAAGTAAGTTTCATTCATAAAGTTTTTCCTTTACTCTGATATAAAATTTTACATCATATTGCCCCTCCTGAACGGTGGTATAACAAGCCTATAAGCAAGCTTTACTGTTATATACTAGTTTGACATGACAGAAGAAAATGAAGTTTTGTGTAAGCTTTCACCTTACCCTACCTTACTCATCTTCTGAGTGGATGTTTCTCTGAGCACCACCACGAGTGACACAGACTACATTTACATGCAGCCAATTTTCGGGTTATGGTCGGGTTAAGGTCACTATTTGGGTTTCTGAAACATTAGGAATAACCCGTTTACATGCGTGAGCAGAGAGAGTTTCTACTGTATTGCAATACCCCGATGTAAACGGCGATGCGCGGTTAGCGTCTAGACATAAGGACAACATTAAGGCGCAATATGCGTCATTTCGGATTCTTCTTCCTGTATCCAAAGACAATACATGTAATTTAATTAAAATTTAATTAAATTAAAATTTGACTACGTTTACATGCAGCCAATAACCCATTCAAAACCGGGATATTAGCAACCCATTTGCAACCCATTTGCAAAACCAGAATTTGCTCATATTTTATATTATACCTGGGGTACCCCTTTTCTAACCTGAATTTTTGGTCATGTAAACGCGTATCGGCATATCCCCATAATGATTTGTGTTCTGCGCATGTTCTATTTGCAAGGAATCTTCGTCTTTTGAGTAGAGAAACTTCTCGGCGCATACAAAAATCCGCGTACAGTATACCGGAAGTAAACATGGCGAGACCAGGAATCGGAAATGACGCATATAGCGTCTTAAGGTTGTCCGTACGTAGACGTTAACCGCCCGTCGCTGTTTACGTCGGGATATTGCAATTCCATGTATACAGGAGAAACTCTCTCTGCTCACGCATTTAAACAGGTTATTCCTAATGTTTCAGAAACCCGAATAGTGACCTTAACCCGACCATAACCCGAAATTGTCTGCATGTAAACGTAGTCAAAGATTTTCCACCAATGAAAGAGTCATATACAACCAATTCGAAAACTATATCTGTAAACAGTTTCTGACCTCTCAGCTACAAACAACAGCATATGCTTGCATGTTTCACAGGCCAAGGCCTGTCTCTTTTTGACAAGAAAGGCTTTAAGGCCAGCATGTGAAATTTCACATTTCCAAGATCCCAATGGCAGTTAGAACCTAGGGGACTTTTTTCTTTTCTGTTTTCAATTGCCAGGGTGGTGCAGCCTACAAGCATGGAGTAGCAAAAATGGAAATTAGGTCTGCTGTGACATCCTACTGGCACTCGGATTTCAGGCAATTTAAGCATGGCCTCATTTTAAAAAACAAATTGTATTTTAATTAGAAAACAAAGAAACCATACATAAAAACATAATTTAATTAATTTTTAAATGTATTTTATTTAAAGATTATTTAATATATTTCAAAATTAAATATGAACAACCGCTGTATATATTACTTAAAAAAAAAATAAAATAAAAGCCGTAGCTGTTTTTTGTTGTTCTTTTTGATTATACAACTTAATTGTTATAGTTAGGACCAGCCTTACATAAGCAACTAATGCACACACTTTTCCACAACCACTAGTCTTTTTCATCACAAATAGACCCTTGTTTTAAATAGGTGGGTTGAGAAATGATGATAGGAGAGGGAGTTAATGTGAGGAATGGATCTGCAGCAGACACGTTGTTGAAGATGCAGGTCGAAACTGTCCAGGAATCAATGCAGCCAGAGAGAGAAAGAGAGAGATTGACATTCAAACTGGGAAGGCTCCTAGAATAACTAATCATCAATCTATTCCCTAATTCATAATTTGATCTCGACAGCATCTTTTCATTAGTTAGCTCTGATGGTGTACTATTATTGCACTGGGAGAATGTGCTCAGTATGCTGACTGTGTTGAAATGCGTATTGAGAATTGGGGAGCTCATTCAATCTGTCAAGCATAAAGTCAGCATTCCTTAACGCATGATCCTACATTTGACAATCCCCGGAGGCATCGGCACAATCAAATCAAAAGCTCTCGAAATAATCTGCTTTCTACCCGATTGTGTTGCTATTTTAATCACAGATTAATGAGGAGAAGGTAGGAGAGGGCACACCCACCACTGTGGCTACATGCCGTTTTCTCCAATCAAAAGAGTTTTGACAGGATTTAGATCCGAGTACAATTGATGTGCTCAGTTAAAGAGCATCAATAACCTGGTAGATTATTTAACTTCACATCAGTCGCACATTAGAGAAACTGATACATACTAGTCTCAGCCTCAGACAGCACACCTACAGACCAGCCACTGATCCTCTGATGCACACTGCACACAAAATTGGAAAGCAGTTTCTAGATCTGGCAAGGACTTATCTGATTGGCTGACTTTACACCGTTTCCCAAAGTAAGGGCACGCAAGTATGTTTTAATAAGTTCACTATTATTCCATGATGCAATGAGCACTTTTGAGGAAAAACAAATTCATGATTAGTGACATCAAAACTTGAAAGATTTCGGTCAAACACTTGGCTTTGCAGTAAATATATGATTAATTGACGACCGATTTATAGATTAAATCAATCTAGGTAAGCACAATGGCCCTCATTTATCACTCTTGCGTAGAAACGGGTGTATATTTTGGTGTAAGATTATACTTACACTCCTCTCACCGCCTGATTTATGAAGATGTGCGTACCTTTGAAATCCAGGTGTACGCAATGCCTGCCCTAGATAAATCCCGCGGCCGAAAACGATCGTCATTAGAATAACACGCCCCTAAATATTCAAGTCTCCGCTCCCCCCACGCCCTTATTTTACGCCATGGACACACGGAAGACGGCAAAGAAGAGAAACTTCTCCGACGTGGAGACGAAATGACCTATCACAATGCATTATTTTACAGCACGTCTTTTGAAATGGGCTCTATGCACGGCGTTATTTCCGGTGAAGGATTAAGGATGCTCGATAACTTCCGCCGATCATAGAGTCCAATGCAATAGCGAGAATTTATATTGAATTTTATACTCCATGGTTATACTAATGAAACGTTAGTCACAAAAACATATAAAACAGACACCCCTCGTTGTGTTTATGCTTCTTTTTAAAATTATATTAAATAAACATAACTATATATAAAATTATATCTAAACATGTACGTTTCGTTTCAAAGACGGGAGGACAGTAAATATTGAAGACTCTGCCATAATCCCGTTTTCTCCGGTTTTCCTCCGCTTTAATCTACACAACCGGAAATGGACGAGCATCCTTGCGTCAAATGCGGAACTTATGCGTGCATATAGCCCATTAGCATTCAATTTCGAATCACGTCACATGTATAATAGTGATGATGATGATGTGATGTGATGTGAAGTACCATTCATTCACATTAATAATTGCATGACAATTTGTAATAGTATTCTTCTTATTATTATGATTTGCATTAATGATGCTTATTGTTATTTAGAAGAAGGATGTCGTTATTATTATTTCTATTATTATCATCATTAAAAGAAGAAGAATGTATTTTTTATTATTTTGTCAGTCTGAATTATTTTTTGGTCAATGAAAGCCTTTCATTAGGCTACCGAACCCAGTCCGTGCGCACCTGCCGGGGATAATCCTGAAACGTCAGGGTAAAGTGGGCTCGCAACTGAAGGAATATTATATGCTTACAAATCAAATGCTTTGGTAAAGTCACACAAATTAAACATTGAAGTCCACGTTACACAAAAATAAATACTGAAGTTTATAATTTCTATGTTGTTTTTTTGTTTGTTTGTTTGTTTGTTTTACAGTGGGTCATAATATATCATATCTTTTAGTTTGTCAGTGCGTTTTGTGGTGTTAGGAATTTTTCTGCGCATTTCCTCACTAACTCAAAACGTGCGTACACCACCTCCTGAGCTGGTGTAGGATTCGAGCGTGCCGTACGCCAACGTCCATATTGATAAATCTCAAACTCACAGTGGTTTTGAGTGTACGCAAGGTGTACGCTGGAAATGTGGTGTACGCACTTTTGATAAATGAGGGCCAATGTGTTTAGTAATCAGGAGGCAGATGATGAAAACACTGCCTTATCATAAATTAAGTCATCGGAAGCTAGAATCCCGAACAACTTGCACGTCATGACACAAACATCCACTAAAGAAACTAATTAAAAAAAAAAAAGTCTGTTTTGTAGTAATACATGATTGATAGATAATTGACTATGCACACTTACTGCCTATTCAAAAGTCTGCCTATGTAAGACTAACTACATATTTCCCCTTCAATTCAATTCTGAATGGCCAGTTAGGCATTTAGGATCGGTCATTGGGCATGTTTTGCCTTTATAACAAAGATGTCTACTTTACCTTCATGGGCAAATGAATTATCCGGCATGCCCATTCAGCAGGGTTATCAGCGAGTATCATGGGGCAGCAGAATAAAGTTAATTAAAATCTGTCTGATAACCACATTTTATCAGTTAGGTCGAGAGGAATGGGACAGAAAAAAGCTCTCTCTCTCAGACTGACAATGTACAGTCACTCACTACTTAGTTGCAAAACTCTTCAATCTGTAATTTTTAAGACATAGCCCCCAAAAATAGTCTTCGCAGATCAACTGTAGCTTAACAGACATCATTGTATTATCTGCATGGATGCCTTTCCATTGCCCAGCACCTGTCCATTGTGGCAGTTCGGTCTTATTAAACTTTTCCTCTGCATTTGCTCAATAGTCCATGTCTTTTCCTCTCTTTCTCCCTCACTTCTCTCTCCTCTCACTCCAACTACAGCTCACGGCCTATTGAACACATTAGCACCTGTCACATCAGTCCAGGCAAGGTCATCACTTCTTCCCTTCATTCTCCATCCGGCTGTTAAACACTGAGTCCCGGCACTCTGCTCTTCAACAATGGAGAGCCTAAGTGAGCTTCAGAACCCTCTTCTAGATAAAAACAGCAAGCATATGGTTATGGCCGACTATGGTTATGGTGGTGACTTCCACAGCAACCAGTATCAGGAGAACATTATAAACTACTTTGTGACTGGTGGAGGAGGCGGAGGAGGAGGAGGCGGCGGCGGTGGTGGGGTTGCGGTCACAGGAGGAAACGGCAAGGCTAAAGCCCAGCTATTGGACGCCACCTCGCTTCACCTAGCGGTGGAGGCCTTTTACAAGCCTAACTTCATTCTTTACAAGGACGACGTGAGCAGCAAGGGCAAGGATTACAAAAACGAGTGCTGTGAGACCACCTTCATGGAGAAGAAAGACAAGGACGTAGCGGTGGAGACCCCCAGTACGGAGGACCCACAGGCTAAACTGCTGGACGAAAACGAGGTGAAAATCCAGACTGTGTCTTATGAGGTGGAGGAAGAGGAATATGTTGAATATGAGGTAAGTTTGCATTTTAAAAGTTTCTTTTTGTGAAGATGCTGAGCCGAACTCATGTGGTTTTTGTATGGCTGGATTAATTCATCAGGTCCTTGACGGGTGGCCTTAAAGCGTCGCAGCTCAAGGAATCACAAGTTTCTAGTTACAGCCTGCACTACAATATAAGACCCTTTTTGGAAAGGCTTCACATTTCAAAAAGCTGTCCTCCAAAGGTTTAATTTTCTATTTGGAGGTTTAAATTGCTGTAAAACATCACTTTATGCTCTTGCAACATCTGCTGGCTCTACTGGATCATGTGTGACAACTTCCACTTCAATTTCTCAGCAGATAGTCAAGGGCTAATGAGAGGGGCTGGGCAATGATCAGCGCTGCTGATAGGATGTAATGGTTCTGAATGGGGGTCCGTCACCCTCGAAGCTCAGTGAGAGCAATATGTATTCTGGTCATGTCCAGGATTCTGAGCTTTTCTGCGTCTCACAATGGATGTAGCTCCATGCTGGGCCGCACAGGTACTCGTTGCGAATGTCTGATGATATTAAGACATTATTCGCGTGTGGGCTCTGGACCTCTGCGGCCCATATGGTGTGGTTTGTCTTCATGACATGTTCTGTGGCTTACATTACATTAGAAAACTTACAAATTAATTAACTCTCAAAAATTTAAGCAAGAGCTTATATCTGCATATAATGTGAACAGAACCAAACTGACTGACTAAAAAACTAAAAAAATACAATATATATATATATATATATATATAAAAAATCCATTGTTTTTAAATGCTACAATAGACATCGCAACAATATACAGAATGAAAAATGGATCTCTAAAGTTTATAAAACAAAATAGAAGAAATGAGCATGCACAGTTAAATATAAAGTATGGACTGATGCGACAAAATTATACAGATTTTCCCTCATAAAGCTCAGATGTGATGTAAATAAACAATCTGGGCCTGAGTTATGTCAAGTAAAAGTCATTACAGTGGGCATGTGTGAAATCAGAACGATTCATGTGAATGACTAATGATTCATCCGGTTCATGCAGTCTTTATATCTGATAATAGGGTATTCATGAGCATCATTTGAAAGATATTTCTACAGTCCATTAGTAACATCCCTGTGACATTGAGGCTTGTGTTTCTCATTTGTATTCTATAGCTTTAAGATGCCTCTGTTCTTCCTCTGTGGCAATGATAAAGTGAATGCGGGAGCTTGCCTCTAGAGACACCTCTGTTGTTCCCATTCTTGTTCTTTATTCTGAGTGTTGTGAAATATATTTTCTGTATAACAGAAAAGTGTGAACTGTGCTTTCCCACTCTTGGAGAGGGCACATACATCTGTCAGAGCTTCTCGTTTGAAGGGGGATTGACGGCAGATCTTGGTTAGCCAACATCCTCTAGTAGAAATGAGCCACTAATGGTCCTAGTGTTTGTGTTTGGATGTCATAAAAGCGGTATTTGACGGCTTTAAAGCCAATTTAGTTCCTTCTCAGATTGAATCGTCTGTTAGAAAGAATGCACAAAGGATAAATTATCCAGAAAGGATTAAAAAATAAATTGTTGCATCGCCTTGAATGGCAAAGTGCCTAAATGTCTTAATTGAGATTTTAAGAGATTCTCATCAGTGGATAATAACTTAAGAATCCTCGATGAGCCTCTTTTAAATGAAAAGATGATGACAATGATTATGTTGATGGAGAGTGTCATGCTCATTATCCCTGTTTTTTAATAAAGATTCCTATACCGTTTAAGTTCAGCTTATCTAAATCTCAAAATGAATATCCATTTTTTAGATATTATAAACATACATTTCATACATTTGCACACAATGTGTTTTCAATATGTAATATTGGCCATAACATGAAAATAATTGTCAGCTTATCAGTGTTGGGCAGAATTTTATATATTGGATTTAATATGGGCTTTAATTGCATACTAAGCCACATGCTGAGACCAATGAAATGTTTTGATGAAAAAGGTCACTCACATATAATAGAAATACTCCAATATTAAACTTCTGTCTGTCTCATAGTGGCTAATAGCTATTTAAATTTAATGGATTATAACTGACAAATTACACTAAAATCTCAAATTAAACAAGTGAATTTAGGCATCACAACATTATAATGTACAGTATGAAATTAAATAATAATGAATAATATTATAATAATAGATATTTATTTTAGATATGCTAAAGAATACATGTAACAGTGTTTTTAACTTTAAGTGAGCATTAGATGACAGCGATCTAAATGTAAAAATAGGGAAAATGAGCATGAACAAGGAAATGTCCAATATAATCTGCCATAACAATAAATGGAAAAAAACCCTCAGCCGATAACATACATACAGTATATATATATATATATATATATATATATATATATATATATATATATATATATATAAAGCTGGCTTAAAGCTGGTGTGCTCTTGATGACTGGAAATCACCACCGTTGAACTTTATAGTCAATAATGTCGTTTGTTTTCTTTCACCACCCATTTGATAACATCTGCCATCACACACCATCTGTGTTACTGTGCTGTCAAATAAATAAGTTTCTTCCAGCTGTTAGTGCATTATATATGGGCAAAGTTTTCAGAGAATGTCCATATGCCTAACTGATCAAACTTAACGAACATCCAGTAAATAGTTCTCTCAAATTCGAGAACATTTCTGTTCCAAGAGCTGTTTACTACCAATTGCCACAGGGACACATTTCTGTCAGTTGTGGAGATGTTTAAATTGAATTTACTAGGCATAGAAAACTTTTACTTGGATGATTGACAGTAAAAAAATAAATAAATAGATAAAAAGGCACTGGGTTTTTTCTGTGTACAGTTGTATACTGTCAAACTGTCCTAATTTCTCTCTCTCTCTCTCCCTTGGTAACAAACTCTCAGCTGAAATGTGGCTTCACAAATATGTCCTTCATGACAGAAAGAAAGAAAGATGAATAGGTTATTCAACCCCTAATCATATTACACTAAAGCTGTGATGCACCTGCACTTTCTTTTCAGCATGCCGGATGCCAATCTTAAAATTAATTTCTCAGGGCAATGCCAAAACATCAGCCGGCATTTTATATAAAGCTTTTAAAAGACAAATGATAAAGCAAGCTAAAATCAAAAGGAAACAATTCCTTGCTAAATTCATTTTAAAAACTTAATGCAAATATAAATTTGTGATTGAGACTTAGCTGGGTATGAGGCAGCTAAAATAATTATAAATTCAAACACTGCTCAGTTTAATAATAAATCAGTTACATTTTTATTCTACAAAAAATTCTAACAATTTGATCATATAATAAATAATTTACCAAAAGCATAAACATGTAAGATCCCAGCTGGGTAATAAAGCCTGCATCTGACACAAAATGTTTTGATTTACTGAAACCAACAAGTTTCGCTATGTGGGAAAAAAAATCTGGTCTTTATCAAAAATCTGGTTGTACTTGTTCTACTCATGTTTCTACTCAGAGCCAAGCGCAACGATTACATTGAACGGTGTTTCTTTTATGATGCTCTGTGGCCTAAACAAAAAACTCGGGCACCAGGCAATTAATTAGTCTTTAAATTATTAAGACCCACAGAACTCTGTCAACACTAACCCATTCTTAATCTCATTACTGCTACATTGTGGGCGAGAGGGTACTCCTAGTTCCCAGGTGATCAAAGTCTATTTACACAGATTGAAGATAAATGAGCTTGCTGTGTATTCCACAGAAAATTAATTTATCATAACTGCTGATGGATAGATAAGCAAGAGTAAACATTGCAAAATGTATTACTGTACTAATATATCTCTGTCAGGATGTTGCAGAGATCAATTACGAGAGTTTATCCCAAGCTATAATATCAAATCGAGCCAAAGTACCCATAAATTATTAATACAGCCTTGAGATTTAAAAAAAAAAAAAAGGCCTCTATCAAAAAGCCAGGGTTTCCGGCAGCAATTTGAAACTAAGACGGCTGCCTAAGGAACACACACCTGCCGCCTTAAAGTTGCAATAGGTAACTTTTGTAAACAAATATTTTTTACATATTTTTTAAAACTGTCATTATGTCCTGACAGTAGAATTTGAGACAGATGATTTTCTGTGAAAATCAAGCTCATTTGGCTCCTGCCAGTGGTCCAATTGCCATTTGCAGGAATACGCCGCTCCTGGTCAGAAACAACCAATCAGAGCCAGGAGGAGTGTATTAGCAGTGTCAATCACGCTTGTGTACGTGCTGATCACACCCCTCTCTTGCAGCGTGCCGTCATTCAAACCAAACTCAAGATTGCCAGTGTGCTGCAGCTGTGCTAATGGCGGAGAAACAACTGCCAATTTCTCGAGTGGCACCTGCTCATAAAACAAGACAAGACAGAGTCCAATGACTCGGAGCCAAAACTCTTGCCGTGTTACATGTAGATAAAATGTCACACACTGTGCAAAGCAACAATTGAAACTTGATAATTCAAATAAACCTGGCTTGTCATGTTGCTGAAGTAATATTATGGCAAGCAGGATGAGGCTGAGAGACAGGGACATGAGAGCGGCCCGAGGCCAGTGGCGTCAGTGATAATGAACGACACCTGTGAGACGCACCGGTCTCGCATCTCTCTTGGAGAGGCGGAGGCATAAAGGAGGAGCGACGGCATTTATGTTGTGATTTTATATTCCGTTTTGTGTGTTGTCCGTGAGGGGCTATTTGCTTATACTTTCATTTTGTATGTGTTTATTTATTATTAAACTTGTTCAAGGTTCACCGGTTCCCGCCACCTTTTTCGCATAACAACTGAAACCCATTACAAATGTACTACAGTACTAGCAAACCTTATCTCGCATTAGGCCTACATATCGCTAGAATAATAGTGTTCTCGGTCCTGTTTTCTCCCTTTCAATCTTTAAATATGTGATAAGCCTGGGTGTTCGCTTCAGTCTTGTTATCAGCACATTCTTCCGCAGCGGCGCCGAGCGCGTAAGAACAAACAGAAGACAGGGTGGTGTGGGTCCGTCACTGCTCGCCAATGTCAGAATATTTGAGATGACCAATCAAATCAAAGTAGGCGGGCTTTATGTTCACAGCGCAAATTTTAGCAGAGCGACTCAATGCGCTTCAGTTTAGTCTGTCAAGTGCGAGATAAGATGTAATTTGTTAAACATTTCCTATTAGACAGTTTTTTTATTTTTGGTAATAAATGTTAAACGAATCACAAAAATAATCAGGCAAACTAAAATAAACTTTTGTCTTTTTTACCATTTTGAACTGAAAATAGACCACTATGTGATGTGACTCATGTAATGTAGCCTAATAATTAGTTTTTAATACTATTCTATATTTTTTTTAAGTTCATTCCATAACAAAATTAACTGTTACTAATGAAGGCTAATTCAAAATTCACGCAACGCTGAGGACACCTTTCATTCCACGTCATAGCAGAAAGTGCGCATGCGCCCCGTTACTATGGTGAGTTACAGAACAGTTTGTCGTCTGAAATGGGAAAGTTTTAGTTTAATCCGCTGTGGCCACAAATGCCAGAATACAATCATTTAAACCCCAAATCAGAGCTTTTCTTTTAAAAGAACATGTTTTCTACCCGGTCTTTTCCATAGCATTTGGCAACCATGCGCGCTCACTCTCTACACTGCTCAAGAAACGCGGATGATCTGAAAACATAGACACGCTGGAGTTCAACAATCTTCATTTGAGATTTCCAACTTAAATTGTAGTGTCATTTAGTCGGTCCATGTTCTGTCACAAGTCGCTTGCGCTGTTTGTGCGAACAAAATGCAGGCTGATATCCAACAGTGCAATGTTTTCCGCATATCCACTCGATTTCAAATGTGACATTACGTTTATACAACAGTTAAAAAACAAAAGGGTAGCATTAAGTGATTACTACATCTAAAACCGATAGTCAGGCTTATTGATCTATTTTGCAATGAAATCTGTGGCAATTGTAAGATTCAATGAATGACTCGATAACTCAGACATAAAGACGAGTTAACGCTACCTACTGGCGATTTTAATAAAATATTTTTATTAATATTAAAAGATTTTTAATTGCCTATTTATTGAACATCATCTTATTTAAGGCATTTTTTTTTTCTGGTGTGGTGTGACTGTAGTCTAAGTGGAAGGGGGTTACGGCACTCTAAAAAAACTGGAGAATTTGCACAAGTGCTACTGCTAAAGAGTGCAACGTCAATAATTTCTCATAATCTTAATTGAATTGGCCTAGAGAGAATAATTATGACACTTTCTCTCTAAAGACTACATATAACATAGCTACCAAAAGTAAAGTAACTGAAGTTTAGCTAAAAGTAATGACTAAAAGTTGACCAAAAAAAAAAATAAAAAATGCAAAGACTATTCGTCAACTAAAACTATGAAAAATCCCACCCCCACACCCCCACCTTAACTAACACATTTTCTGCAGGAAACCATGCAAGCATTTGCCATCAAGCGTAAAACAGCCAATTCTGGAAACAGAAAAGTAATGCATTTGGAAATAGTTTGGAAAAAATTGGTACAGAATTGTTATTCTTTTCAGTATTATCATGCACATATGTCATCCTGATTATTTGCACAGTGATTGAGAATCCCATTGTGGTCCTTGAACACAGGTCACGCCATACGCAAGTGTGGTCCTGGGGTCTATAAATCAGTCTGGCTTATTAACAGCTCAGTAAGTCAGTATTTTTTATTTGTTTGGCGTGCGCTAGACGTTAATCAAACCCCCTGATGAATTATATCCTCATGACCCGTGCCTGAAATGCTGCCAGCACCTGGCAGGACACAACTTAACCACTCTCTGCCATGAGACTACCGCTTATAATCTCTGAACAGTCCCATTAAAAATGTATACAGCTGTTTTCAGCAACGCCACGACACCTGCCGGGACAATGACCTCCCAATGACATCTCTGATGCAGTTACTTGCCCCTTTGTAGGAATATAATTGCCTCGGAGAGCTTTTCACCTGACAGCTCTTTTATTCCATGACCGCCACCACCACCCTCTAGTTCCATCAGTTTACTGGTTGCTGTTTAGATCGCCTCATTCGCTTTCCATCCTCAACATCAAATTCCATTACAGACTGCTCGAAGTCAGAAGGATGTGGAGGGAGACTGTAGCAAAGGAAGAATTCAGAAATCCTGTTTGTCCAAGTTGAAATGCACCTTGGAATCAAACCCCACAAGTTGCGTTTAGCTTCATGAAGGTACAAGAACAAATAGCCTGCACTCATTTCAGTTTAGTCTTTGTGGCGAAAAATCTGGTCTTTTGTTGTACCTCATTTTATTTTTTCATCAGATACACCCGTTATCTAAACCTGCTACCCACCTCCTTGTTTCCAGGTGGACTTGGAAACAAATAATTTGGCAGCGGTCTGACATAATAGCCACAAACAACTATTATCTAAATTCAAGGAGTTTAGAAAAGTATCTAAAAAATACACTTTAAAAAAAAAGAAGAAATTCTTACTTTTGAGCTAGGATCCACTAAACAAGTAGTATGGCTTACAGCAGTGGCATGTAACACAGTCACTCCTTAGACACTTTGGCTGAATTTTATATATATATATATATATATATGAAGAGTTCAAATGCAAAAGCCTCTAAATGCCATTTGAAATTTTCTTCTAAAATGATCATTTTTATCAAGCTTGTATATTTAAGTTCAGTAATTTCACTTAAATGACTTCCATTTAAGTGAAATTACTGAAATTAAATATACAATATAAATATACAATATATATATACATATATATATACTCTTCATATATATATTAGGGGTGTAATGTACCCGCATGTCACGATTCGATACATATCATGATACTGAACTCACGATACGATATTTTGCGATACTGATGAAAGGTTAACAAAAAAATGTACAGTTGATTAAAATGCTAACTTTGATAATACATTGTGGGTTTAAATGAATCGGCTTGGACTCAGTGCTTGTAACCCAAGGAGAATGGTGACACCAGAATAACAATATTCATGATTCTAAAGCTGAAATTACAGAATTATTTTAGACATATATTCTTGCACTTTTTCTGACTATATATATTTAGATTTATTTAAAATAATGTTGGACACTTTTTACTGGTCAAATTACACAAGTCGTTTGGCAATATCAGGACCCACAAATATTTCCCCATTGCATTATTATACATTATAATCAACATTATATATATATAGTAGTTTAATGTAGTACTGACAACAAAACTTTTGTGAGAATTTTACGATACCTCGAAACGATACCTCATTTAATTTGCTCTGGATAAATATTGTTGGCGTTACAGGGCTTGAAATTCGGCATGGGATTGCATGTATTGCACATAATTTTACTCATTCCCACAGATTTTGTGCTCACACCCAAAGTGTGCGCACATAAAGCCACCTCTCAGTACCGAACTGAGTACTATGTAAACATAAAACCAACCATGTCTGCATTTATGATCAATGACAAACAAGTGCTACTCACAAAACTCACATTTGAATAGTGAGTAGCAAATTCTTAAAACATGCATCACAGTTTAAAAATATTATCTTCTTTTGACATTGATAAAAAGGATAAATGTTTCATAAAATCAACATATTAGAATAATTTCTTAAGGATCATGTGAAACCTAAGACTTTTAACATTTTTACTTTTAACATTAACAACAATAGAAAAAAGTATATATATATATATATATATATATATCTTTTTTTTCTATCAAATAAATGCAGGCGGCCTTGGTGAACATTAAAGGCTTCTTTCCAAAATATTTGAAAAAAAATACTGAAAATGATAGTGTATAATTATAGAGAAATCTGTACAAATAAAATAGGTTTTCTGCACTGTTAGTGTCCGGACTCCTAAAATCACTCAAACAATTAGATGAAATTGAGGACTTTGTGTGCAATTTGCATCAGATGTTCAGTGAACAGACTTTGGGAGGTCTGTGGGCATTGCCATCTGAGGCTAATTTCAGTTTGACTTGAAGCTATTTTACTCCTGTTGCATTGCGATGAGATGGTGTCGCATAGAGTAACTGGAATTTTGATCAATTTGATTAAGCAGCTAATCACAAATGTATATGGATTCAATTTCCTCTCCGCCAAAGGAGGGCACTCATCCAGAGCCCTCACACATGACACATACATAATAAGTTGGAAAGTGTTGACATCGATCACCTTGAAATCGAGATGAAGTTCTATTAGCTGAGCGGTGGATCGCATTAAAACACAAAAGACAAAAAAGGGGAGAAGGAAGAAAGACAGGGCTCATCGTGCTCGTGCTCGGGGAGGCATTTTGGTAACATAAATTACACGCTTTCCTTCCTGTGCCCCCTGCCACCCTGAAAGGATAAAACCATCCATTAATCTGTCATTACCTATCAGGAAGCTGGCAGGCAGGCAGTGACAGCATCTGCCGTCACCCCCCGCCCACCCTCTTTCAGGAGAGGCACCTGAGAAGCAGAAGTAGGGGTGGAGGTGGGCTTATCGGGGGCCAAGCTGTGGGTCTCTGGCTCTGGGGCTTAACCATTTGACATTGCTGGCAGATTATTCACATACAGCTCAGATCCGTAATAACATAATGCACAAATTTCATGCCTTTCAGCTGCATGTGGAGATGATGAGATTGTTTTTGGCTTATCGGTTTTTATTACATTTTTTTGGACAGTTAAATGCATTTGGCATTTGAATCCATCCAGGATATTGGCAAACGATGTACATTTTCTGTTGCATAATGCTCTACATCATTTTTAAACATGTTGGGGGAAAAAAAATCAGAGGCCGTCGTTTCTAATTTGTTAAGCACATGCAGATGCTTTACAAGCTAAAAAAGTATGAAAATTCATGAGATTCAGCATGTTGTGCAGTCATGTCCCACTACATCTGTACAATATTCAGGAATAAAGATTCCTGATTTGTGCAGGAGTCATCAGATCCATCTGCCCTAAATTAGTTTTTGCTATACTACGTTTTTATTGGTGACAAATTAGAAAGTCACTAACACTATTCATTAACTACCCCAATTCAGTTTAATTCGCAAACACGCCTAAATATGATAAAACCATGCTGCAACTGATTCAAATTTAGTCACTAATAGGAATGCAAAGATCAATGCTAATTATTTGTATTTATTATGACCAATATTCTAATCAATTTCAAGTTTTCAGATTCAGATTTGAGATTCAGATTCAGACTAAATTCTGATTTGTATTCTTTGTGATGTGTGAAAAGTATTGATATTGAAAGTTGATTGTTTGCACCTGATTCTGTTTTTTTTTTTTTTTTTCATAGTGTGATTTTTGGGGAATTGTATGTATTGAATCCAAATGGACTACATTTGACCCCCCCTCTTTTGTATTCAGAATTCGAACATAACATGAGGGTTAAATTCACATACACATAGTACTAGAAAAGAAAAAAGAAAACACATTTACAGATTGTAAAATACACACCGATGTCTATGGGAGCAGTAATAATAATCCCTAAACTTGTTTTATATATATATTATATCAGATAGACATTGTGTAGGTAACTATACATTTTACTCTATTCTTTTCCAAGTTTTTCCAGCTTTTCTGGCCAATTTTATGTCTTTCGGAGAAAACAACTCTGATTCTCTGTATAGCAGCGTCATCCATCGCCCATTATAGATAAATATGATCATTATAAAGATATTTACCGACAAAATATATTTACTTGCACGTATTTGTGAATCAGATCACTATCATGTATTTATTGCTGCAGAGAGGCTGTACAGTTTTAATAAAAGAATGCCATATGGTGCATACTTCAAAACCTATAGCACTCATTTCTGTCTGTCATCACTGATTTTGTGTGCGCATTTGCACAGTTACGCAATAATGCCACTAGACTTGCAAAGTGAATCGGGTGCGAAAACTATGCATACAAATGATGCCATCAACCGGCGCAGTTCATTTGTAAGCGTTTCAGTTTAAAAGCACCAAACTCCTAGTCCACAGCACACAGCAGAATGCCTAACAAACACCCAATACAATTATTTATATCCTCTTATGTAACGTCAAGGTGGTCAGATATATGCAATGAGAAAGAGTGTAGGTGTGACGATTCGTTATATGGACTGAAATTTGCCAGGTTTTTCTAGCATTAACGACAGGGTAAACTCTATTTTGGATTTGCTAAGAGATGTAATTCACCATTTAGCAGTATCCATGTGCCACTTCACCCCCTCCTTATAGAGGAATCCAAACTAACATCATGTTATTGTATAGAGAGGTAGGCCTATTATTTGCACAGATAAAATCCTGGTGACAGAACTATCCTTCACCACTGATGATTGCAGCTTATTGCCGGGAATCAGTACAGAAATATTTTCCTAACAGCTTTCCTCTTGGCACACTCTCCAGGCAGAGTTATTTTTAGTAACTCAAGTGAATCACTGGAATCAAAGGAGAGAACTGACAAACAATGCAAAAATCACAAATTGTTGCACAGATTCAATAAAAGTTGTCATTTTAAACAGTATGTAATATGTTCATTATCACAGAAAATAATTTTGACTTGGCCATCCCCCCAAAAAACATAAGTAAACTGGACCAGTGTACTGCACTGTAAAAAAATATTGATGGTTTAACTTAAAAAATTAAGTAACCTGGTTGCCTTAAAATTATAAGTTCATTAAACTGGAAAAAGTGAGTTAATACAATGAAGTAGATTCATTTAACCATTAGAAACTCAAAATAATAAGTTATCTCAACTAAATAAATTATTATAAAGTTGATTTGACAAAAGAAAATATGTTGTGATAACAAATCTTGAAAATATTTTTTACAGTGATGTGGGGTTTCAGATGTGTTCATAATGGAGCAGTATATATTACATTTAATGGATTATTACTTATGTTTTATTGTAATGTACAATACAATTCAAAGGTTTGGGGCCTGTAAGATTTTTTTTTTTTTTTTCAGAAATTAATATTTGTATTCAGCAAGGACGCATTAAGTGATTAAAATGTACAGTAAAGACTTTTACATTCTTACAAAAAATATATATTTAAAATAAATGCTATTCTTTTGAACCTTCTTTTCATCAAATAATCATGTGTCATTGAAGACTGCAGTAATTTACATTTAATAATATATTCAAGTATTGATTTAAAATTATACTAATATTTCTCAATATTGCATCACCTATTAACAAACTGCAGTGATTTTAATGAATCTTCTCTCTCCCTATAGACAGATTGCTCCAGTGACAGTGAGAGCGAGGACAACTTTATCGTCATCCCTCCTCGTGATCACCTAGGCCTCGCTATCTTCTCCATGCTCTGTTGCTTCTGGCCTCTGGGCATTGCTGCTTTCTACTTTTCTCAGGGGGTAAGTGCAGAGCCCACCTACCAAATCCATAGCCTAACCATTAAGCCTGCTAAAAAATCTGCTACGACATAAGAGAAAGCAGAGATGAATTCTTCAACACTTTTCCATCTGTGCCCTCCAAACAAACCTGTAGTCTCCTGAGAGAAAATTGTTTGTGATCTCTATCAGCTCCTTCTAATAATACAGAACAGCTTCATTATAAAACCCATCATACGAGCAAACAGCTCTGCTTGCGTGACTGCAAAAACGACCAGGCACTCCTCTAATATAAATGGTGTATACATGAATGCACTGATCAGATGGGTGTGACCATGATGATGTGCCATGATTTCAGCTCCAATTTCTCATTCAGCACAGGTCACGTCAATTTGTCTATCTCAGAATGAGCCTTTTTATTCTTATCTATAGTTCAGTTTGTGGCAGACACGGGCAGAGTGAATTATTTTGTCAGGAGCTAAGTGAATTCTCCCAGAGTAATTATGATGATGGTGGTGTTGTTCAGAAAAGGTTCTCCAGAATGCAACTTCTGTGTGTGTGTGTGGATGGAAATGAGATATAGTGAAAATGCGAATGTTTTTGCCCTGTCTCCTGGTTGGGAATATTCCTCGGAGAACATCCTGAACGGATTTTCTCACCTTCCCCGAGGCATAGGGTTGAATGTTCATGAGAAGTGTCGCCAAGCAGTTGCTTCGGAATCCTTCCTCTTAGCTTCCACCTCTGACTTACTCTTACTTAACCATAACTAATTAAGGACTTTGGATTGTATAGGACTTATGTTAAAATCAATATCGATATTTCTGTTCTACACCGGCCATGACACATACAGAGCCCATGGTATACAGTATGTTGTCAAAGTGCATTTTTGAGTGAGGAACACAAAATTATAATTTACAGTATGAAAAATGGATATTCATTTTAGATGTGCTTACTGTCACAGTCCGTCGTCTTCACCTGTTTGTCCCGTCATCTGCACTACGCTTCCCCGGATCCTTTTGTTCCTCTCCCGGACTCACTCCCCAATCAGCCACCTGTTCCTCGTCCTGTCATTATCATTTTCACCTGTGTTCACCTCATTAGTCCTGATTCCTCCGTGTATTTAGTTCTCCCTCCTTCAGTCTGTCTTGGTCGGTCAATGTTGAACGTTACCCGGTGTACCCCGTCTTCCTGCCTGTATTAATGAAATAAATGCATCTTCCTTGTGACTCTGGAGTCCTCCCGTTCCTTCTGCCTGCTCCACACCCGTGACACTTACATTTAAGTGTTATAAAATTATTAGTTTACTTAACTACATAAGAGGTGTAAAGTGTAAATCATATTTAAGTACATATAAATTACAGTGAAAATGACTAATGAGTAAATGTCTTAGAGGATCTGATTAACAGTACTTAAGTATTTTACTCACTCTAAATTTAGGCTCAAATATGCACTAGTCCTCAACACCTAAGAGACATGCCAGTGAAAAACAAGAAACTCTTGTGCAATTGCGTTAATTTTCTGCAATCAAAAGTACTCAAAAAGAATATAAGTAAACGAATATAATTCAAAATTGTCTAATGTTAAGTTAACTATAATAAAAAGCCTACTTGTAAAATGTAATGAAGCAAACAAACGAACAGTGTCTTGCTGACACAATCTGACTGGAACTTTTTTTTAGAAATGAAGTTCATCCACCCTTTCTTAATGTTAGGATTACAAGCAAAGCAAAGACTGTGGCCATGTTCACACACTAGAAGAATAAGGTTGTCAATCCTGTCCTTAATTACGTTTTCCCACAGTTGAGCTATTTGCAGGAGTGACAATCACATTCAATAATCAAACACGCACCCATAAATTTTCAGGACCCGCATCCACTTTCTTGGAAAACCCGCCCTGTGTAAGCGGAACAAGACTGGACAGCTAATTGTCGGTCACGTCATACAGTGCGAGAGAGCCGTTCTGTGCTGCACAAACGTGTGTCTACCATGTTTTGCGGGTTTTCACGTGTGGTTTCGGTAACTTACAGCGATGGAGATATGAGCTGTGTCATATGAAGGTTTTAGATCAGTCATTGTTCACCACAGGAGCTGCTCCCGTCAGTTTTGTGTTCTACGTGTGACTCAAATGCTCAACTCTCCACCCAGATATAAAAGTTGTCAATTTAAAAAGATTTGGCGAAGATTTGATTCTTTGATACTACTTTGGTCACTGTTGCTCAGTGGTTCATGTAGATTGTCTACAAAGCAAAAGGTTGGTGGTTCAATACCCAATTCCACCTGACCAAGTGTCAAGTTGTCCGTGAGCAATACACTTAACCCCAGCTGGGTTAGGTTATAATGAATGGGTCATTGTGAGGCAAAAATGTAAAACACTTTGGTGGCCATTGGGTCTGTAAAGCGCTATATAAATGCACTCCATTTACCATTTACCATTTTTGAGCTTGGTTCAATAACAATGCTGTTTTGAGTTCTGGAACTTACAGGATATTTGTCAAAAGATCAAGGAAAATATCATTTCTTAATTCATGACGCCTTTAATCTATCTCCCAGCCTTACAGGAAATGTTTGTATAAGAAGATGTCTTTAAATTTAAAGAAAAGAAAAAAAAAAAACATGTTAACATGGCAACTCAGCTGGTGCACCAGCGCTGGTGTGTCCAAGCAACCCATTATTGACTGTCACAAAGCGTAGGAGTGAAAATCAATAGTGTTTTCCCTGGACAACAGAGTCGGATGCAGTGACAAAGAGAGCAAGACACCTCCCACAGTGACAGCCATGTGTGACTGGCAACTCTTTCCACTTTCTCATGAGGATACTAAAATAGACACCAGATTCTGAGAGGTCATGAGACTATCACAAAAAACGACTGTTCGTGTTCAAAGTATGTTTGCTTGCTTACACATAGCGGACACCACAGTGTGGGGAATGTTGTGCATAATTGTGTCAGTTTAGTTATATGCACATTCTACAAAAATTCCCCCCATTTAATTCATCCAGCCCTTGAGCCATGTTCTTGGTAAATGAGCATCATAGTAGGATTTAATTATTCATTTGAACTAGGAAATGGTTTGATTAAAACTATTACACATGGGGGCTCCATAGGGCTTGCTATTAAAGAAATTAAACCAGTGTGATGTTCCCTTTTCAGTCTAATAGCTCTCAGCACAGCATACTTCCAGCATGTGGTTGTATGGAAAGTGAAACATTAGCATTCGCCATTTCAAGTCACATGTCACTTCTTTGAAACGCTCAGGGGGTAATAGTATAAGATTGGATGTTTTACTCCATCAAGCAACCGTGTTGTTATTTGTTTGAGAGAATGTCGAGAGAACAATTGCTGAAAATGTATTTTCTTCTGATATTGGCTTCGCATTTGGCTTATCCCTCCCGACACTGGCCATTATAACAATAAAGAAGTTAGTTGCTAACATACAGAATGCCCGTGCAATGCCGGCTTCCCCTCGTATCTCTGTTGCATCACTGATCGAATGCTCATTTTTAACAAATTTGATACACGATTTTGCATCAAAACAAAAATAGAGAAAAATGTGTGAATGGCGATTTTTAGCATTCAGTCGTATTCTTCGATTCATTAAAAGGGTGATTATTTTTTTTCAGTGGCAGTTTGCATATCAGCATGTCATAGGCTCTATGCGCAACTTACTTCCGCATTCTGTAAAACAGATCGCATAGCTTCCGGTTCAGGTCTTTTGTATGTGCTTCATGAAACTTTTCGCGGTTTTACTCAAGATAACTTAAAAGGAGCGAGCAAAGATTAGCATAACCAATGTCCCTCACATGTGCAGATTGATATTTAAACGTTTTATATTTCTTCTTCTTCACAGTAACGTTTAGATATTTAAATGGAATAAAACGCCAATAACAAAGTGAACTAGGTAGGTTAGCTGATTACCTTAAAAATCCATAGATATCGTAGTCAGTTCTTACGACCGTTAACACTTTCTCTGACAAGCAGATGCGATGACATAAAGCCTATTAATCATTAAATTTAGACTATAACCTTCTTTACACTAAAAATATAATACAGAATCTGAATCAGTGTATGTACCGAGAAGTGGTCTATTTACACAGACAGCACAGTGCATCACATATTTAAACGTTGACTATTCACTTTCATGGACAAATATTAAAACAAAATCAACTGGAATATTAAAAGATGCTAATTCTTTCTCTCGTCAACAAAGACTAAACATAAGACGAAACAAAATAACCTTAAATGTCTTTGTTCGTCCTTTGTTTCCTGTCGGATAAACTTGACTTTTTATGTCCTTTATTTTTTTTTAAATGTGAATTAAAAGACATTTTAATTTTTTTTTAAGGATCTACAGATACCCTGCCTCCTGAATGTGTCCAGAATCTATTTTTATGTTCTAGATGCATTCAGCACATCAAATGTGCCAGTCATCATTTTTACCTAAAAGGTTGGTTGCTTGAATTTATACATTCAAAAGGGTACCATTTTTTGTGACACTGCCCTGCAAAGTGGGTCGAATGGATTTTTAATATGCCATGTGACTAAGCGTAAGATGTCTTGCCGATGTGCGTTAGAACACATCTAATTTTCCATTGAGCCCTCAGCATCATCAATGAAGCACTATATAGTTCAAAGCAATTTATCCTTGAATGGAAAACAGGTCAATGTGTCCTTTGATCTTGTCCTTTCTCACCATTCCTTTTCTTTGTTCCAGACCAGCAAAGCCGTGACTAAGGGAGACTTCCCATTGGCGAGCATTGCATCTAGACGAGCCTTGTTCTTGGCCGCTCTCTCCATCACCATTGGGACGGGGGTCTACGTGGGAGTGGTGGTGGCCCTCGTCGCGTATCTGTCCAAACCAGGCCACATTTAGCACGGACAGGAGAGAACTGCAGAACTCCACGATACTACACAACCACCTCTGAACGTCTTTTTTCTAAATGTCTCATTCTCATCCCTCCCCGTGGACCGCCTGTCCGTCCAAATCAGAGAAAGGGATGAAACAGAAGAGGATGCACCAGAAGAACTGGGGACTTTATCACCCCAGTCAGAATAAATAAATGTAAGCTTCACCTCGTGTCACACCACACTGGATAAAACTTAACTAAGTCTGAGAGCAGTTCAGGTGAAGAATACAAAGTACAGACAAATAAGCAATCCAATTAACTGAAACCAAAGGGAAGCTATTTCAAAGGACACCCGTAAGGATCAAAAGGACCAAGAGCCCTTGGATTTGTTTTTCCCTTTATAACTGTGCTTCGTTCGGAACCTGAAAGAGAAGTCAAGCTGCTGTCCGTTTCTCTCTCTTTACGTGCGTAGTCTGGTAAACCCTGTATGTGCGTGTGGCCCAATTAAACCAGCACTGCTGAATGAATACACCAACTGCAGTCTGTGAGCTCTGTTTAAAAGGATAGAATGTTGTCCACCCTATTTAGGCAAAATAACACAGCCTTGTATGTTATAAGCAAATGTGGAGTTCATGAATCTAAATGCGTATGATCACGATACAGAACAACAGGACAAGAAATAACTATCAAAGACATTTCACCTCTAAGAATTGATCTGTGAAATTCAGCTTACACAACCTCTATGCTTTGTGTTGTAAATGTCTTTTGTTTTGTCCAAAGTTGAAATCTTCATTTTGACTCAACGAAGGCTGCAAGGTTTATGTGGGCGAAGAAAGATAGCACATAAACACGAATGGGAAACAAGGAAATCAAGCGTTGATTTTATATTGGTAATGATTTGCTTGACTTCAACAAATTCCCTGAAACTGAATATTAATGAAACAACTGTGCAAGTCGATGACAAGGTGGTCTGTCCACATATTCCCCAAAAGCATCACTTAATGTCTCATATGATTGGAAAAATTCAGAGGTGACAAAACTCCAGGCAGAAGGTAAAAAGAAAATGACAATATACTTTCCTCAAATCCTAAGACAGATGTTTGAAAAAAAGGCAAGCTTTGTTTTCAAGTGAAAGAGCCTCAGATTGAATCGATTAATAATGTATTGGATGGCTGTAAGCTCACGAGCATGTGAACGAACACAGGGGATGTTGAGTTAAAGGTCGACTGGTCTATTTCAACAACAATGGAGCCTGAATCTGGTGTAGTCAGAACTTCAAAACATAAAAACAACGGGTTCCCTGGTGGCTAGGTAGTGTTTTGAGGCTTGATTTGAATTCCTATGATTATGAAATAGAACTTAGTTGGAAGCTGGTAGAAATTAAATTGGCCAATTAAATTTTGAAGTATGTTAGCCAATTGTGCGTAACCACCTAATATTGCATCCCATGGTGACTTGGAATACCCAATGGTATTCAATGCTTTTACATTTGCATTGGTATGCCTTTCAAGGGCTGGACTGACAAACTATTCATAAATAGATCACCCAAAAATAAGGGGGGAGGGGGTAAATCGGAGTCATGTCAGTTATTTAACATTTGTGTTCATGCGTACCTTCTTTAAAATTACAGTACCGAAAACAGTTTGATTAGAAAAAAAATATTTTTTTTTCTTTAATACTTTGTACCAGTTAAAATAACTACATACCAAATAGCTTTATATAAAAGCTTGTGAATAAACCTCGTAATTCCAGTGGATCCTCAAACTGTCGACAAATCCTCATACAGTATACTTTATATCTCTACCCACCTCAGTCATGAATGGTTTTGAACACAAAAAGAAGATATTTTGGAAAAAAAATGTTGGTAACCAAACAGTTGGACACTATTGGCTTACATAGTATTTATTTTCTCCATACTATGGAAGTCAATGGGGTCCATAAACTGTTTGGTTACCAACATTTTTCAAAATATCTTCTTTTGTGTTCAACACAAGAAAGAAATTCAGAAGTTTGGAACAACTTAAGGGAGAGTAAATGACGACAGAATTTAAATTTTTGGGTGAATTATCCCTTTAGATAGGATTATTCATAGGACAAAACTTCCTTCATCGTAAATCAATGCCAATTAGACAAGGCAACCTCATCAACATGGTACAATCAGACAGCATTAAGCGTCATATTACTAATATGCTCTTGAGAAAATTCTTAAAAACCTTCTTTTTTAAAAAAAAGTAAAACATAATAGCTGACAAGTACAGGTTGCAAATGTTTTCTGAATTCTGGAGAAACTAATTCACAGAGACTTAAAGGTGTGTGGAGAACTGTTCATTGTGAAAAGAGCACAATGGTAAAGGTCATGCTTTATGTTAAAGAGTGAGTACATATTATGGAAGTACTGAGCTACAGTAAGGAACCATTTTGACTTGGAGTTCTGTTGTGAAGAAGCCTGGAGTTTTGCATTATTGTTATTATACTGATGAATAATATCAATGTGTAAAAAGCGTTACCAGATACAAATAATTGAAAATACATGATCTCCAATAAAAGAGATTTTTTTTTTTTTTTTTTTGATGTGATGCTTTTGTCAAGGTTAGCAGATTTACTCATTGTCAGCACTGTAATTGGAAAGACAATGTTTGTGAGAATGAATTCACTGAATCACCAAGCTTTTATTAGACAAGAATGAGCTCAAATGAAAAACGAGCGTATGGATGGAGACTTTACAGTTAATTCACCGTTCATATCTGTGCCGTAAGAACTAATTACCCTTAATGTTTAGTAAATGGCACCAAAATGAGATTTCACTCTGGCTGATAATAAAAATGAATTCGCATACCTGTCATACCAGAACTTTTGTAGGTTGTTTATGCAAACACCACCCTATATTCGCATACTTGAAGTCGTATATAGCAGAATGCACAACAGGGAAGAATGATGCTTGGATGACTTTCTCAGAGCCTATGATGCACAGCACACACTCAAGACCCTGCTGGTTTTGTTGCGGTCTTCGGCAAATGCATTTTCACTGCAACCACCAGAGCATTGAAAGCCAACATGGGACACTTGCAGTCTCTCAGCACAGGTCATGCATTAATCATACCTGACATTTACGGTTCACAATTAGCTTCCCATAATGGCTTTTTCTGAGGAAGTGTCTAGTCTCCAGAGCATAGCAGGAAATAGCAAAACAGAATTGTTTTTACAAATAACACTGCTACTTTGCAGCCACTGAAGCTTGAGCAAGCAAATCTTTGCTATTTTGAAGTGAGAAAAAAAAAAAAAGCAAAAACTAAAATTGATTGTAATGAAAATGGATTTTACTTTCAGGAAAGGTCTCAAGCCATTAACATTTTTTTCTCATGTGTTTGCGTCATTAATTTCTAAATAAACAGTGTCAGTTGGTGTCTGCCCTCGCTTGATTATGTATCAGCCTGCACCCCCCCCCCCCCCCCCACACACACACATTTCATAGTGACTAGTTGTTTTGTTTTCTGACATTCATTTTATGCCAGTGCCCGCAGTGTTTTGCTGTTAGTGATTTGTTAATATTGTGACACTTGAGTTTTTCTCATTCATGATTAGAATGTGCTTGTAAGACAGTGACAATGTAAATACTGCAAATGAAAGACGAACAAGCGGTATAAAATAAATAATTTGAGACAAAAATAATCTTGTATCTATTATTGCAAATGCTGGATTTGTTTTTGCGTCTTGTGAAATTTTGATACGCTGTGGTCCTTACGTGTGAATCTTTCTTGTCAGGAACAAAACAAAAAAAAATAGTCAGACTAAACAGATGGATGAGTCATATTTGAGCATAGCAGAGGAGGGTGTATGGGGGAGTAAGAATGGAGCTCCCCCCCCTTCCTTATTTCCATATATCAACACCCACAAAATCGTTTAGAGGAAATAAAAAGAGGAATGTTGACATATTTGATGTATCAGCAATTTGATTTTTGTATTTCTGTATTTGCTTAAATGCATTGGTAACGATTGTATAGAGATCAGGAAGCCAGTCTGACAAACACAAAAAAAATGTGAATCACTAGAACGTTTTGTGGGCAATAACATTCATTTACAAAGTTGGATGAATTGATTATTCAATGAATCATCCGCCTCAAGAGCTGTCTCATCTACAGACCACATGCAGAGACACATTTCATTGTTTGATTACAAAATGCAATCAGCCAAACAGGAGCCATAATGACAAATGGGATTACTTTATCGCATCAAATGTGCTGGAGAAAAACATTTTTTGAAGAAAGTCTTTTTTGAGATTTATTACAATGGAAGTGAAAGTGATGGTTCACCAAATCAGTGTCATTGATCTACATCATTAGTTCTCATACCTGGTACCACAGCTCTCACAACACTACACCAGATGTCTTTTGTATCCCATTTACACCTGATATTAATATATCTGCAATAGAGCCAGGTACAACTGAGCTTGTGCAATCATTTCCCTCTGATTTTAGAAATAACTTCTAAAGAATATTTGTGTCGACATTAAAATAAGTTTTGAAAAAAGCAGCCACAAAAACCGTTCACAACGAGTCACAGGAGATTGGCTCTTGAGATGCATGTAAACAACAGGTGTAGGCTAATTGGGTCCTTACACACTTTAATTTATACTTCAACATGAAACGGTTAATCGATTAATTGTCGACAAGAATTTACTTGATTAAATTAAATGAATTGTCGGCTAATTGAATATTGCGAACGTGACACGATATTCTCATGCGAGAGACCCGACACACACTTGAGGCGGCAAAAAAGACTCCAAACATGAGGAGCTCAAAACGGAGTGGTCTACCAGCTATAAACAGCGTGCTAACCTCGAAAATCCAGATAACAATAACTTAGCTCTCCTTATTAGCTAGCCAAGCTTGTCTCCTTGCATGCTGGCTTATAACTTTTTATAAAGCTGGGTCTGAAACATTAACCGTGCTGTGTTGGACAGATTTGTGAAGTGGTGTTCCATGAGGGAGAGCGAGAGCGAGAGGTACGGGTGAGTGAGAGCACGAGAGTAGTGCAGCGAGAATGCGCTACGGCACTCTGCAATCAAATACGATTTTAAATAGGCTTAGTAAAAAAAAAAAATAAATAAATTTTGAAAATGAATGTGTGGCGATCAGCGTTAATATTGTGGTGGCCGCCATAAATAAATGAACGTATGGGAAACTCTGCCCTCTAATGTTACTGTCACCTTCCTCATGGATGATTTAAGTTGTGTTCAGTTCTATATCTGATGTTTCCAAGTCTAGTAATTTTACTTTTACCTTTCTCAGACCAAGTGCTGCTGCAAGTTTTCCATGCAAGTAGTTTAGATTATTAAATGTAGGCTTAATATAGTGTACCCATATAGATTTTTATATTATTTTATAATGCTTCACATGCAACAGGTGAGCCAGAGCACAATTATTTTTTATGTATTTTAATTTTCTGTGCATAATTTATTTTGTTAACCTACATAAATGCCATTATCTGTACCGTATCCCAACTGTTACAATAAAACATCGATTAAGCAATATATCATGCATTTTTATTCGAATTTTTATGTTAAAGACACTATTTAGAAATATACATTCTCAGGAAAATAGCCGCTAATCAGTTATTCGTTAATCGATCCATAAGGTCGATCAACTAACGAATAATGAATTAATCGAAAATTTGCATCCCTACTTCAACAAAACTTCAACAAAATTTATGAACTTGTGTCATTTCTAATGTCACCAAACAGAATTGCTGAAATAATGCTAGTTTTCAGGTTTCCCCAACAATTCCCCATCTGCCAATGGTCAGACAAACCCAGTAGCTAAATTCACATTTTAACTTTAAATAAGAGAGAAATTCATAATCTACAGTGTCTATGAATGATGAACGGTGCATTCCACTATGCCTTCGGATTACAGGAAACTACTTTTTCTAGTTACTTTTCTGCAGAGATTAGCATGCCGTCTAGCATCTGTCTAATTCTGTTCATATCTAAGTATCAATTTGCCTTTTCCCATTTTGATTCGAGCTCGCTACAACAGGAGGCTGCATGACAGGAATAGCTAATTGTGCCAAGAGAATATTGGGCAGAGGTAAAAGGCAGATGGGTTTCAAAGCAGATCCGCCTCTCGAACGGCATTTTCAGAGACACCTTCAGGGCTCCTCCCAGCAATCTCACAGAGAGGCTGAAGTTGATGAGAAAATCTGAAACATGAGGAGTGTGGGTGCAGAAGAGTGTCTCTTCCACTCCCACTCAGGTCAATATGCACCACAGTAATTCATATCTGTTCAATATGAAACTATGCAAATCATTGTGCATATTTCCCTAAAGCACCAGTTTCACTGATTATGTGCATATATTGGGATTGTTTCACTTCTTTTGCACCAACATTTGTTTTTCATCTTCTATTGTGGGATGATAACGGCAAGTTTGGTTTTGTGCTTAAAGTGGGGAGTGTTTCTGTTATGAGGCGCTGTATACATGCAATTCAGTCCTCATGAAATTATAATCAGAGATGGAGTATGGAAATTAGCAAGAGTTGTTTTCTTGGGTGAAGCATGAACCGGTCTGGTAAAACGATGCTAAACCTAGGGGAATATGAAGAGACCAAGAGTCACATACTGTAGGTGAGTGAATCCTCAGGGAGAGAGAGGCTTGTTGCGGACAGCTCTGCCTGGATAGTTGTACTCATAGATTGCCCCTGTAATACTCATCCATTAGAGTTCCCATAGTGCTCTAATGATGAGAGTGTCCCCTCAGGAACTCATCCTCTGGAGCAGCATCAACTCCCTTGAGGCGACAGATCGACTCATACCGCTTTTCCACCAAAAAAACTGGTTCGGAACTGGTGCTGGATCAAAGTTGGTTCGGAGTTGGTTCAACTTGCGAACCTTTGCAGAACCTGTTTGTTTTTCCACTGACTAGAGCGCCCAGGGAACGACGTCGTTACGTCACTGTGTACGTCGCCATACGTCTTTGCTAGAGATGCTTGCAAGTACAACATTACTGTGGGATTATCTCTAACTCGTGTACCAAGAACAGGCTTTAAAACAATTTAAATATGCAAGTCTTATAATCTTTTCCTTTGATATGTAATCTTTTCTGATTAGTTATATACCCCCGTCTAGAACACATCTAATTAGAGACACATTAGAACACATCTAAAGTAAACACGCCCCAGCCCCCGACGTAAGCATGACGTAAAAGAACAGTTCTAGTCCAGCAAAGAGTTGGTGCCGCTTTGGAACCAGTTTTCCTGGCCGAGAACCGGTTCTTTGGCTGTCGAAACACAAATAACTGGTTCGCGCACAGGCACCGGCTCCGAAACGGCTGGTGGAAAAGGGGTACCAGTTGACATGCACTGCTCTTCAAAAGTTTGGAAACACCCTAGATTTCACACAATCTCAAATTTATTTCCTGATAAATGCTTTAAAATTACATTGCAATTATGATTGAAGAAGAGTGATACTGTTTTTCAGTACAAATAAACGGTTTCTTTGTTGAAGATTACTGGGTCTGCACACCTTAGATTGGTACAAAAAAGAAAACTTAGTATATAGTTACAGTTGGTTTATAATTACCTTTAGCACTTCCCAGTATGAAAAAATCGTGTATAAACTAATCTAAGCTGGTTTGTTAGTTTTAGCTGGTTTAAGTTGACTGGAGATTGTCTTCCAGCCTGTCTGGTGTTTAGCTGGGCTGTTAGATGGTCTCCCGGCCAGAAAACCAGCTTTATTTTCAGCAGGTTTTCCATGTTCTGAAATCAGTTTTATATTTGTTTTATTTGTCTTGAAGCTCATCAATGAAAAAGCATTAAAAATGGTAAGAATTTATGCTGATATTATCCAAAACCACACTTTGCTAATGGTGTTTCCAAACCATCTCATGAAAAAATGGTTCATTTACTGGTAGAACTACACATTTTTAAAGATTTTTTAAAAAGATTTAAAAGATTTTTTTTTTTAAAGATTGTAACATCCACAAAAACATGTTTGAGTTGCCCTTTACATTACATAGATTGCAATGCACAGTAACAGTCATTTTGAACATGATTTCATAACTGCTTCTTGATTACATCGTTTAATTAACACCAACCTTCATCGTAGTAAATTAAACCTCCTACACTATTGCATTTAATTCATTTTTTTTTAAAGCAACATATATAGTTGACCTCTTCCTGAGGTGAATGACTCTGAAAATCTGTGCTTGTCTCATTGTTTAACAACGAGAGAGGCAAATACATAAATAAATACGAAGGATCACTAGAAGCTTTTGTTCTCACACCTTTTTTTTTCCTTCAGCCTTTTCTTCACTCTGGTATGCACATTTCATGAGAGAGACAGCCATGAAAGAGTCAGATTTATATCTCCTAAAGCCTCTCATGTGGCCCTGCTATGTCTATGAGGATTTTATATCGACTTTAAATCGTATGAAAAGGGAAGAGCAAAACTGGAAGAAAGAGAAAGTTACACCATGTACCTTGTACACAAGAACATTTACAAACTGACTGGAATGCAAAATGGCACCTTCCGGAAAATGATACACTTCCTTTTTCAGCACATTCAGGTGACAAAATGGACAATCTTTCCAAAACAGAAATCATCTGAAAGTAAATGTCTAAAACATCACAGATACCATTATAGAATTATGTATTTTAAACAAAATGTAGCCTAATAGCTAGGGCTGTCAAACGATTAATCGCGATTAATCGCATCCAAAATAAAAGTTTGTGTTTACATAATATATGTGGGTGCACTGTGTATAATTATTTTATATATATATATAAATACACACACATGCTCGTATATATTTAAGAAATATTTTCATGTATATACTGTATATAGATTTCTATATCATTTATATTATATATAAATATTTTATATATAAATAATTTTTTTTTCTTAAATATACATGCATGTGTGTGTATTTATATAAATACAAAATAATTATACACAGTGCACCCACATATATTATGTAAACACAAACTTTTATTTTGGATGTGATTTATCGTGATTAATTGTTTGACAGCCCTACTAATCAGTATCAACGCATATACATTGTACACCCTTCTTAACATATACCCTGAGTCTCAAGACTCAAACACTAAACAATGAGTCATCTGGCTCATATGGACCAGCAAAAGATAAACAGACAGCCACTCAGATCACTCACTTTCAAAGACAAAATCTATCCTGTTTTTATGGTTGGATTTGTCTTTATGAATCACACTTCAGAAAATGAATAACCGGTCAAATCAACTAAATTCAACGGTATATGTAGAAAAAATAAAAGATGTGTAGGATAAAATCTAAGAAATTGTCAGGCCTCACTTTGGAACAATATAGAAAATGTCATGATTCTGCCTTCTTGTCCTTGATTTTCACTAGTCTTGAGGCTGGATCATGACAGACCCATGTTTTGTGTGCACATGCCCTTTGTTTGGGCCATATGCTTGTGTTGTCTCGTTACCTAAACCCACCCCCTTGTTATCCATTCCTCTCTTGTCATTATTATCTAGTCGGCATCAACGGTTCCCTTCATTAGTTTCGCCCTATATTATCCCCTTGTGTTTGCTGTCCTGTGTCAGTTCATTGTGATTCCTACCCGTGTATTATCTTATCTTTTGAAGCCTTGTGAGTATCCTGTCAAGAGTATTTGACTAGAGAAAGTACTGATTCTTTATTTGTTGTTTGTTTATCGTCTAGTTATTTGTCAGGTCATATTCTAGTTCAGTCACTCCTTACCCTGTCCATGTCTTTGTCCATAAATAAACTGTGTGTTAAGCATCCTGTCTGCGCTTGGGTTCATCTTCAAGATCATAACAGAAAAGTCTGCATTGATGAAGCATCTGCCACACTCAGTCAATATCCATGTCAACAGGCAGAAATCAAAGCAAATGTTTGAGTATCTTCATAAGCTTCAGCACAGTGTAAGCACCAAAGATAAATAAGATTTCTCATTCACAGGAGCTTAATTTGAATGCCGATTCTTGGGTAACTGCCTAAAACAGAGCTTATATGTAATTTCAAAACTTTTCTGGAACATACAACCCCTGTTGCCATGGTGCAAAATCAATTATAACAACATAATTAAAATATATAGATTATATTTAAATAATATATTTTAGAGAGAAAGAGAGCGAGTGAACTTGGGTCTCCATTTGTTTTTGTTTGGGTTTTTTCAAACTAGCTGGTGGTGGGTTTTAATTTCATAGTCTGGTTATTCTTTCAATAAAGGCTGTTTTTGAAATAAAACAAAGCAAATACATGTATTTGGCAAAACAAATCATTAATAGTTCCATGATTTAAGTTTTGCAAAGGGCAAGAAATCAAAAAATGGGATTAAAATGATCCCAGTACACAAATTCTTTCTGTTCTGATGAACATGAAATAAACACGAGTAGCTCACAAAGCTCGTTTTCCTCTCAGTCCTCAACTTAATGGCTTTCTCCAGGCCAAAAATCTTGTCGACAGGTAACATCAGACTCTGGTCATTAAAAGCAGCACTTTCACCTGCGTTCTTTTCAGGGTCACAATTGCGAGCCGGCTTCCCAGACAGTCTAATGAGGCTATGCTTCTCTTTCTCCCTTACTCATGTAATGACATATCTATCTTTGGCCCTTTCAATTCGTCCGTTTCATTATTTCTGTTATAACAACACCGATGTTCCCTCCAATTCCAACTCTGAGGACAATATCTTTTTGCCTTAAAAAAAATCTGCTATCATTTACTTGTACCCATGCCTTTTCCAAACCTGTGTGACTTGGGGTAAATTGAGTCAGTGGCGTCCAATGTTTTTTGATCCCCTTGACTTTAACTGTATTGACAAGAACAGTTTAAACATCAAAATATCTTCTTTTGTGTTCCACACAAGAAAGAAGTCATACAAGTTTGGAACAACATGAGGGTGAGTACACGATGACAGAATTGTTATTTTTTGGTAAACTGGTATTCCTACTCGTATTTGACTTTTGGGTTTGTTCATATTCTGTAAATCAACATGAATGTGACTCAGAGCATGAATGTAGGAGATGACTGGCATATGTAAGAAGTAATATGTTCAAACAGGATTAGCCATTAAATCTGGATCATTTTTTGATTAAAGCAGGTCACTAGAGCACCTCTCCGAAATTCCGCAAGGTATTAACTTTCTAGATGTGTAAACCAAAGCAACGGTTTTCATTCCAACTCAGAGAAAGAGGTATGTAGAGCAGTTGTGCTGTGACATTTTACCACCAAAACCAACTGGAATAAAGTCTGAGAGGAACAGATCCTGGTTTGACAATTGACACTGAATTACCGCCATGACAGCAAAGTCCAATGACGTGGTGAAGCTTTCCTCAAGCTAGAGGTAGGTTTATGGCATGTCAAGCAACAAATCAATCTCACCTGTAACTTCTCTTTCAAAGAGCCCAATATAGGAAACTAGATAAAGAATGATGAAAGAACAGAGACTGGAATCAAAGACAGACAATTTGGTGACAACAGATGTACAAGTCGATGATTGTGGAGTATTGATCCTCAAAGACTGAGGATAATCTAAAAAATAGAGGCTGTTTTTGGTGTTATGAAAGATGACTGAGGTCTTACCTCTGTATTTGACACTATTTTTTCTGATGTATCTCAATTCTAGTAACTCTGAATGGGACTATGCAGAGATGAAATGGCCCAGGTGGGGATTCAAAAAGGACCTGTGAGGTATTCACAGCCTGATCAATTCTTAATTAGACAGCACCAGCCAGCTGTCAGAGTATTTATAGAAAAACACTTTCCATCAGGACAAAACATGATGGTGACAACAAGAGTTGCAGCAGACGCAAAACCAAGTTATATGCAAGCTTGATAGTGAGATGAGTGTTGTGGAGGTTTCTTGTGTTTGAGGACCAAAGAGGTCCATCATATCTGAAAAAATCTATCTGCTTGTATTCCTATTTTGTAAATGGCATGTGACTAAAGGTGCAGTCACATTAGTGAAATTTCATGGGCAAAGAATTTCCTATGTTTATTGTCAGTACTAGTGTAGAGATGTGAATCGCAGCTTAATGGTCCATTCAACAACTGCAAAAAAAATAAAATAAATTGGGCAACTTAGAAGTTTAAGCAGAAAAATCTCCCAATTTTTAAAGGGATGCAGAATTGATTCGCTGACTGAACCACAGGAAAATTACACCATGGCAAAGGTGATTGGCTGATGGCAGAGCAGTCCCAAACTCTGCACTAGCAACTATCCTGAGCCATTTCCTGTTTTTATATCAAGATAGCAGTGACCTTGGTTCTTTGAAGAGGAAGAAATCCAGTGAATAAAATAGTCTGAGTGATTATCGTGTTGGTTTTGTTTTTCAACAGTGCAGTATGACAAGGCAAGGGTATGATGTAAAACAACTTTACAAAGTAACTAAATCAACCTTCTCAGGCAGCAAAATGCATTAAGCCTTCTTCAACTGAGTCTTTGTGCGATGAGGGGGAGAGCTGTAATTGACTTTTATTTGTTCCTTCTCTTATCACTGTCTTGCTTTCATGGATAACTTCAAACTAATTAATCAGGCTATGAGAATGATGGAAACGGTCATTGTACCCTCTTCCCTTGTCTATTTCTCTGAACATCTCTTGCAGTGCTGACAAAGGCCTTTTGAAAGACTGTGTTATGAGCAGATAAACTGTGGGAGGGAAATGTTAATATTTAATATATCTTTAGTAAAGATATTTAGTATGTTCATCTCCACAACCACAGTTACATTCATTTTGTCTTGCTCTGATTTTCTTTTTACATTATCTCATCCAGGCCTTGAGCTAATTTTAAAGCACATTTTCAAAGTGTTTGAATTTCCTATCGCAGAATTAAAATAAATGAATAAATGAGCCTCACTTTGCACATCAATCAGCAGATGTTTTATTCTGTGAATGTCATTTTCTCATAAATACAGGGAAACAAAACGTTATGAATTGGCTTCTCTAACTCGAGAATTAAAAAAAAAAAACTCATTTGATTGAAGAACATAAGAGCGATTAAAAAACATGCAACCCAATTAAACTGCCTTAGAGATGAGATTTGTTCTCAATCAGCCACTCTGTTCAGAAAACATCAATGCAACATGTTTAACACAAATGGGCCCAGGGATTCACGTTAAGATGAGCAGTATAGTACGATTTACAAATGATTCTTATAAACCAATTATATTTTAAGAATATACAATATACAGCAAAAACAGTATAGCTTTATTCCTGAAACAAATTACTCTCATGTGCTGATTCAGAGAGAGAATTTCTTTTAGGTGTCCAAAATATACATTATGACTGAAATATAGCTAAATCAGGAAATCTGTATCGATATCCAGAAGGCATCCTCATGCTTTTGGCCATAGTAGTCCATGTCATATTGGTGTAATATCCTAATGTGCAAAACTCATTACACAACTAGCATGAAAAATTTTCCAATTCTGTAGGATTTTGTTTTGCAATTTTCCAATTCTGTAGGATTTTATTTTGCGTGATATATCTCAGTACTAAATGGCTTGTACTGTAACCAAAATAACATGTGAAATACACTTGCATTATAAACGATCACACATTCAAAAATAAACAAATCACAGAGAAATCTTCTAAAAAAAGAAGGATTTAAGGGTGCTTTTATATTTGCACTGTTGCTGCACCCAGGTTTGAATAACGGCAGAGTTCAGTTCATTTGGATGATGTGAACGCTGTTTTCCGAACTCGTGTACGCACCTGCGATCCGTAGCCTAACCGATTGCGCAAAAAGTGGTCTGGGGTACAGTTTATGTGAACTCCGATTGGTGCTCATATGAACTGCTGATATGAACGCAATTGTACTAATTCGCAGAAGTGAACCGGTATTGATGACGTATAAAATAAAACTGGGTGTATGTTCACACTCCTGCATTCTTTAGAACATTTTCAGCAGCCTATATTTGCGGCAGATACACAAGTGCCATTATGTGCTGCCGCTTTTAAAGCAAAATCAAAGTTAAAAATACTTTACAGATCAACAAGCTACTGCTTTGATGATTCAGACGTACCACAGTTCGGAGTTAAAAAATATAATGTGAACACAGTCCAGGGGGGGAGGGGGGAGCACTCAAACTCAGGTTTGGACCAGGCAATGGAATCAAGTGTGAAAGAACCCTAAATGTCACCACAATTAAAAACTGTGAGGAACTCAAATTATTTAGCCCTGAAAAAGATTTCTCTGATCTGTGTGTGGTGGTCTCTTAAATGAGGCCTGCTTGCTGTCAAACTCTTAAGTGGATCTACGTGGGCTAACTTCAATGATTTAAAAATCCCAGAGAAAAGTTGTCATTATCACAGCATAAATCTCTCATTTGATGCAGTCACAGCAGGCTTTGAGACATAATGACTGCTGCTGGATTTACAGGCACTGCATGCTGCCCCTGTAAAGTGGCTTAACTGCTGGCTTCTTTTATAGCCCCAGTGGTTTATTTTAGCAGGATTTTAAGGTAGCAAGGAAGGCACACAGGTCAATAACTCTTAAGTTTATTGCAGTGGACCATGACCAACCTAACAGAAGCTAGGACAGGTCTTCCACAAATCCACTGAGGAGAGAAAAGGCCATATCATTGTGCCTTCTACAGTATGTTGTGTTCTCCTATTCATTTTACAAATCAGGGATACTGACTAAAATAGAATAGCAAATATTCAAATAATACTTTGAAATTTAAAAAAAAAAAAAACAAGAAGGGGAATAAAAAAAAAAAAAAACACAAGAATGGATGCAACAATCTCAGACAACGAAGGCAAGTTGGTGTTCATCTGCAAAACAATCTCTACCAATTCTCAGAGGTAAGTGATAACCTGTAACAGACTGCATGTGAAAGCAGCTTTATCTGGTTTCCCTGAGCTTAAATTTAGTAAATATTAGAGTGACTAAACAAGCAGCTTTTTACAGAGCTTTGCTTTCTCAATGGGGCTAAGAGTAGCAATGCTCCCAAGACCTCAGCAAAATGTCTGGCTCTCTTACGAAAGGTTCTCTCGTACTGTGTAATATCTTAGGGGAAAGCCAGCCGTCTTATGTCTGCATGCTGCTGCCTCAACGCATTTTACATTAATAAAAAATTAAGGATAATTTTTGGCTTCAATATCACGTGGAAAAGAAGTTTCAACTATGAACATTTTAATTCGATTGTTAATTCAACAGAAGCATCGATTGTTAAATAATAGACTTATTCAACACAAATGCATTCAATAATCACACATTTTAAAGGTTAATTTTGAGTGAGTTAGATAAGGGAATCTAAATGTAAAAATAAAGAAAATGACCATGCACAATTAAATATCAAATATAGACAAATTAAAAAAAAAATTAACAATCAATCATTGATAAAATTTCTGTAGTGCCCATATGGCTCCAAAACATTCATTACAGAAGGAAATCAAGAATGCCGAATATAAAACAGGGGCTTGTTCTGTGTAAATAAGCATTAAAATTATTCTCTGTGTGATCAGACAGGAGAACTAATCAAGAAGGCATGAAGGCTTGTTTAATCTTTTAACTACATTTCAACTGCTTAGTTCAGTGGGCTATAAAGCCTATGTTTCCCCAAATAATGAAGCAAAAAGGAAATTAGGAATAAGGAACAACAAACATGAGAGTGATTTCACACTTCTGGCAGAATTGGTGATGTATTCTACATTTTAACCTTTAGTCTACAGCAGGGATGGAGAACATCAGTTATGAAGGACCACTGTCCTGCAGAGTTTAGCTCTAATCCTGAAAAAAAACCTCACCTGCCTGTAGTCTTAGGGGGCTTTTACACTGAGCTTGTTTGCTGCCGTCCGAGCCCGAGTGCGATTACTTTACTTCCCGAACAAGTACACACCCGAGTCAGTGTTGCTGCTTTCACATTCACGAGAACCGTGGCATGGTTCAAAAGCAACCGAACTCAGACCACTTCCTCCAGGTAGTCTCGGGTTCGGTATCCCAGTGCACACCCGGGTCCGCATTACAGCGCTCACATTAGCAATTTTTCATGCGAACCGTGCCCGTTCCGAACTTAACTTCCAGTGTGAAAGCCCCTTCAGTGATCCTGAAGACATTGATTCAGCTTGTTCAGGTGTGTTTGATTAGGGATGGAATTAAACTGCAGGACAGTGGCACTCCATGACTGAGTGATGTTCCCCATCCCTTGTCTAAAGGATACAGTATGTACTGTTAAACCAGAAACATATAACAAAACTCCATTTAGAGCACAAGCTTCCACTATAAAATCTACAGGGAAATTATCCCAGGGGTCTCATTAGTTTGGTATCTAGAGCTGAATATATCTGGGAAGGTCTATGCTTTAGCCTACTTATCATTGAGTCTCACAGAAATTGAGGTCGGAGCCGGTGAGATGCAAGAAAATGCATTTTATGAATGCTTGCCCATGCAAAAGCTGTAACCGTTTACAATGGCAAATCTGCATATCCTGAAATATGACTAAGCATGTGTGCATTTAAATGCTTTCTAAAAAACATTTCCCTCTCTCAATTTACTCCCTTTCGTTCATCAGTGATCCCTGTGGCCAAACCTCAGGGGACAATTAGAGCTAGGCTAACATTAAAATGTAATTATCAAGGCAATAAATTCTGATTAACTGCAGGGCTGTCATATTCTCAATGGACCTGCTACCATCTCAGAGTGGTGCTGGAGGTACACTCATCCCTCAGGGGCTGCAGTCAGCAGTGCAGAGCTGAGGGCACAAAAGCTTTGAACAGCATTCATCCAACATCAGCCAAGCACTTCCTGTTTGAAAAGGACTGCAAAGTATTTCAGTTTATTTTCAATCCAGCTATTGTCCTCGCATAACTTAAAATCTTCGCAAAAATAAAATCTTACTTACTTTTTTCTGAATTCAATCAAATTTAAACTGGAATCGAATCAAACTGAGATCTTGTGGAAACAATCAAATCAGGAAATCTGTATCAATACCCAGACCTACTTTTCTTGCAAACAAACATACACCATCTGGAACCATCCAGGTGCTATAAGTTTATTTGTATTGCACCTTTCACAGATAAAAAAAAATCCCATGGAAGCCAAAATGTGCATCAGATATCCCCTAGAGTATGCATGATTGCGAATTGGAATCATGCATAAGTAAAAAGTCAGCATGTATTCGAAGCGAATAATTCGTTTTTGGTATAATACTGGTGGTGTTTCTGCAAGTTTATTTACCTACATGAAAATTTCCTCAACGTACTTTATGGTGCTGGCCCCCGAAAATACTTAAGTTTTCCCACCCACTTCGAGGGTCCTGATGCCGACCCTATACTGAGGGCCACCACCCACCCACCAGTCTCACAAAATTCTATTGATACTCTCAAAATAAATTACTCTGGCTAAAATGTGCTATTTGTCCACAAGAATCAGATTCTGTATCGCCAGCCAGTGCTGACAGTCATTGAAACAGCTCCAAATGAAGATGTGAAAAGCCAATCTACATTCCAGCAGGAGGAGAGGGAAGTCATTTTCTATTCCCGCCTCTCTACTGATCTCAGCATGGCTGATTCAGAGCCCTGCTGCTTTCTGGGCACAAGAAGTAGAGAGAAAAAGGCATCATTTGGAAGGAGAGGGCAAACAATTGAAGAAAGACATTTTTGTCTTATCTTTAACACACATTTCAAATCCCATAGAGGCCAAACAAGCCCAATAGACACCAGATCATGAGATATCCATCATATTATCCTATCCATTGTATTATATGGTATCCCCTCAATGAGAGACCATTGGGCATCAGACTACAAGATGAATGGCTTAATGTCAAGTGAAATCAAAGAACAAACTGATGTGACGCAATTTCGTACAAAATCAGGCCAAAACGAACTTCAGCTTGGAAAAGTACATTTTCCAGAAAGGTTCGCTACAGCTGGTAAAGATTTTTGTTCTTCCATTGATCTGTGGCGATTACGAAATAGATGTGGAACATGACGCGTACATGTGAAAATCTTTACCGGTTCATTTCTCCTGTTCAGTCCGTCAAGGTCAGACGTCCACGAGTGAAAACATGAAGACACTGGAGAGCTGCTTTATAGAAGAAAATTAAGTTGTACTTCTGATGAAACAAGACACCGACACTGTGTTTCATGTTTAATACAGTACAGATGCTTGATTTTAAGCAATCTATTGTATAAACTGCAACATAAAGTAATGTGATGTGACTTTCCTCAAGTGCTGAATTGCAGAGCTTGTGCAAACATATCCACGTTGCCAAGATCAGATGCTTTTCTAAACGCTGATCTCAGCAGTGTGGGCAGCATTGGATCTTCACTAACAGTATATCGCTGATCACGTATTTCCAGACTGATCTCATGAAGTAGCGTGTGTATGACACGGCAATTTGTATTTCCATTTTTGGCGTGCTATCAAGACGCATAATCGCCTTTCAGCGTGTTTATGAACGCCATTGACTTAACGTTATTACTGTAAATATAAATATATGACTTACCTCAACCCCGTCCCTAAACCTAACCGTCACTGGGGTTAATGGCATTTATGACTGGAGATTTGACTGCGTGTACAGACACGCGGAATGACGTGGGCGTTAATGGCGTAGACATATACGCATACACGCGGATACACGCGGATAGCTCAAAATGCGTAGAGAGGACACGCCACCTGACTCGAAAGTGGCGTATATGTTTACGCAAAAGTCATGATGTCATGTTGGTATTTCGAACTTCGTTTAAAACCCTAAGCAAAGAACGAAAAATAACTTATTTTACTTCAGAAAATTTTATTGTTTAAGGGAATATCCTTGGTTGTTTTCTTAGGCATATAACAGCCTTTGTTCCAAAAAGCATATTGCGTTTTTATACATACTTAAGGAAAGTCATTTCAGAGACAATGCAAAAGATAAAAACCCAAGGGTGGAGACAGGTAAATTTAGCAGTCACTTTTTTTTAAAGTTTCGAAAGTACTTACTAACTTTCCTCCCAGAGATGACTGGAAGCACATGAACAGTCTTCTTCACGTATCAGTGTGTAGCAGTAAATCTTCAGCTCACTGCCTGGGGGAAACAGCACCTTACCTCAGTGACAGATGTGTTGCTGAATAACTTTGGTAAAATGAGGCATAAACAGCCAATGGGCTGGTGCCACATTAGAGACGAATTATCAAGGTGCCAGGCTGCAGGGAAGTTAGTACCCGATGAGTAACTGTTGATCCAGTCATAAGCAGTCAGTCTACATGCTTGCAAATAAAATATAAAATCTTTAGTTATTGTCACACAACCAGGGCTATGTGAATTGGCTTCTGTTTATCATATGGACAGACACCCTGCAACAAAGGTTGATGACTCAGGCCATGATTCTAGGAATGGGCATTTTTCAAAAATATTGTATTTGAATATTCAGGTTCATAAAAATCAATATTCGAATATTTGTTTATTTAAATGTTTAAAGAGAAATTTAAGTTTACGTTTTTTTTTTTTAGTTTTTGTCACCATTTCTGTTCTTGTCTCCATTTCTGAACAAGCATACATTAGGCAATATACACAACAAGCTTACTATATATCTTAATGTTTTCTTTTAGTTGAAAACCTTAAACAATATGTGTAAACCAGAAACATAAAGAAAAAAAAGCATTTAAGCTCAAGCAGCACGAACGTAAAAAAAAAAAAAAAAACGCTAAAAAAGCAGATGGCACAGTTGTCGTACAGTACGTACGTGCACTCGAGTCAGCGTTATCGTGTTTATTGTTTCACGTCCATGTTGAGAAACAATATTATCCACATGCTCGATATGTATATATTACTTGTGATGGTATTTTGTATAGATATGGCCAGACGTGCAAGTCTACCAATAATATATATTTTTAAATCCTTTTAAGTCATCACTGGAAGTGTGCTGAGACCAACTAATGGGCCTTTGCTCTCTGGTTGAAAACCACTGAAAAATGGCAGGCCTACAGAGCATATCTATTTTTTTTTTTTTACCATGGAATAACATGAGAGCTAATTTTAGGAAAACATATTCTTAGCACAAGCAAACAGCTTCAATCAAGTGCCAGATACTGAAGTACACATTTGACTTAGTGGAACTCTGCCATCCCACTCACTCTCTGTAAGACTAAAAGTGTTGAAAAGGGCATTTGTATACATGATCCATTAAATTATACATGATGCCCCCCATCGAGCCAGGCAAAGTTAAGGTTTGTATATCACTGCCTAAGGGTCTCTAGGATACTCTGATGGAGGTGAGGAAAGGGGTTATTTTGCCGCCTGGGGAACTGTGAGATAGACTGGACTCATTTGCAGCTACCCTTCAACGAACACTGTCGACTGCATTTCAAGTGGAGCTGTGCATTGGAGGTGTCAATGTGAGCTCCCATATGGCGACAGGTCTCTCTCTGTGTTGCCTCGCACATTCAGAAACTCTCCCAATCCACGCTAAAGGAGCAAGTGTCAAACAGTGAAGCATGACCAACTGTGAAATTGCAACAGCTCATATTGATCTGAGAGCTGAAAGTGACCCAAAGTTGTGCAGGCCTCAATGCTGACACCTAGTCTGTCATTCTGCTTTAATAGTGCCTTTGGGTTTCTTGTTGAAACTGCACTTTTAAGTTATAAAATGTTCAGTGCTAACAAATACACCTGTATTTGCTTGTCGATATTAATTTATACTTGAGTGTTTCCAAAGTGTAACCATCTCACTGTAAGAGGTTACCAACAATTGTCTTTTATTTTTGTCTCCTCTCCATAGCTTCGGCAACGATAACAGGTGGGGACAAAAATATGCATCATTAAAATGATGATAATAATAGAAAACAACATGACATTTTAGAAGTCGTAAAATATAGAACATACAATTTGCATATTCTATTTCAAATAAATTATGTTTTTTCAGACTTAGAAAGAATCCCCAAAAACGAATAATATTTTATGATATTCGTGTTTGTTTGTACTGTATTTTTGATTGAATAAATGCAGCCTTGGTGAGCATAAAACAGACTTTTTTATTTACATAAATGAAGTATGAAAATGTACTGAACCTTTGAACAACATAAAGTATAATATATTGCTGCATATAAAGAACATTTTCTTCAAAAGACAAAAATGATGACTAAACCAGAAACTAAACTAATTTGTATTGTTACACAGATAGATTGTTGCTGTAAGCCAAGCCCTATCAGGCTGCCCATAGTAATAATGTAACTAAACAAAACCACCAATAGGACACACTACAATGAAAATATTCCACAGTAGGCATTACAGATTCAGCAAAAGGCTTTGATGCTTTAAGAAGCTACAGGCTCATTTAGATATCGCCATGACCGTTTTGCTGCACTCAGTATTTTTAAAGATACAATTCTATATCCTCCCACGTCCCCTGCTCCCTCAGGCTAAACCTCATAGGTAGAAGAGGTTGTAGAAGTTGATTAAAAAGGCATAAACCCAGGGAGAGTAGTGTGACTGCACTGTGACCCCTAGAGCTCAAACATGGCAAATTGAAAGCTGATAAACTCTAGCAGAGCCCCTCCACAATAACCAGCAATGGAAAAAGAGGGTCAGCGGTTATGATGGTGCCTGAAGAGGAATTAACTCCAACTCTGGGTGGGTGTATATCGAGGCATACGCATGAGATGCCACAGTTCACCTTACTCACCAATGAAAATGGATTCTGTTAAACCCAGATCCCAGTGGACCATTGACTGCCAGTATTATTACAATCAGAGGGATGAGAACTGAAATATGAAAAATCCCTAAACACTACCGGTATTTCCTGAAATGACATACTAAGATAATAGGTATTATCTAAGATAATAGATAATGGACAATTAACTTAAATTCAATTTAAATAGTCTCAGTTGAATCAGTCAGTACAAAAAATGATGGATATAAATAGCATAAAGTGAAAGAAATTAAAAGTGTTAGAGAATTGATGACGCCATTGCTTTGGTCTCCAAGCTTAGGTACCCTTCAACTGTAAAGCAAAGTGAAAGTCAAAATAAAAAGTAACAAGATTTGAAGGAGACCATGTAATTCCCTAGACAGAAAGTACAAATTCACAGAGTGCCAACTAGTCTGGCAACAAACCGATTTAACATGCGGCTGTACACTATGAAAGGAAGTGATAAGGAAATAATTCACCAAGGATATGGGGCAGGGGGGCGTGTATTTACCTTATGCACACACACTGTATACAGTTCTGGTACAGTCTTGGTTCACTACACTGCATACAACCCTGCATGCTAAAGGCACAATGTGAAGCCCCTTTCACAAAGAGATTCCGGAAAATACACGGATAATGTGACCCGGCATTTGTCCCGGGATTGTTTGATTTGGGTTCATTCACACTGCCAGTGATTTGCCGGGATCTGTGATTGCGTTCACACACAACCCCGTAAAGATCCCTGAAAGACCAACCCGGTCTCATCCCAAGACGTCATATAACTGACGTTTTGGGGCGTCTTTTGACCATACGTCAATATTCGCCTTTTTAGGGCCCCCTTAAACGTCGGTAGATGAGGTTATGGGATCCTAACTCTACCCCAGACCTAAACCTAACCCTAAACCTAACCCGTCACCTAACTGACGTTAAAGGTAAAGCGTCAGTTGTATGACGGCCCGGGATCGCCATCTACCGACGTTTAAGGGGGCCTTAAAAAGACGGATATTGAGGTATGGTCAAAAGACGTCCCAAGACGTCAGTTATATGACTTTTTGGGATGAGACTGTGTTAGAAAGACACATGACGTCAGGATGAGACGTGTAACGTATGCGTCGAAAATGTATACACGCGCATACCGTTCCACAAAGCTGGTGAACGATCTCAGCTATAGCATGGATAGCGTGAGCTCCTGGTCTCTGCTTCAGTCCAGTTTGCAGACATTTGTTCGTCCTTTCTTTGTTGATGACGAACACAAACTTACGGCATTGGTCCTGGCTTTTGTTCACACAGCACGCGTTCCGGGACTGATTCCGGCAATGTTACTAGGTCCCCAACCCGGTATCAATCCCGGGTCGTGTTTGCGTTCACACAGAAGGCGTTCTGGCAATTTCCCAGGATCAACACGCTGTGTGAAACAGGCTTGAGAGTATCAAATATGCATAATGTGAGGCTAACAAACAACTGAGACTTAATTTACTTCTTCGATAACTGATATGCATTTATTAAACAGTCTGACGTTTGATGGTTCACTATGTCCGCAAAGCTACTTTGAGATCATTAACGTTTCAACAGCTTAAGAAATAACTAAGTCAACTGATGTGAGTAAATAATAGAGGTGAAAGGTGACAAATGGACTTCAGTCACAGCTAATTCACCTGCTATAGCTGTAATTATTATTGCCATAGCCACCAGCTAAAAAAACCTCATTTAACACTGATTTGAAATCCACATTGCTGATTCTCAGTCATGTCTGGTGCAGAAATGCAGTAGCATGTCACACCTAAGCCCACGACACATACTGTATGTTTTATCATGAAGTATTTAAAGCTACAAGACTAACCAAATGTCACTTTAAAGGTGACATATTATGCCCCTTTTCACAAGATGTAATTTAAATCTTTGGTGTCCCCAGAATGTGTCTGTGAAATTTCAACTCAAAATACCCTCCAGATCATTTATTATACACAGTGATGGGAATGTTACTTTAAAAAAGTAATTAGTTATAGTAACTCACTACTTGTTCCAAAAAGTAACTCGTTACCAGGGTTGGAGCTAAACTCTGCATGACAGCGGCCCTCCAGGACCGAGTTTGAGAAACCCTGCTTTATACCATGTTATGGTTCTCTTGCTATTGCTTAAACAAAACCACAAAATTCTCATTTGTCCTTCTCTTTCACCTCTTCTACAGCAGACAAAAGGCGACATGGCTTGTGACTGAGGATGTTTGCCTCTTAATCACAGAGGAGAGAGGCCATTAGGGAGGCGCAGCGGTGAGCAGGATTCCACAATGGAAGTCATTTGGTCATTATCAGGGACGAGGTTAAATGAGAGAGTTGGGTTTACTAATGAGGTGGTCTTATTACAGGAGAGACACGAGGCATTAGCTTCCCATGGATGGAACTAGGTTTGCCAATCTCGCTCTTTCTTTCTCATCCTCAATCTAATATGTATCCTACCATGAAAGCCCATGTAGCCCCAAAGCAATCTCAGAGGTGTGCCGTCATATTTTCTGTCTGATGGAAAAATCTGTTTAATGCCATAAGACATTATATTTATGACATTTGAAACCTTGCACAGAAGGCAAACAATAATTGCATTCATTGGTAACGGAATGGTAAATTCCGCAGTGCTGTCTGTGTAGGTTATTTCACCATAAGTGCCTCTGAGTGGAAAGATGACAGCAAATTGACTACCAAATGAGTTAATTAGACACCTTAGTGATGAAAAATAACAAGTGCAGGGATCAGGCAAATTCAAAGTTTGTCAATGCTTCTGAAAATCTCAGGGCATTAGGATTTTCTCACATATATGCACATCACGCATTATGAGCAGTACAACAAATTACTCAAAATGAGCAGGAGCAGAGCGCCATGTCTAATCTAGCAAAAGTATGTACAATTAGTCAGAGCTGACTGATTCCCTCACACAAATTAAACAATTGTATAACACATTAACAAAATCTCTAGTCATTCTGTTTGAACGCAGTGACATAATATGACCAAATCATTCAAGTGTTTGATGATGAATATCCAAAAGAAAAGATTAACATTCTGCACTATGGGATTATTGATTCATGACCCCCTCCACCCCCTTCTTTATACCACCGTTTTAATGGCTTTACTAACTTCCAATTCTTGTCAGTGCAGTTTTGACTCTGCATTTACCTGAGGTCCCAGCTGTAACTGATCATGATTAGTTGGTGGTGCCAGTGGTTTTGGACGATTTTTTGTACTGTTATGTTTGTAAAGTAAACATATAGCCTTTTCTGAAAAGTATACTAATCCACAACCATACATTGATACAACGACATATGTCAATTTAAAATGAAATACACACGGTGAGAACATAGAAAATGACCAAAATGATTAACTTATGCTAACAAATTATAAATGGCAAGTGTTTACTTATGACGCCATACCATTTTAAACAGTTATTTGAATATGTTCAGGTCAGATAAAGCATGGCATCTTTCACGGAAAAACAGACATAAACGCTAGGTAAACCTGAAAAAAAAATCATGAAAATGTACCTTTACATATTAACATTTTGATCGATTTAAGTATCAAACGTCAAAAAAATGTCCCGCGGAATCCAAATAAAATAAGTAGGCCTACCTTTTCTTTTTAGTGAAGGCGTCTCTTTCTGAACTTCAGTCTTCGCACTCATTCTTGCACTGACGTAACTTGCAGGTAGCTGAATAAACTGATTTCAAACTAAAAGACCCACCAAAATAATGCTCAAAAACAAACTAAAAAATATACACTAAATTACATAATCCAAAAATAAAATAATTTAATTTAATAATAAAAAAAAACATTTAACCTGTAAACCACACTAAATACGAACTCTGAATGCAATAGAGACTAGCCTCTATTGATTTTGTATCTAAAAACTATATTTGGCATTAAAAATGAGCATTTTGATCCAGAAGTAGCCTAATAATATTCATTTATAACAAGCAATATGGGTAATTCCAGCAATACATTGCTGGAAGGAGAACTCTGTAGTTCAAAAAAGAAAAGAAAAAAAAAAGATTCATGATAACGATGCTCCTAAAAAGCCCTCCACTGCCATCTAGTGCATATAGTCTACATTCAGCCCTTCTCCTGTGGATTTTTTTTTTTTTTTTTTTTTTTTTTTGCATGACGAGCAAAATCTAAAGAGGTTCACCAAGACAATCATAGAAGTAAATTTTTTAAAAGAGTTGTCTCTAATTCTTATGGATTTATTCTTATTTTCAATCGTTGTATCTGTTGTTCTTTTGATATGTTCATTAAAAAGGTGCAAATTCAAAACTGACTCAATGAGACACGTTTATTTCTGCAGATTTCTGGCATCCATAGAGAAATACACTCCTTAATTCTGATGCTTATCCCTGAATGTTTGGCCCACCTGTCGATTATTTTCATGCTACTGTGCAGTAAACATTTCTACAGTGTCGGTATGGAAAAATCTGGACTATGAGTGCTCCAGAAACACAATGTTGATGAACCACACCAGCAAGCTCTCTCACTCTCATTTGCAATTTTTAAACCAATTACGCATTGAGAAAAATGTTAAGCTGATCATTTAAACATGCAGGTGGAACTTTTACTGAGCCAATTTAAACAACAGTTTCTTCTCAAAGGCTGTTGGACTAAATGATCTGCCTAATTTGAGGTCAACATATTCATTTTCATAATTAACCCCAGAGCATATTTGTTCTCAACTTTAACACAGATCTTTATTAACAAATTAACTCAACACTAGGTGGTAAAGTTCCTAATACCTCATAAACATTCACCTACAGTGAGAACAGTGGGCATAAACCAGATTTTATTCGCACAGAGCAATTGTTCTCATCCATGAGATGCTCAACATGATGAAATAAACAAAATTAACATTGTACTTATCCAATTCAGAATGATCCAAGGAGTACATTGTGAACTTCAGCTAGGTAGTTAAACACAACACTTCAACAGTATCAAATCAGAGATTGGCAAACATTTACAGCTTTAGCAGCACCAAAAAAAAAAATACATGTGTGAACTGAATCATGGTCAAAAACAATGTGCAAAACAGCAACAATTCTTTAACATTCAATTGTGAGAAATCCATTTTAAAGTGGCCACAAAGTTTTCCCATTTTCCAAAGTTTTGAGATCACATTCAATTGTCAGTATAAAAATATATATGTATAAAAGAAGAAATAAAGAACACTTCAACGTAAGAATTAAAATAATATACATTTTTGTTTAAGAAAATCATCAACTGGAAACAAAATAAAGTATAAAACAAAATAATAAAAAGACCCCAAAACAATTAAAAAGAAATAGACAAGAAAATCTAATAAAATGAACCTAATCAGAACTTAGAACTCATTTAAATTGTAAATATTTGGGGGTGGGGGTCAGAAGAGAGCCTGATAATGTCTTTGAACTGCCTTTTGCCTGGGGGCCATCAGCACTTACTGTAGGTGGACACAAAGACTGTCTGATTTCACACACACGCAAATGTCCTTGAGCTAGAACCAAGTGGTCAAATAAAGGAAAAGGACAAATAATTAAGATGCATGAACTGCAATTATGCGGGTGACTAAAAAAAACAAAAACAAACAGTCAGTCTCAAAGAAACATTGCATTGTGAACAAAAAAAAAAAAAGAGCAGTTTCAGTTTTGGATGTAATTACTGGACTTTACAGTGGTGAAGAAAACAACAGCATTTAGCCATGAATTAATGGCACCCCGTGATGCAGAGCCCTTTTCCACATGTAGTAGGTGGAACGAGGTGTAAGAGGAAAGTAGGACCGGAACTCTTTGAATGTGGGAAAGGACTTTTCTTCAAAGCGTTGTTGCAAAAACAGCTTTGCTTGGGCCTTAAAATTAGCCAGTGCAACGACATCCATTACAAACATGTGTTCATTATTGGACTGGTCAGGCAAAGTGTATTCAGGCAGTGTGAATTCAGAGGGACGAACTGTCTGACCGTTCAGGCAATCGATGTTCCCATCAAAAGTAAACATTCCTGGAGTTTTTATCTTTTCGAAGACCTCTGGTGAGACAGCCAAGCTCTGGGATTCCTCCGTCTCAGACATCAGGTCAGGCATCTTGCTTTTCCCTTTCAAATCATCTCTCCAGAGCCAGTAGAAAGAGGAGGAAACTGAAGGGTACTTGAGTTTGAATTTAATGAAGGACATCTTTGACTTCCGGATGTGCATTTTGGCTTCTTCCCTTAACGTTTTCCTCTGGTGGTATGCCAGCCTCAGCTTCCTTTGTTTGCGTCTGGAGATCTTCACTCTTGGTGACAGTTTTTGCCTGTCAAACGTAGCAAGAGACACTTGACTTCTGGGACTCTGGGTTTTATCAGCATCTGAGCTTTCCTCACTGCTACCTGAGAGCTCTTTGAACGGCATGAACAGCATGGCTTCCCTCCTCCAGTTGTAGTATGTGGATCTGGAGATGCCTGGAAACCTTCTTTTGAAAATTCTGTAGGGGAAGGAGGCGTTCGCAATGATACAGTTCTGCAAGCTGCTCTTCGCCTCCTGCATCAAAGCCACATTTTGGGCCCGTTCTCCTTCCAGTTTCTCGCACTTCAACGCCAACATGCTAGCAAAGCTCCCTTGGTTGGGCTTCTTCTTGACTTCTGGTGAGGACCAGTAGTCCTGTTCAGTGCTGTCTCCAGGACTCAGCTCCCCAGTGGAGCCGCCCGAGATGCTGCACGTAGACACAAGCTCTTGCTTCCATGCGTAATAAGTGGATCTTGGAATTTCTGGGAAAAGCCCTTTGAAGTGGCTGAGGGGAATCAGCTTCCCTTGCTTGTAGGATGTCAGGAAAAAGTGTTTGGCCTCATACCTGGCCACCGATTTCTTGTGGTACTCGATGCTTTGCCTCTTCCAGCGGTAAAAGGTGCTCTTGGTGATATTGAACTTGTCTTTGAGGTTGGAGTATGACAGCTGGGCATCCTGATTCAGAAGCTCCAGGGACTTTACCGAGGGAATGCGCTGCTCGCTGTTGGGACTCCCGATTTTGAGGTCACTAGCATGAATCAAAGCTACAAAGTTGAGGGGTTTGAAAACGGAGCCTGCCTCCAGGTCGCCCGACCACATGATGTGAAGGGTCAAGGGCTCGGAGTCTTTCAACCACGTTCTTGGGCGAATGAGTCGATTAAAATAGGGCCGAATCTTTAAATTGAACATGGGATAAACCGAATAAATGTTGCACTGCAGGACAGACGCCAGCGCATACACGTGCCACATATTTGCAAACGAGCCAGGGAAGCAGGAGGCCTTGACATCTGCGTCGAAGATGGCCTCCAGCACCTGAATCGGCAGATTGAGCATGTCCTGAGACTCCTCAGTGCAGAGGGAAAACCTTACAGCCTGCAGCATCACCTTTGAGTCGATCATACCGCACAGGTAGTATCTCTTCCAGAGAAGCATCTCCACCACTGTCCTGACCTGCAGCTCCAGACTCAGGCACGTAGAGCCCACTAGAAGCATGCTAGCTGCCTCAAACAGCATGTTTCCTTCTCCTTTGCAGACCAGAGGAAGCAAACCCGCCGGGGCGTCTGCCGGGTACAGTCTGTGAGCTACTGCGTCGATGCCAAGCCATGAGGAGATCTCAGAGCAGAGTGCTGAAGGAAGACAGAAAGAGGCCAGGGCCTGTTCCACCTCCACAGCAACTTTAGTGAGGGCATCAAGACCCATGCACTCTGTGGCCTCCTGCAGCTCCCCCAAGACCGAGAGCACCACTTCCATCCTCTGAATCATGCCTACACAGAAAACACATGAAGGGTTGCAAAATGTGCGTCTATTTTTTTTATAAACAGATGTAAAATATCTATGAAAAGAGATCTCTACTTCAGCACTGTGATGAGAAAAAAATCTAAAACATTTGTATGACACGAATTTTGTTTTTCGTTTTTTGGATACAAATAGCAGTGATAATAACAGAAGGACCTGAATCATCATAATAATAATATATGATTCAATTGTATCAAATTACAAGTCATTGCATCACCATTTCACATATTACTCAGCATTATCATATATAGGTAATGCTGAGTAACATGTAAAATGATGATGTGATGACTTGTAATTTGACAAAATTTAATAGTTAACCCATTTTTGTGCTAAAATTTACTTTTCGGGTCGAACTGTCTAAAATAATTACCAATAATTATAATTTCACACAGCATTTACAACTACATGTGCACATTTTACATCACTGTTTAGTTCCAGTTTTCCCCTCTTAAAATTGCTGAAGCTCTGCAAAAAGTAGAAGCCTATTGCATTTAACATGTATAGGGTGTATCTGTATCATAGAAATCATGATCACGACATGTTATTATGTCTATAGTCACAGAGCACAGTTTTGATTAAGAAACTGGTTGATTCACATTATAAAATGGCATATTTATAAGTATTGTTATGTTAAGTGAAAAATAATTCTTGGTTTACCAATATATTTTTCCACAGCTGCGTTGAAAATTAAATATTTAATTGTTACTTTATTTGCAACTTTCCATTAAGTCTGAATTTTACTCTAGATTCCCACCCATACTTTCCCTGACTTATGAAACTCTTTTTAAAATGAACTTACATAGGCTATTGTATTCCATATAATACATGTTTAGCAATTTATTGGAAACAAGAAACGGCCAGCCATTACACAGAGATCAACAGATGCTTTTCACTAATAATACAGTGAAGCCCAAACGCAACAGAGACGAGCCTACGTAGGCTACGTTGACAAGGCGAAAAAACATAACTCAGAGAAAAACGTAGCACTTTCGTTACTTTTTAGCATCCACGGTTACGCATTAACCTTTTGTCCATTTGTCCTAACACAATTAAGTAATTGAGAAAATAAGAAAAAAATAGGCCTACACTTGAGAAAATAAAAAAGGACTAATATGTAAAACTGAATTATTCCGAACAATTACAAACAATTTCGTTCAGAGTAAACTATTCAAACGGACATTATCGCGCGAATGGGCTTACCTAGCTTTTTACTGTTTCCCTCCCTTGAGGTTTAAATCAGTTCGTAAAGTAGGAATTGCAAAACTGTGACCTTCTCACAACTCCAAGTTTAATCCATTGTGTGAGGTAGACAACGTGCTCATCATAGGTGACAACGAGCGCAATCTGAACCCAAGCAGTGGAAATTTCACATGATAAGGGAGGGACCTCCCTCCAGGAAATTGTCAATCACTTACCGTAGTTGCGTTGTACACACACACACACACACGCACACACATAATATAATGAGGACTTCTCTCTGACACAATGGTTTTATACTAATGTTTATTATACCCTAACTTCACAAAACGGTAGCAGATTGAAAGTGACACAATTTGACTAATTTAGTGGCCTTGTGTCACTATGTGTAATATGTGAGGATGTTTTCCAAATAATTTTGTGCTTAATGATATAGACAAACCACATACAGGCCCCTGGAAGTTAATTTTCCACATGTGTTAACCGTATTCATAACATTTAATCTGTTCAGTAATGTTACTAAAGGCATGTACTGAAAATGAGAGACTTTTTGTCTCTCAAAAAGTTTAAATGAAAAGTTTGTTGCAAAGTTCAACCTTATATGTTTGCATTTTTATATTAGCAATAACACTTAAAAAATGAAAAGATTTTAAATGGAAAACAAAGTTTGAATAGGGTCTATAGCTTCTTTAGTAATTAAAGTTAAGCTTCACTGCACTTTTGGAGTTAGCCAATTATCATTGAGGAATGCTGGAAATTTCCATTTCCATAGCTCAAAGTGAACTCCCTCAGACAATGGCTTTGAAGTGTTTTCTTTCCATGCCAAAAGCCTTGGGTCCAGTTTCAATCAGATGTAGATAGATTTTTCTGTATACCCGGGGATGTGTTTAGTGTAGTGCTCTCTTTTAGTGGGTTAGAAAGACCATGTTTTCCTTTTGAACCCCTTGAAAACATCCTCAGCATTCCATTAATTCAGCAGGTATGCAATTTTCCAAAACCATTTCCATTATAGTCATAGTCCTGCTCATGCTCCAGTTATATCACTAAAAGACTAGCAGGACAAGGTCAAGCTCACAAATTTGTTGATTGGAGTTGTGCTAGAGCAGACAGTATGTGCAAATGGCAGAGAGAGAGAGAGAGAGAGAGAGAGAGAGAGAGAGAGAGAGAGAGAGAGAGAGAGAGAGAGAGAGAGAGAGAGAGAGAGAGAGAGAGAGAGAGAGAGAGAGAGAGAGAGAGAGAGAGAGAGAGAGAGAGAGAGAGAGAGATCTGGGATGGTGAGGTGTATATCTCCCACTTGTTCCTTCAGGGTATCACTTTTAACACTTCTGCCTGTCCACCTTTTGCAGTCTTACACAGAACCTTTTGTTTCTACTCCTTCAGCCACACCCCCGCTCCACAGCCTGACCTCTTCTACCCACTAACCTACAAACCCCCATCCTCTCCAGTACAGTTTTTGAGAGGAGAGAGCTTGATGCCATGCTTAAAACAATGCGTAAGATCCCTGTAGCATGTAATTATTCATTCTTATGCCAAATTTAAGAATGAATTATTGGTTCAGTTGTCTTAAACGGCCAGTCCAAAAGTTGACTTGAACTCTAAGTGAAGCATCATGCTATTATGGTATACGTGGGTGAATCGTGCATGTGAGGAGCTGTAAAGTAAAACTCACTGAAATGCTGAAAATGTTGATGAGCCGTTGTGTGCTACAACACCTCAAGTGTTCTCTTTCCATCCTGTGCTTAAAATGCAAATGGGGCAACATTGGGTCGGCTCCGGTAGTCTGCCACATGCTGAGGTTGTATGTATGTGCTGTGGTATGGGCAGTGCTTGTGTATGTTGGGGGGTTGAGGGGGGTCGTCAAAGATCTGTGGGACACAGACAAGGAGAGTCTTGCAACCCTTTGTTCTTGAGCTTGGCCATGTGGACTCGGCACAGTCAAGAGCAGGCCTTTGACACCTATTGGGGCATCTCAACATGCGTTCTGCTTTCGTCAAAGCACTGCAGTCAGTCAGAGTTTGCTTCTAAACAGCGTTTCACCTCACTAACGGACAAATACAAACTAAAGGTGCGCAGAGATAAGGAAACATTTTTAGATGCCATTTTCCCTTATTTTCTAACAATCTAACTTAAGTTCGCTCTGGCAATATTAAAATGTATTTATTTGGATTTCAATGTGATTTTTTTTTCAAGGAAATAAACTATTAAGGTTTTTTTTTTCTTTTATGAAAATGTATTTGCAATTCCTTTACTTTTTTATAGCAAGCATGGTTATTATTCATTTCTATTGAAAATGGCAATTAAAAGGAGAGTTCACACAAAAATGAAAATTCTGTCATTACAGAATTTTCATTTTGGGGTGAACTCTCCCTTTAAGTGACTTAATATAAATTAAGTTATTTGATAGAATACGAGAAAATACACTGAAGAAAATAAATGCACCCATGTGCTAATAATGAATAAATATAGTACAAAGTAAACTATTCAAACAAACAAAAACTTAATTAAAATGTCAATTGTTTTAAATTAGTTTGCCGTTACTCTTTTTACTATGCATTGGTCTAGTGTCTTTAACCCACACACAATTCACAGAGGTCATTATTTCCTGTAATGGGGTTTGTTATCACGCATATAAATTACAAACAAAATAAAAATGTGTTTTAAGCCATAGAAATGTAGACTCACCGAGGTGAGTTGGGAATTCTGGGAATTGTATAACCGCTTTAGTACTTATACAGCAACTTGTTAAAAACTTACATTAAAAAAATAATAACAGCTTCAAAATTTACCAAAAAAAGATTCATCAGTTTATATGTTGCATAAAATATTTTTTTAATTAGTTACAGTTAAGAGTTAATTTTTTTTAATGATAATATATAATGTGCTGAAAAAACACTATTTGAATTAATTTGCATATTAAATGTCCTATTTGTTGGATTGTGATTTAGTATTATTATTATTATTATTTATTTATTTTTTGGAATTGCTATTATGGAAGTCAATGGCTACTGTCATCTTTCTAATTACCAACATTCTTTAACATATCTTCTTTTGTGTTTGTGAAGAAAGAAAAATTATACAGCTTTGGAACAACTTGATGGTATAAATAAATGATGAAAAGGTTGTTTTTTTGGGCTATGGCTTTAAATCTTTTAAAAAAGACATTCTATTACAACTAATTCTTGTTGCCTGTAAAGCTATACAGAAAAGAATCACATTCCAGCTTATGACTATGCCTATAACATAACTCAAAAAGAAAAAATAGTCTGTTATTGTCCTGCATTGCTAAAAGTCAAGCCATCTAGTGGCAACACTTGTCCTCAGTGTTTTCTTTATTGTCTGGTTACTGAAAAAAATGTCAAAATGACAAGCTTGATTTGGGAGTACACAGAATGAGACACGTCAACTCCATCCGCACTCCAACTTCAAATATCTCTCTTCTGACAATCATATATATTCTATCATCACAATAACCAACAGCAATGGTGTACTTTGAAAAAAGAAAGACAGTGCTGAAAAAAGAAAGTCAGTAATAGTGCAGTGTAGCTGTTTGCCCAGCTGGTGGCATCAGTTCATTGATGAATATCCATGAATAATGTATCAAAAGTAAACAAAGGCAATGTTTTGACACATGTACAACAAAAGCGATATTTGACAAAAGTCATAAACCATCCTACATCTGAAATGGCAAAAGTGTCCTTTAGACAGATCCGGTAAAATCTTTGATATAAAAAAAAAAAAACCCTCCAAATTAAACTATTCAATACATAATAGCCTATATTTGATAGCCTTTATTTTTTTAAATATAGCCAATAAGAAAACAACTGTCATGCACCAGGGTTTCTAAAACAGAATAGAAAACTATTATTCAAATCAAGACCGGTGATAAATAAATGAAATTTGTAAATAAATAAATAAATAAATAAATAAATGTCTATTTGTGTACAGTTGTTTAATGGTTTATAAAGTTGCTATAGAAAACGTGTGGTGGTTGACATTAAGTTTCTTCAGAGACAGTGCCCTTCAAAAAACAGATGACCCTAGCTTCTTTATAATTATTAATAAGCGAATTGATAAATGCAATACTGTTCAAATGTATTTGTGGCCAAATAGATACAGTTTCCTTTTAAATGTAACCATTCCATGTTATTTGTCTGCTAGTAGTAGAGGACTACCCAAACACAGGATTCTGACAGGATGACGTTTAGCTGTGGGCAGCGACTTGTTAGTGCGCACTTGTAAGACCCACCTCTGTTCATTTTAGCTGTAGCACAAGGTCCCCTCACTGCACAAACACAGAGCCTGTCTGTATGTCAGTTCTCGTGTCATTCTATGCAACCCACCTCTACTCTGGTTTAGGTACCGGTCATCTCTGCATGGAATAACGACCACACGCTACTGTCATGCTGGAAACATGTCGCTATTGGATCATTATTGGATCGGATTAGCAAAATTGAAGGAATGATGAATGAATAAAAAAACGGCGACGTGGATAATCGACAAGCCCTGTTTTAAACCGTCAGCAGTTCTCTTGAATTAGTCGTCAATAACAAGCGTTCAAGACGGACGGCGTACTGGAGCACAGAGGGAGAATCCGCGCGAACATGAGGGAACGGGACTTTATGCCCAACCTAGAACGGGGCAAACCGGCTACATACACGGGAGATAAAAAAGCTAAAATGGCTGCTAAAACCAATAAAAAGTGGGTGAGACTGGCTACTGTATTCGCATATGTTTTGTCAGTGTCTTTGGCTGCTATAATACTGGCAATTTATTACAGTTTGATATGGAAACCGACGTCTGCCTCTGTGTCTGGACGGTCAGATGTGTTGGTGACAGCCGCAATGATGCCCTTAAACACAAGTAATATCACAACAATTGATGTACCGACAATTACCAAGATGAATAATACACCACCGGTGAGTTTGAGATCAACACAGACTCCTACCTACGCCCACTCCACTTCTCAACAGGGACAACTGCACTTGGTTGACAACAAAGGTCATGAAGGCCTACCAAATATCCCCACAACAAAAACAGAGAAAACTGACCAAATAGGAACATTTGACCCAGTACACATTCACGAAAAACCAGGACGTTTCAGTACAGCAGAAGTTAGCGATGAGTCAAAAACTACTTCTCTAGTAGCAGGTGCATCAATTGAACCTCCATCGGCGCATGCAGCCACATCTTCGACTAAACAAAACATCTATGACAGTTCTGGGTTCGGCACCCCTGAGAATCAGCCAAATATTTGGGATTCAGCCTCTCCCACAACTGACCAAGGATCTTTGACAAGCCACAGTGAAAGACCTGACATCTCATCTTTGACAGAACATGGTCTAGAATTAATGGAGGGTTCGTCACCATTGCAAGAGGAGTTGGTTACCAAGGACACAGGGAATGCAGCTATTGGAGTGTGACACCAGATTATTTGTGTGGCATGTAATTATATGACATTATCAGCAATGACTGCACACAGAGAGAAATAACAACTGTGAACGTCATAGAGTTTATGTTAATTTTGTTTCTTTTTCAAGGACAGAAACTGTGTTGACCTACCTGTTTTGGAAAGCTCTTATAAAGGTTGTTAGATTATAGAGTGCAACAGTCAGGCTCCAGAAGTAATATTTACTTTTTTTTACTTCTATAAATTCATTTTGAATGGTAACTTATAAACATCGCCTATAAAGACAGACATACTATGATCTATGAGGTTGTTAATCAACGGTATCGGTGTTTTTATTGAAGATACCAGCCCACATTATTTCTGATCGCACATTATATATATTTTTAATAGAATTTTTAACAGCAGAATTCCTGTTGAAAAAAAAAAACATTACTTCGGAAGATTCTGCAGAGAAATCTCCACCAATCTGATAATTGCGACAAGCAAATTGCGAAAATATGTGAAAAATACATTCTGAACCATCCAGGCTGTTGAAAAAGTGGCCAGGCACTGCTGCACTCTATAATTCGTTTGCAGGTAATCACAGCCACGCTGATTCAGAACAAAAGAAGGATTATATTGCTAGTTCTATAAACATGGAAATTAATATTCAGTAACTTACATGTTAGACAAAAATTTACCAGTTAGTTTGTACATTTCTTTCCAATGAAAATAGTTCCAAGAGAAGTCAAAGCATCAAATCTTTGCATGAGGTACGGACGTAGGCCAGTAAGTTCTGTGGGTGTAAACCTCACTCCTCTTGCCACAAGAGGCATTGAGGCAGTGTTTGGCGTCCTTGTTAGTGTGCCCACCTCCCACGCAGGAGACCCTGATTCAAAACTCGCTCAGAGTGGGTTGAATAGGACTACATTTGGTGCCGTGACCCAAGTGGAAGTGAGGTTTAGGGGGATGCGTGTAACTGACGTAGAGTTGTGCATGTAAACCTCACTCCCCTGGCCTCAAGAGATTGTGGTCTTTAGCACCCTTGTTAGCATGCACGCCTCCCAAGCCTGTGACCGAATTTCGCTTGGAGCGTGTCCAGTAGGACCGCAGCACAGAATAAACGTCTGTCTAGAGCAGCATATGTGAGTGAAGTGGAGCAAAACAAAGTATACAGAGATTTCCTAGCCCTCCTCCTCATTCATTTCAGGTTTTCCAAACATAGAAACATTAATTTGAATAATCTGAGAACAAGAACTAATTGTATAGTGGATAATAAATTAAAATACAGTAACTGCCTTTACATACAAAGAGCGACAGGCTTATGGTTCCTTTGGAACAACATGATTATGTCCTTTAGACAGGATGATGTCCTTTGGAACAACAGGAAATTGAGCCATTCACATCACCAACATTGGACACACATCCTACAGTAGCATCTATTTCATTGTGTAATTGTGAGCAACACTGTTTAAAGCAAGTTAAAACACTTTGCCAATAGAGTTCAGGAATGCTCAGGAATGAAATATCTATCTGAATGCAAAATGCCTGGCTAGAAGAATACACTGTGCAAACTCAACCATGTTGAAAGGCGTGTTTTATAAACCGCCGTGGGTTGAACAACATATAAGATGCAAAATATGATGGATGAATAAACAAATATTTTCCTTCAGTGCACTGTTATTCAACTTGATTTTAGCGTGTATCAAAATGACCCTGCTTAAACATGTTTATGAGGCACTTTTTAATTGTATTATTTATTTTTTGATAACATGATTCATTTAAAAACAAATATGTAAAGTCATCCTTATTTATTAAATGAATAAAATACATTACATTTAAATCTAGAGGTAGTTCTAGTATTAAACAACTTTTTGGTCAATGTTTTAGACCAATATTTTTATATTTATATTTTATATAAACAATAAGACCAACTAGTCAGGTTTTATTTTTAAAGTTAGCAAGACTCTTATCTTATAATTATTTAGTTTATGTATTTCATAATTTTGGCTAAGGTAACCCAAATAGATAACTCTATTTGAAATATGTCAGACTCCTCAAAAAAGTCAGATTTATGTGTCGAACCATTCCGTTTAAAGCACTTTAAGATAGCAGCAGGACACTCACAGTGACCAGATGTCTCCACAAAAGCTCAATGCTCAAAACTGAAGCTTGTTGCCATCTCTGAATCATCAATCTCTCTGAGAATGCATGCAATGTAAAGCAAACCCCACAGATGAGTCTCAGATAATTATATATGCCTAGTCTGTAAAAATACAAATAAGCTTATAGTAAGATGGCATATTGTATATAGGGAATTCACTGGAAATGAATGGATCAAGGGACCGTCCATTAGGGACTTGATGCATTTAATCAGTGCAGTTCTGTCTAAAGGGAATCATTTGCCTTTAACACAGACTTAACATCATACTCTTTCAACTATTTGCCATCAAACCAAAGTAGTCCAATAAAAAAATCTAGAAACAGTTCTAGAAATAAATTTTTTAACTCCTGTTGGACAAGCCATATACGGGTATTTAAAAAAAATGAATGAGTTGCTGCTGGTTTTAAAGTGACCTGAAGTATCTCTCGCCTCCAGCCATCAGTTCCCCATGGGGACTTCTTCATCACATTAAGCCTCCATTCGACCAAACAAAAAGCACTGCCTCTCACCAGATTCCCATTAGGTTTAGATGAGCAAAAAGTGTTGGTGCCATAGCAATATCAATTTAAAATGGGACCTCACTATTTATTTCACCTTTTGGCCCATTAAAAATATAAGGAAACACTTAAGAGAAAATTATTTCAAGTTTATGGTGGATTTTGTCTTTATCCAAAATATAAGTGGAGGACATCTACCACTATTTATAAAAGCTAAATAGCAAATAGTCTTTTTAAATAGACTCAACAACTGAACAAAGATCATCTAACGACCTGGCAGTGGTTAACTGACGCAGAAGTATAAATTGGGCTTCAGGCAGATCGATAGACCACAACATGATTGTGATGTCACAGCAGATGGTGGTTAATTTACCCCGACCTCACACAATCTAGTGTATTATATTATAGGCTAGTTATTTTGACATTTAACCACATAAGACTTGTAGCTACCTTAAAGTTGTCTGTTATAGGCCTAGTCTATTTCTGGCCTATTTTTTATTTTCATTTTCGAATGTCAAACTTTTACAATTTTGTCCAACAGCCCAAGCATAAATACAGGCCTACAGAATGGTGTGTAAAGCAAATGCATATATATATATATATATATATATACACACACATATATATATAAAACAAAAATATATATATATATATATATATATATGGTGTATCAGGCGTAGTGTATCAGGGTGACTCTGAATGGGGTGACAATGTGTATGAAATCCTTGTGGCATCAATCATGTTGATCAATTTCACTGTGAACAGTAAGTAATTTCACCTGCAGCAACATTCTGTCCATCCACTTCAAAGATTAAAGTCTTTTTAATATCAAAGATTAAAATGATTTGTTCTTTGAGTCATAATTCTATTACGGTATATGTTCCAAGAGTTTGTACTGTGAAAGTATTAGTTCACCTTGATTGGCCTCTTTTACCTTTTGTGGATTAACTCAAGTTCTTGATGATACTGTGTGGGGTATATCTGACATTTTACAGGGGGGCGTCGCATGACACATCGCACAAACCCTGTGGGATTTAGAAACACAAGGGGAGCAGGGTGCCCTCAGACAAAAACATTTGTATATCAACCATAGGGCAAGAATAACTGACATATCTTACCTCACCATAATTCATATTAATAATTATTATTTGAATAACAGAAAAGGAAATGAGGGCAAAAGGTAGCCGATAACCCTATTAGCAGTTGACTTCATCTCTCTACATGTACTGTAGGGATATCTTTCAAAAAACGAATACATCCACCTTACCGTTCAAAGGTTTTGAAACACTTGGAAACTAGTGTCCCAATCTGACCTTAAATCATACAGAGATTGAGAAATAGACAGAACTGTGCACGTCACATAACCAGGATTTGCAGGATCCAACATGCATTTGGTGATCAAAAGTAATTGTGTTAACAATTTCTAGTCAAGGTTATTCACAAAGGGGAGGAATTGGTTTGGTGACGCACACATTTAATCTTATCAAATACCATCAAGAGCCAACCTTGATTAATATCTACACTCGTCAAGCAGGCCAAAATACAGTTTTGACACCTTTTCCTCTGTCAAAAACTGATACAGTGAATGATTGTGAAGATGTCATTAAATAAATGTCTTTTTAAATGAACTTATTGCCCACGTTTTTTTTCCATCATTATTGTTTCCCATGCAGGCAACTGAGGTTCTTGGGAAATAATGTCCAGCATGCAGATTCAAGGAACTTTGTTGTCATTTTAAAATATTGCAAGAACGGTTTATGTCCTTTTAAGGCATGCGAGTCTCAAAGCTATATCTCACTTATACAGAATCTGTAAACATTCAAACCCAAAAAGTGGGTCAAGAAAAAAAAAAGACATTTTAACTCAACATACGCTTTATTTTTATTTTATTTTATCTAAAGGCCATTGAGTACATGACTCATCTACACGATTCAAGTCACAGCTTTTCACTCTTTTCAGCTTTTCACCTCTTGTGTGAAAGGACAGACGGTGGGAGTAACAGATAAGGAGAAAGTGGAAAAAGCCAAAAAAAAAAAAAAAAGTGTGAATCTATTTTAGGGGTTTCTAGCATCACATGCATTTGGTGTAAATAAATAAATAAAAAGTTGTGTTTTTCCTTAGGCATTTGACCTGGGTTTCTGTCTTAAATATATCGACATAGGACACATTAGAGTGTGTGTGGACTGGAATAAGGAATCAGCAAGAAAACTAAAGATTTTATAAGGTCTGCCCAGATTGAACGAACAAACCATAGTCGATGAATTCATCAAAGTCACTCTGGACAGAGGCATCTCTTAAATGCCTAACAGACTGGCTAACTAGAAGTGTCCTTTGGTTTATCTGAGCCTCATGAAAGATTAATTCTAAGAGGAGTGACAGCCAATGTCTGTGCTAATTGACGAATAATGAAGCAACTACAAAAGGACCAGGTGGCTGTGAAGTGCAGTAAAGTACACCTTCAAGAGGACCAAGCCCATGAACATATGACTGGAGTGGGTGGATGATGTGTTATGGAAACTCTCCATTACTGAAGTCAGTCGTGATCAGCTTCCATGAGGACCAGACACCCACAGTCATGACAAACAGACCTGCCTTAAAAGGATATCATGAAAACCAGACTAAATCAGAGGGGCACGAAATGAGAGACGGGCTCTCTGGGTCTGTGATCCAAGGCAGAACTCTGCTGTTTTGGAACATATAATTAGGGATAATGGAGAAGAAATTCAATTAGCTGGGTGTAACGGAAACAGACTGCGGCATCAAAGATAAGGCCATTTTTTGAGAAAAATAAATATTTGGTTTAAGTCATTTCTGGTTTTAAGCAATTCTAAAGAAAGTTTTCTGAAGAAATTCTTCATGTTAAAAGGGTTGAAATATACTTTACGTAAGTGCGTGAATAAAAACCAGTAAAATTTATTTGTCATTCTGTCATTAGTCCGAATGTATTTTCTTAGGTAAATTGCAATAAACATACTAACTTTATCAGCAATGTTCTCTTCAACCTAATATATATTTTTTCCTAATGAAATTAAATTAAATTGTGTCTAAATTCAATTAATGTGTGTCTGAACGCGTCATCTAAACGCAACTCCGTGGACCAGCACTAGTAGTGTAGCCAGCCTTGGGTTGAAACTGCGTTCTTCCATTTGATCATAACTTTGACTGACGTGTGTTATCAGCCAATCAGATGTTGATACAGAGTGATAGAACGCCCCAGGGCCCCAGCTATGGGTCGAGGCTAGCCCGCGCGGATGTCATGATGAGATGTCCTGAAGGCCATGACCGAAACCCCATGGTAAACATGTAAACATGATGATGATTTTATTTCTAGACTAAATGTGAACATCAATTTACTCATCTCACTTGCACGAACACTTTCAGTATTCCTCAATATGAATAAAAACAGTAACATGCAATCTCAGAATTTTACAAAAAACTTCGATAATTAACTATATTAAAGGTGCTATATGTATTTTTAAGCGGCCTCTATGGGCTATGCACGCATTAGTTCCGCATTTGACGCAAGTATGCTCGGCAGTTTCCGGTTGGGGAGATTAAAGCGGAGGAGAACCGAGGAAAACGGGATTATGGCAGAGTCTTCAAAATTTACTGTCCTCCCGTCTTTGAAATGAAACTTTCATATGTTTAGATGTAATTTTATGTATAGTTATGTTTAATATAATTTTAAAAAGAAGCATAAACACAACGAGGGGTGTCTGTTTTGTCTGTTTTTGTCTGTTCTGAACGTTTTTTTACTATAACCATGAAGTATAAAATTCAATATAAATTCTCGGTATTGCATTGGACTCTACAATCGGTGGAAGTTATCAAGCATCCTTAGACCTTCACCGGAAATACCACCGTGCAGAGCCCATTGGTGATGTTTCAGATTGCAACCAATTTTTACAAGAGTGCTCGTGCTTTTGCGCGTGCTCGAACATCTGATACACGGCCACAGTGAGACTTTTAACACACCAGAGAAAGCATCACGTGACATGCTGGAAACTCATGTTATCTCCCACTGCAATGTTAAAATAAAATAAAATAAATTATTCGCGGGACTCTGGAGTGGCGCTGGTATTTGTCTATCATTAGCAATCACCTGCTTCACCACAGTCATGTTAAAAACATCAATGTATTCATTCATCCATAAACATTATTAGATCCAACAAGTTCCATAATTCCGCTTGCGTCATCAACTAGGTCAGGTTAGCGACCCCTAGCAGTGAAAAATACACATCACATATTGTAGCTTTAAAAAGAAAATCCCAAGCTTCACACTCACATTTAACAGTATTTAAGACATTGAGGTGGCGTTCATGTGCGTTACTCGTAAATACGATCTTTACGAGATGACTTTAACGCACCATATTTACTTATTAAAGTGTGTACCCGAGTATGCGATTTTGGATGCAGCCGCAGTAAAAGAAAATAATAACTCTCTTGCAGCAACGCTAAGAAAGCAAAGCTCATTTGCGTTTGCGTTCACGGACTTAACGTAACAGTGTGAACCGGTAAAATATTACTTATCAATTTTGTTTGCCAATAAAGAGATTATAGTAAACCGACCTGATATCGTTTATAGATTTAAATTGAAAATAATATTTCAGCAATCATGTCATGTATGATTCTTTGATTTCTAATAGCTGTGATTATTGATTCATTCGGGCAGTTCACTGAATCTTTTGCATGGATTCTTTTGCATCAAATTCTTTTTCATATAGGAAACAAACAGGTTTGTTAACAATGAAGCAGCTCTTATTGCGCATGCAGCTTTTGAACGAAACACTTTTTTGATGGAGGGCTTGAGGCCCATACTATCACTGTTGAAAGGCTAGAAATGCTCCGAGGAGACGTTAACAAACTCACAATATATAATGTAATCTGAGAACACATAGCCAAGTAATATATTACTTATTTAGCAGACTAAATTTTGGCAGCCAAGCAGACAATCTTCTTAAAATGCACCCATGAGTACATAACCTGTTCATAATGTGGTATAAAAGTTCCAAACACATTTATAAGAATAAAACAGTGCCACCAAGTGGATAATAAAAGAATAATATGAAAACACATAAACAAAAGCAGGCAGCGTGTGCTTTTTGCTTCAACAAAGACATTAGGTTTACTTGACACTTGCCTAAAATGTCTCTTAACTAAGAATTTCAAGGTAAGCCTATAATACAAAGAGTAGTGTTAATAGAAAGGTAGGCTAACACATTAGCTACATTAATTTACATTAAATACAAAAGGCAATACAGCTACGTTGAATCCTTCAAATTAGTTTGGTCTGAAATATTGAAGAATTCCACATCTCTAATCAAGGGTCTTTTTATTAGACAGATTCTGCCATCTTAGTCAGGTATTTCCCCAAAGAGAGAGAGAGAAAAAAAAGTTCCTTTCCATACTAAACTAATTTAGTTGGACAAATAGAGTTTGTATGCGTCACAGTGAGCACCACAAGGCATCTAGAGATGGTTTCCAAAACCACAAGCTCATTGGCTGCAAAGGCAGTCAGGCTGTTGGGGGAACATGTAGGCATTAAAGGGCTTTTAACCAGACATAAACTCATTTGAAAGCCTGGTATAGGGCCTGTTTTTATGCAGACAATTATAGCAAAATACAGGCTATGTATGCGAGGGATGGTTTTGTGCTGATATGTGATAGAAGTGGCCTAGTGACTTTAAGGGATACAATCCAAAAGGAGATCTAAGATTTTAAAAGATAATGCCTACATGTTCCAACAGCTTGACTGTCTTTGCAGCCAATGAGCTTGTGGTTTGGGAAACCATCTCTAGACTGCCAAAAAAGGGCTGTAATTCAGCTGTATAAATCCCTTAAATCATCTCCCATAAACCTAACCTGTAGATTGTGGTATATGTATGAAAAGCACGAATATTATAACAGAAATGTCACCATCTAGAGGTTAGTGATGGCACTACCCCGAAAACAAATAAACACTGTAAATGCTCGTTCGATTTGGGCCGTGTGTCAGTTCACTACGTTTTTACTTTCCTACAGACCTACACAGATCACTCCTTGTTCCGACTTTTTATATTAATTTCAAAATTAGAGTCGTGGCTTTCTATTTTTTTTTTTTTTGGAAACATTTTTAAAGAGCAAGGGTTATGTGATTGGTATCGCTAATGCACAATACACGACTGATATATTTCATTGCCACTGCAGACAATGCAGCCAAAAGAAATCAGCAAACAACCCAGAAAACTAAAGTGATATGCAATCTAAAATACATGTTGATCGTGTATGTTAAATTTGACAAATGAAGCTTGCAGTTGTAAACAAAGTTAGGCTACATAAATTTCACAGCAAACAATGCACCAAATATAATTCGAAATCCTTTTAAAATATTTTTGAGTATTTATCATTGCAAGTTATTGTGTTTGATATGGTTGGTTAAATAAACGGATAAAATATCCCGGATGGGTTTGGAGTGATCATTTGCATGGCAAATATTACACTGCCATTGTCCAACAGTCAGGCTACAGTATAATAACTCAACAGTCAGCCTGTATATGACTACAGTACAGGCAATACTTAATATGATAAATGAATCATTTTTAAACTTTTATTTAAATCCATCTTTTTTAAATCCAAGAAAGTATGAAACACTGAAGATTTTTTTAAAATATAAACAAAGATCAGTATTTGCATATATTCCTTTTAATATTTCTACATTTTTTCATTATAGGTTTAGATCACAACACAACTCAAATACACAGCTGAAAAGCCTGTGCAAATGTTTGAGCTGTTTGTCTGTAAATTAATATCATTTGCTTTGGTCCTTATACTCTATTTGATTGATGGCCCTTCACAAATGTGACTGCTGATGAAGAATAGATGCAGTGATCTGCATAAACCCCATTGTTACACAGTCTTGATAATCTTTTACAAAATCAGTACTTCATGTCATTAATTTACCTTAGCCTAAATAGGCCAATTGACTTGAATGTGGCAACTTATTTCAAACAAAAGCATGGAGCACCAACTGTCCAAAGTTTAGCCAGACTGTCTGCTCTTAATCCAAACATTTACAGCACCTATTAATCGTTATGATATCATGGCCACGTTGTTAGTTCTCACTGATCGCAGGTCCAAAAATCTGCTCTGTGGCCTGTATGAATGCCATGTAATTCAAACACAAAAACAAACCAACCTGGTTATTTCACAGGATATTTCAGACAAGATAGCGATTGCAGAAGTGCTTGTTTATTAATACAAACATGTAATAATTTACCCTACACCCTTGTGCAAGCATTATATTGCATTTTCACATACTTCACATCAAGCCACAATAACTCTAAGGTGTGAAATATTTGAAATGTTAAGACCTCTGATAAGCCGATTTAAGCTTTATCTGGACCCTAAACACAACCACATAGCTCGATTGCTCTGATCAATAGTCATATAGTCCTTATTAGAAACAGATACTGTAGTTTGCGTAAAAACTGAGAGACTTTATAAATCTGTTTATGAATATTACATGATTATCTTTGGGATACTGAAATAACTAAACACAATAAATGTTGCTTTACTCCATTAAACTCCGTTCACATCAATTCTGTGAATGCACAATAAATTAGGGTTGAATTTACAACAGTTTGCATAGATTCCTGGGTTTCTTATGAGAGACAATTATGCATGGACAGCTAGCGGAAAGGCATCAACAAGAGTGTTTTTCTTTGCTTTTTACAGTATTTTTAGTGTCCTGGTGCAAGGAAGGAAAAGTGCCCACATACTATTAGCAATCTACTCTCCTTATTATGTCTGTGCCTTAAAGGGATAGTTAGCCTAAAATTTTAATTCTGTGATCATTTACTCACCCCTGTGTTGTTCCAAATCTGTGTGACTTTCTTTCTTTTGCAGAACACAGAAGATATTCTTAATGTTTTCATCCACACAGTGCAAGTCAATGGTGTCCAAACCCTGTTGACAAAAGCCGTCTATAAAAAGCAGATATTTTTCCAAAAAAAAAAAAAAAAAAAAAGTTGTAATGGTATTTATGGTCCACAGAAAAAAGAAAGTCACATAGTAAATGAGAATTTTCACATGGCTAAACTATCTTTTTAAGGGCAATTGTATATGGAGCATTATGATAGGTAATGGCACTAGAGCTATTTGAAATAATGACAAAATGTTAGCAGTATGTGCTTAAATCTATGCGTTCACAACAAAAGAAAGAGCACCACCAATAACATAATAAATGACCCCTTTGACAAAAGATATCTTAAATACTAAAGTTAAAATGTTGGTAAACTTTAAACTTTAACACGCCAATGTGCACCATCATTAAAGCTTTATGAACATATATTATTAATTGGATGTAAAACTAATAGCCATGGGTCAGTTTCCTAACTACAAACCTATATAGCATTTTCAGCTGAAACACCACTGATAGTGTGATTTAGTTGATATCTAGCCTTAACTTAACTAGATATATTAGAAAATGAAAACAAAAGCTTGAGGCACTATATCCCACCAAAAACATTGAGCAAGACATCCAGAATTTGCATACACATAGAAAGTGCAGTTGTAAAGGTTACAATTGGTGTCTAAGTGCATAGATTTGTTCTCACATTTACAGTATGGCTTATTTCAAAGATTCGAAGGTTGCAGAGAGAGAGAGGCCCCTCATTGTCTCTTGGTGTGCTTGGAGTTGTAGTGGCTCCGCATGTCTTTCCGGAGGCGGAACTTCTCTCCGCAAACGCCACAGATGTACAGATGCACATCCATGTGCTTTTCCAGATGCTCGGCGCTGGGGAAAATCTGGAAACACACCTGGCAGATAGTCTCTCCGGCAGATAGGTGAGAGATCATGTGTCGCACATGATCATGTTTAAGGAACGTACCTTGATCGCACACAGGGCAGACGTACCGTGCCATTCCCTTGTGCATGTCAGTGTGCAACCGAAGCTGTCGTTCGCGCAGAAACTGTTTCCCGCAGGTCTGACAGGTGAACTGCTTTTCCTTGGTGTGCACGGTGTAGTGCTCTCGGAGGTGACACCTTTGGTAAAAGCCTTTGCCACAAATTGCACAGAAATGCTTGCGCCGATGGTCTGGCTCGCCGCTGTCCTCCAAGAGAACGGGCCGGAAGGCCTCCTGTTCCGGACAAGACAACGTATGCTCCACTGCAAGACTTTCACTTTCAAATATCAACCCACAGAGCGGACAGCGAAAGCCCAGGTCGGCTCCTTCCAGCAAGCTTTCATCCATAGCCTCGGCATCTTCAAGCAGAAGCGAATCCTCACCTGGGGAGTCCGTCTCGGCTCCTTGGGGTTCACCGCAGCGCTCTGCGTGTTCCTGCAGCTGCCTGCCTTTAATGAGCACTTGGCCGCACCTTCCGCAGGCGCAGATATGCCCCATGTGGCTGGAGATGTAATGAGCAGACTGATTCTCCTCCGTCAACAGGGTTCCGCACAACTCGCATGGAATGCACGCACCATCTTGCTTTTCCTCTTTGATCCGGTGGACCTTTGGATCCGTCTCTAGCCCTGTGCTTTGGCCCTCCAAAGCATCCATGGCGGATACTCCAGCCTCTTCCTCGCTGTCAAACTTAATCTGGTCGGCAAGATTGTCTTTGTATGCCCTAGTACGGAATTTGCAGCTCCCTACGTTGTGGTTCCCTACCTTCACGACTTTTATAGTTTCCAAATCGCTCTCGGAGTCATTGTCTCGTTCCACTTTAATGGTTATATTCCTGGAGAAGGCAGCTTCGCTGTCCATGCCAGTGGCGACAGACCTGATCACGGTCTCTCCATCCAACTTGTGGTCTGACCAGTCCTCTTCGCCCTTGCAAACGGCTCTGTGTTCATCTGCACCCTCTGAGTTCGAACTCTCGGCTTTACCAGCATCGCCGTTGCCCTCTTTGCCGACTTTGGGCGTCTGGAAAGCTTTGCGATTGGTGCATGTGAGGATGTGTTCGATGAGCAGCTTTTCACAGCTGAACACAAAGCCGCAATCGTCGCACGTGTACGTGCGTCCAAACCGAGGACGTTCTTTCATGGCAGAGCTTCGGCCTGAAGTTCTCTTCCTCAAGTCACACGGCTGATCTACAACAGTCTCTGAGTGTGGCTGAGGGTGTGGAATGACCACATCTTCAGAAGGCCTGACAGTTGAGATGTTAATGGTTTGACGAGCAGTTGTGGTTGAGGCTTTTGCTGTGCGTTCATTCTCAGAAGGGCTTGGCCGTTGCTGCTCAAACATTCGAACGCCAAACATCATTTTGCCTCCAACCACGCTGGATGAGGACGAGGAACTGGACGATGAAGAGGACGACGCAGATGACGAAGGTGTCAAATTGGACGTTCTGATGTCTCGGAGGTCCTCAAGAGAGTCTGGGATGTAGTACATTTGTAGGTATGTCATAGATGATTTCAGCTCCTCAAACTCATAGTGATCCACAACGATTCGGCCAAGGTACATGAGCTGCAGGATGAGATCGAAGCACTCTGCGCTGATCTGCATGTTGCTGAGATCAAACCGCGCCGTCCCCTGCTGATCCCGGATGAACATCATTCTGAAGTAAGAGCTGCAGGCTGCCAGCACGGCCTTGTGGGCCCTGAAATAAATGTCCCCTATGGCAATGCAGCAGTCACAGAGGAAACCCCATTCCCTTTGGTTGTTGAGCTGCTGCAGGACATGCTCACTGTGGCTTGGCCTTGCCATTACCCTGTGAACAATCATAAAGAAACACATAGCAATTAATAAGACCCAAGTTTGCAGTGGTGGAATGTAACGAAGTACAAATACTTCGTTACTTTACTTAAGTACATTTTTCATGTATCTTTACTTTACTTAAGTACAATAAATAGCGCCTACTTTTTACTTTTACTTCGTTACATTTTGCAGCAATTATTATACTTTCTACTCCACTACATTTCTACAACTTCTGTTACATTTTCGTTACATTTTCTGATCAGTTTTCCCCTGCCAAAACGTAATGTTCGTTGCACGTTTGTCTCACCAGTGACGTTTGGTTGCCGTAGATACAGTATATCAACCCGGTCACACTAAATGCGTCTCACACGCAGTGTGTTTATCATGCAACTCATACGCGAAAATTTGTTTTTATGTGCATAGGAAACACACCGTGTGTAATATATGTTTGGTTTGGTTAGGATTATGGCAAGCCAAGAGGTTCAGAATTACACCATAAATGAATCGCGTTTACTAACATATAGTAAGGATAAACATGATATTGCCTAATTGCAAGCTTGTTTCAGAAATGGTGACATTTTTTTCCATAATTATTGAACATCATTATAGGAGTAGGCTATTAGGTTGAATGAGTTAGAATTAAATGTTTTATTAATCATTAGAAAATAGACATTAAGATAATAAATTGTTATGCAAGTACTTTTACTTTTAATACTTAAAGTACATTTAAAATCAGGTACTTTTTACTTTTTACTTAAGTATGGTTGTCATTGTGTTACTTCTACTTTTACTAAAGTAAATATTTATCTGGGAATTTGTATTTTTACTTAAGTACTGAGATTCAGTACTTCCTCCACCACTGCAAGTTTGAGGGATCGAACTTTTTCACAGGTGCCATTTGGCCTATTTTTAACTTGAAATGTCATGCTGTCAAAAAATTATAACACTCATCATCACAAGACACCCAAAAACAGACAAGCAAATGTGTATGCCTGCATAAAAACAGGATGAAAAAGAGAAAACAACTTCTATGAGAGGGTTTTATAATGCAAATATTCAATGCCACTTAAAAAGCTTTTTTAATGATTTGTAAAGAAGTCTCTTGCTAATTTTATTTGAAAAAAAAATTAAATTGTGAATAATTATTGCAATTTAAGATAACTTGATTTCAATACATTTTAAAATGTAATTTATTACTGTGATGATACTCTTTAGTGTCACATGATCCTTTAGAAATTATGCTAGTCAGCTGATTTGGTACTGAACCCTAACTTTTGAACAGTAGTGTATATATAAGAAAAACATAGATAAAACAGTCAAAATCAATAATCAAGTAGATACATAGTCAGTATTGAACACATAGTCGACATTAGTCACTACCACCTAGATGTAAAACCTTTGCCATTTGTCCACATTAAACAAATATTTGCACTATATTATAACCAAATGGGCAACTCACCTGGGAAAAAAAAATCCCTAAAAAAGCTAACTTGGTCAATAAACTCAATTGGTTTGGCTATAATAATTAATGGAATCTACAATATAATTAGTTAGCTTGAAATTTAGCTCGTTTCCGTTGTTCAGCTCCATGATAAAGCCACCAGAGAGGTTTACATCCCGCCCCCGCGTTCTCATTGGCCCATTTCAGAGACAGACTCATGCGGGCGATATGGCTGTCAATCATACACCGCACTTAAAAGTAAAATCAAACTACTTGGTCAACACACAAAAGATCTGACCATACGATTGCCTATAGTGTCAACATCGAGTCTGAAAAGGACCTGTTACTCAAGAGACAGCAGAACAGAATATATCTGACCGTTGTCGTAGGGAGATCTCTCACGCAAGCATGCAGTGCCACCCCCGCGCAGCTTCCCGCACATACGCTATGAGCTTCACATTACTGCAGCTCGTGTTTACACGCAAAACACACGGAAAATACTCACCGACGGTAATGGGCGCTAACTTGTAGCGAACGACAGAATTCGAGTTAAAACACAGAGCGAAGAAGTTCCACCTCTTTTGCCTTCGTCCAAGCGAAAACTTGGGACGAGAATAGCTAATCTCGAGGGCGAAGCCCCTTCTGTGCAGCGCGGATGAAAGAACTTCCGCACAGCCGCTCTGCGAGCTCTATCACCGCACTGAGATCCGGCCCCGCTCACGCAAATCCAGCCCGCCCCAGCACGCGCAGCACAGTGAAAATGCAACCAAACCATGTATGAAAATATGCTCTTCAGGACGAATGTGGTCACACTTGTGTTGAAAACGAAATAGAAATATTTATGTAATATATCTTACATTTTGCTTTTTTTTTTCTCAAAAAGAACTAGCCTATTCATTTGTTAGTAGCCTATTTTAATATAATGTAATTTTTATATAAATAATAAAAATCGCTACCAACATGCCACGCATTTTGGGGAACTGAATTTCTCCTAAATAGCCTAAGTTGTAATGTGAAATATTTTTGTAGGCCTATAGGCCTACATTCATTTTACATAGCTGGTCATTAATAAACATGTTGTTTGGATTTTTACATTTGATATAATTACAATTATCAAAAATTAAAAAAATATATATAGATTAATAAAACTATTTTTATACATTCAATCAATTGACTGCTATTGTGTTGCTAAGTCTATAATCTAAGAGATGTGTTAAAGGCGTTTTTACGCAGATGAGTTTAATGTAGTAGGCTATCATTTTCAAGTAGGCTATTTAAGTTGTTAGAAGTGTCCCTATATGTGTGTTAAACTAAAACAATTTTATGAGCGCCTAGGGTGGTCTGTCGGACTCTTTTGCAAACCTGGATTTGCTCTCTCGTCCATGCAAGGTTTCAAATGTTTGTTCTTCACGCGTTTTTGTTTAGCGAGCTTACCACACTAGACTAGCATTTATACTGGGCCTGAGTGATCTTTCAGAACAAAAATGTAACAAACGAGCATTTAAACACAAGCGCCTGCTTTATGTTTTCACTATGCGTGCGTCTGGATCAGACTCAGCTAATGTACAGTACGGTCACGTGACGGATAACAAGCTAAGCCGTCAATCGCATGAAGAACCGCGAGACCATAAGAGAATTTCCCTGCTGCAACAAACACGAAATTATTATCGGTTTCTCTCATATAGTTGGTAAGATTGCATTTTTTTGACAGCGTGAATGCATTTGTCTGTGCTTTAGGTAATGCATGCTTTGTTGGCCAAGGTGCATGAAAACGGACACCTTTTCTTCGACCACACTTGATCGGTGTAGACTAGACGTGTAAAAATTAACATGATTGTGTCGCGGGCAAATCTGCTGGGAATAAGACCATGCATGTTACAGAAGCATGAACTAAATGACTCCTACACGATATTTTGTGTAATAACCTTTCGTTGACATTTTTTCTGTGCGATATTTTTGCTGTGTGTTTGTTAATGTCCTTTTGTGCAATGAAATATAAGAATCACTGTCAGGTATTCTCTGGTCAGGTCTGCATGCAAAGATTTTAAAATGTTGCACGAGTCTGTAACCATTAAGTACAATCCAGTCGTTGCTGCTTATTACGTGGGCTATATTGATACAATGATTCAATATGTCATTCTTCGATTAAGTTATAGCCTATGGAACGTGCCGCTTCAGAAGAAAATTATTCCTATAAAATCCCCAAATAGTACCATACCTATAAATAATGTAAGAATGTAATTTACACATGCGTTTCAATGTAAAAAAAAACAAAAAAGCCAATCCTCCCCAGATGTAAACATCTGGTATGTCTGAAAATTTGTAAAAAATAATATTGGCATTTTGATCGATAGAGGTCGCCAGTTACTCAGTAAACTCAGGCTCAGAGACTCTTCACTGGCACTGGTCTATTCATCTGCGGGACAAGGAAAAAAATGTATAGTCCGAGAGAATAAAAAACAGAGAAATATAGTTTAAAGTATTATTTAGTAAGTCCTTTAGTAAGTAAGTCCTTTCACATAATCTTTGTATTTCTGGTGGAGTCATGCATTTTGAAAACATTTTTCATGCATTTAAAAAAAAAAAAATCTATTTTAAATATTTTATGATATTTGTTAATTTATAAAAGTTCCCTTAAAGTTGCTGTATTTGACATTAAATAATAATGACTACATTTTTTAAAAATGTTTTGACCAATATTCAATTATGCATAGGGATTTATTTGGTTGAAATCTGTCTTCTACATATGTATGTTCTAGGTTGAGATGGACGTGTCTGGTCATAGTCTGTTCCTCCTGCAGCAGCTGAACGTCCAAAGGGAGTTTGGCTTTCTGTGTGACTGCACTGTTGCCATTGGCAATGTATACTTCAAGGCTCATCGTGCAGTTCTTGCTGCCTTCTCAAACTACTTCAAAATGATCTTTATCCACCAGTCCAGGTTAACTAAAGCTCTAAAACTACCACTTTTTGAAACTACCACCTGTTGACTTTATCTTGAACTGTAACACATCAGTACTGAATTGAAGGGTCACCCATCATGCTTAATAGTCTGATAATTAAAAAAAAAGAATGTGAAGGATGTCAAAATAACTTGATTTATAAACAATAAAAGTTGTTTCATTTTGATAATAATATTAAATATAAGCAAATGACAATTATGCACAATTAGTTGAGAATTAATACAGTGCTTATTGTGTTTTTAATTGACTGTCTTGCTTTTTTCAGTGAGTGCATCAAGATCCAGCCCACAGATATTCAACCAGATGTCTTCAGCTACCTATTACACATCATGTACACTGGCATGGGTCCCAAACAACCTGTAGACCAGGGCAGACTTCAGGAAGGCATCAAGTTCCTCCATGCATACCAGCTCTGCCGTAAGACAGGCGAGAGTGGCCCAGATGCGTCCTCTGACCCCATCCGTATGTCCAATCTGTATGGCATCCAAATCTCTTCGCAGCTGGCCAGTAAAGAGAACTCGGGCCTGAAGGCTGGTGGTTCACGGGACCCTGAGGACAGCTGCTCCAGCACTAGGGCTGATCGCACACATGGCCGTTTAGCTCTCACTGTAGGGCTGGAGGGCATCGCATCTGAGCGACAGCCTCAAAGCTTCCATGCTGCATCCTCTGTGGCCTCGGGGGATGAATCTGACATTTCGGCACGGATCAAACAGGAAAGGGTAGAGGAGGAAGAACAACAGGAAGCCGACAAAGAGCTTTGCTCTCTCTCCCCAGCCCAGGTGAGCCCCTGTCGAGCCAGTCTATTCAAAGATGGCCCTCTAGCGCTTTTGTGCCCCCGGTGTGGTGAACGATGCATGTCACCCGAAGGCCTACAAGAGCACCTTTTTACCCATACAGCCTGTGCCCTCGAGCCTAGCGGCCTGATGGAAGGCCCTTCAGAGGACAAAACCGGGGAGCACACGTCCCTGGAGGAGAGGCGGCTTCATAAGGAGCGCATAGACTCTGGTAGTCTGGAGGAGGCCCTACGGCAGAGCCAGGCCCTGGCAGATGAGCTGGCTGTAGAACTCAGACGAGGCGGCGGGACCGGACGGAGCGGCAGCCCGTTGGCAGCCTTCACGCGAAAGCGCAAGATGGCCTGTGCCGTCTGCAATCTTCGTTTCTCGCAGAAGAGCCAGCTGCAGGAGCACATGTTCTCCCATGTGGGCAAGCCACTGCGATACCATCGCTACAGCCGCTTCTGCGGGCAGCTGCTCCATGGCTGCGAGGGCCAGCCTGATATTACCGCAGCCACGGGAGAGGACGCAGCCAAAGACACTCAGGATAATGGCAGCTCCTGCTACTCACTGGACTCTGAGGTCTCTCAGGAGAGCGTGGACGCAGTGACTGTGGAATGACTTCGTGTTTGACATATTCATGTGAACACACAATGTAAGGTAAAGGAGCCTTCTGGGTTCAGTACGTTAAGCTTAATTGACAGCATTTGTGGCATAATTTCGATGACCACAAAGATACATTTCCACCTGTCTCTCCTTTACTCAAAAACTAAAGAGCAAAAATCTGGGTTAGACTGAGACACTTTGGAAGTGAATGGGGTAAATCCCTAAAATGTTTAAATAAGCACTGTTTTAATAGTACAGCCACAAGACGTAAAAAATTGTGTATTACCACAATCTTAGTCTGAAAATAAACCCCCTTACTATCCTTTTCTAAGTTTCCTAAGTTATACTACTACAGGCGCACGTTGACGAGCACTTGTGTGGGGTTAAGAAATACCTGCAACCCAAATTTAAAAAAAAAATAAAAATATTGATCATAACTTCTGGAAAGATATAGCGCAGAAACTGGAAGGATAACATTTTCTAGTATCCTTAGAAAGTGTATATACACTCTAGTCAAGTGAAAAAAAAAGTATTTAAAATACATTTATTTCACACTTACAGTAGTACAAACCATTAACATATTTACTGGCAGATCACTTGATACTTGCTGATATAAATATTATAATTACATTTTATTTGGAGTACTTCTTTATTGCACAATGCACTCTTAATACTAAGCCGAAATTGTGTTTTAATAACACTATTAGTAAGAATAGTATGATCTCTGTATAATGTCAGTCTTTAAATGCAAGATATTTAAAGTGTACTTAAAGTATACTTGCAATAGTTCCACTTTAGCACAATCAAATATAGAATATCTGTTTCCAGATGAACTGAAGTGTATTAAGTAAAATTAGTGGTTGAAATTTAGCAGACCATAAGTATATCAATTTAGTAGACCAACAGTACAATTGCAGGGCATATTAAGTACATAAATATGTAGTTATTTAAAACTTTCTAACAACTTTTAAGTTTCATTCCAAGTGCCTTACCATAATGTTGATTTTTGCTTTTTTAAGCATTGACAAGTCGAAATTATGTCTTGTGCAAAATGCCATAAATGCTGTTGATTGAGTTGAACTTTATTGAACACAGAATATTCCTTGATTGAATTTTGTTTTCTGACTCAGCACTTCTGTCCTGTCCCGTCCCAAAAGTCTCTGTCAGTGTTAAAACATAAAAATAATTTTGTTTAAAACTTAGTGTTGATGATAGTAGTGTTGATATATAATGACGTTGCTGACTCTTGGATGACTGAACACTGTTGGATCAATTACATATTCAAAGAAAGTATGAAATCAACAAGCACATGCGCAGGAAACTCAAATAGCATTGTAAAGTGGCACATTTGACAAACGACCGTAATCTTATTAGGTTTTAGAGGCCAGTTTAAGCTAATAAAATATGTTATTATTTCTTGTTTATTTTTGGGTTGTGGCCTAATGAGTGAAACTGACTGTGCAAAGAGACTAAATGATTTCTTCCCTAAATCGAATTTCCTACAAAACGGGTTCAGTGCCTTACAATATATTTTGCCAAACATCTCTGTAAAGAAAAGCACTTAAACTATTGCTCAGCCTGTTGAACCAAATCCAGTTGTTTTTCATTTTCAAGTTAACAGTGAACAGTGCCTATTTGTGCAAAGTTGTCCAAGACTTCTACACAATCAGAATAATCTATCAAATGAATGTGAGCAACTGGTGCTTTTCTAAAAGCTTTTTGATGTTGAAGGATTTTCATGATTATATTGTGTATGAACCAGCAAGTATAATCCAAGTTTGCTAACAATTTTAGTACATAAACTGGGGCAGTGCGTAACTAAGATGGGACAATGCCACTGGAAATGTCTAACGTAACAATTCTGGACAAAAACACCAACGGCACATAGTTTCCAGTCATGTTTCAAACACTGAGACAAGACAAAACGTTTTATTTAGAATGATTGATCAACTTTAAGACATCACTGATGGTATACATGGTTTCTTTGTGCTGTATTTGAACTGTCAAATCATCATTTTTGCAGTTATATTAATTGAATACCCAAATTAAGGCTGGCGTACTGTGATGAGTATTTTAAATCAGCAAAACTTGCGTTTGTGTTATTTGTGTGACTTGTAGTGCATTTAAACAGTCCCATTTAGTTTTATTTCATCATCATCAGCACTCATCAGTGCCATTGTGTGATAATGTGTTTGGTTATTTATTATTTTTTTAAATAAATGGCACATTGAATACTGTGATTTATAATGCATGCGCTTTGTTTGTATACTTGTCATTGGTTTTAATGTTTTACCCCTAAAATGAATATTCTATCATCACTTACTCCTGCATGACTTTATTCTATTACTTTTAACACAAAAGCTTCTTTCCAGTGAAATTACCCTGCACTTACCTGTTGCTGTATGCGTTTCAGTACAGTTAAGATTAGAAAATTAGTCTGGTCATGTAGTAGGACTATACAGGCGACTTTCCAGTTCCTGCTGCAGCACCCCGAAAGTTCCTGATATTTGAAAAAGTAGGCCTATCGAGCAGGTACTTTCTGAGGGGGAATTTTTTACCCAGAAGTTAATTTAGGGGACCCTGTTTCCTGCAGTCGAAACACACCAAGTAGGCTACCACCCCAAAAGCCTCGTTCCCATAGGGAAAGTTCCTGGTCAATTTGTCCATTTGGACTTTCACTGCATGGACAAAACAGTTCAAATATTCTTCAAAATATTTTCTGGTTCGCAGATGAAATAAAGTCATAGGTTACAAGAGTGCAACAACATGAGGGTGAGTAAATGATGACATAATTAAAATGTTCAGGTGAACTATCCTGAAACTGACTATCTTGTAGTAGCATCTTAATGCCACAAGAGAGTAGCATGTAGTCACAAAAGCAAACATCTTGCCTGCTGCCAACTCTGTCGGTAACACTTTATTTTGATAGTCCACTTTAGACATTCAACTAACTATAAGTAACTTTGCCGCTACATGTCAACTAACTATCATTAGAGTATTAGTAGACTGTCAGCTTAATATCTGCTTTATTTTGTTGGTCCCCCAACAGACATTCAACTGACTGTAAGTAACTTATCAACTACAAGTAAACTTATTCTCCTAACACCTAACTTTAACCTAACAGTCTACTGACAGTGTCATTAGAGTATTAATAGGCTGTAGTAGACTTAGTTGACATGTAGTTGAAAAGTTACTTATAGTTAGTAGAATGTCTAAAAAGTGACTATCGAAATAAAGTGTAACCACTCTGTCATCCTTCAAGCATTACTCCCAAGTTTGTCATGTATACAGTCACTTAGCATAACATCTAACAACTTCACCGTAGGCTTCTGCCAGGGCTTCATTTAAATATGAATTGAGCAACCAATACACACACCTGGGTTCTTAGACCAATTATTATCATTAAAACGTTGCCTTAAAGGGATAGTTCACTTTGAAATTATTTTTTGATATGTTTATAGCTTACCTCAAAGGCATCCAAGATGTAGGTGTCTTTCTTTCCGCAGTATTTTCAATTTTGATATTTTTAGGTCAAACCGTTCTTGTCTGTCAGTCATGTAATGGAGGTCTATGGGGTCCACCTCAAAGAGCATGCACAGAGAAGTCCAAATTAAACATGATTTAATGACTCGTAAATGTAAGTACACATTGATGGCCTAAGACACGAAACGAGCGGTTTGTGTGAGAAAATGAACAGTATTTATATTGTTTTTATAATATATAATGTTTATAAATAACACAGTGAATACAAACTTTTCCACAATCTGACATCACATTTCCAATGTGTTTATACATGCATTAATAAAATTCCTCTCCTTTTATGCAGCTTATGTATACAATCTCAGAAAAAATCATGAAATTCATTCGCTGAATAAAGAATGTGAATGTGTGGTTATTACGCATGGTCCAAACCTATCTGATTGTGCTGCATCTCGACAGTGAGCTGTTCCACAGCACCATGGATGGCTGCTCGCACCATTGAACTTGCCGTCTGAATCAGTAAGGTCTCATTACATTGGCCATGGTCATGTTCAGTAGGCACATTTAGGTCAGAAGGATGTAGTGTGTTGGTTATTTTTAAATGTTGCCAGGACCCATTGATTGTAAGACCATCAAACTGTGGTGCCTCATTCATGTTCTCTTCTTCTGATAAATATGCATGCTCTATAGTAATCACTGGCCTGCATTTGGCATAATTCTCTATAGTCTCCTTATTTAAGACTAGCAGATCACTACCTGATGTGGTGGCCGGAAACTCGGAAACACTGCAACATGACAGAGGAACCGCAGAATCCAAAATACCACTTGTTTGTAACACCTGATCCTCTTCTTCATTCAAACTCGCAACTTGGTCAGGACACATTTCCTGCTCTTTATCCATTTCAGACTCCATATTGACGTTACTGCTCACATCTGCACTGAATGTAAATGTCTCTGGAATGCTTTCTGCTTTTATTTCGTCTTCTTCCTTTTGGCTCCCTTTGGGAGTGTCCATAACAGCTGCAGAGAATGGATTCGGTTGATCAGCTTCTTCTTTTTGTGTTGGATTGTGAGGACTAGACTCAAACTGATCAATAGGATGTGCTTTCTTCCTTCTTGGAAAGATGCGATAGATCTTTTTAAATGTCAAATCTTTTGGTGCCGTCATCTCCTGAAAAACCATGCCACTGCCTTGCTCTTTACACCTGACATTGGATGTGGCTGATCTCTTAGAAATGGGCCACACTGTGAAGAAAACTCTCTTTTTACTTTTTCCATTAAGAACTTCCTTATTGTTTGCACTACTCATTTTATTCTCACACACAGAGTTGCACATGTTGTGTTCAGAATTGTTTTTGTTTTCTGTTCTGTCTGATTCCTTCCTCTTTCCACACCTGAGGAGTGAGGAAAATGTCCTCTTAATGGATGTTTTTGAAGTGCTTCTGGTCATGTCCATTTTACTTTCCATATTTTCATCTTTGCTTTCACCCTCCTCCAGTGTTACAAGAATTCCTGAGGTATCTCCTGGAGCATCTGGTTTGGTTTCCCTCTCCTCTGAGGCTTTTTGAGGGCTGTGGTGGGTAATAAGTGAGGATTCATAATCTTTTCCGTCACTGTTCTCTTGATCATTATTCTCCAATGTGCCATCACAATATTTCGCTTGTCTTTGCCGCCTCTGTGATTTACCTTCAAATCTCTCCTTTGATTTTGACTTCCCCAGCAAAAGCCTGGGTGGACCTGTGAGTTTTCTCTTCAAGCCCCCCTTCTCTTGGCAGTCTGGTAATTCAGTCTCTTGTGTGGACATGGTTAATCAAACAGCAGGCTATTACAGTCAATAATTGTTCTCACTGGCAATATTGGATCAATTACATGAGCGGGTGTTTTCTCCACTTACATATTTGTCTGCTTAAAGATGACGTGGAAATGCTGCAAACCAACACAAAAACATTGTATTACTGAACTTAAAGGCTGTATGTCACTTGTTGGTTGAATTATATTCAGTGACTTATTTGTCGTTTTATATATCACGCATTTCAAATGTCTATCTTTAATTATATATTTTTATTCAGAGACGACACACTGTGCAATGTTTACAGCACAAACAACAAACTCGCATACTGGGCGTGACAACAAATGCGAAGTCTCTTTATATGAAAACATCCTAAATAATTCAGGCTAGGCGTTTTGCTAACCGGTTCTAACAGTAAAAGTTAACTATAAAAATACTATTAATGGCAAAAAAACAACTTCATCTCTTTAAATTAGAGGCAACATGAATAAATAAAGATATAATGTCACAACTCGACGACCGCTAACGTTACTCCGAATAAAAACGTATTTTTGTTTGTGGCAATTAGTAGTTATAAACGGTTATTACTTTTACATTTATGATGATGACAAATATACGCCAACTCATGCGAAGAGCAACATGGGCAAACTTAGATTTTAAAATTACTCATTAATGTTAAGTAAAAAAAACCTACCTGTAAAGTGAAGAACACGACTTAAACTTGTCACTGTTGTGGCGTTTATAAATCCCCTCGCAGAGTCTGCAGATCAGCCGCGCGCAGAGACTTGCGCGGACACTCAGCACAGCAGGTTACACGCCTATCGGTTTCCATAACGACCATCTGATTGACGCTTTATGTGAGCGTGCACGTCACCCATCCAATCAACACGGCGGAGGCTGGGCTAATGTGAAGATTAATATCCATCATTCCGACCACATACACAATTTCCTAACAATTACTATTTTGCCATTTTTGTCTACACATAAACGTCGAAAATACACAACACTGTCAAATTATTAACTACTTTGGGCCCTTGAAACACTTTTTACACTCTAATTAGTTTAATTTATCTACTAACAATGTCAATGATCGTTTTTGAACAACTTCACTGGAAATTATAAATTATTTTTTTTTATTAATGTCATAATTACCTTGTGTGTTTTTTTTTTTTTTTTTTTTTTCTCCACGTCCAATGTCTTTATTTAATCTGATCAATTCTGTCTCCTGGTAAACAAGTAGCCTGCCAAGATTTGATTACTTATTTTATGGGCAACATTGTTGGTCTAGATTAGATAAGATGATTTTAAAACTGGGGGACAGTTTTAAATCTCTGTCTCTGTCTCTGTCGCTTGCTCTGATTTATACATGATTTTTGTGTAAACACAATTTGTAGGTTAATAATGACTTTGGCTCACCTTGGACTATAGGCTACTGTTAAAAATAGGCAATATTCGCTTTATCAGTTCAGTGGCCCTCAAATGATCACAAACAAAATTCTTTAATCTGGCATTTAAATGAAACGTCCATGATGAGCAGATGGCGCACATAAATTAATTCTCATTTGGAAGCTCGCTTGATGTTTGCAATAGACATATGTGCAAATATCTCATTTTCACAGGGTCTTCTTTATAGTTCTGTCTGTAGTAGACGTTTCCATTTTTTATCATTCAGGCATGTTTTAAACTTTGTTCAGAAGAGGGATTGCCTCTTTTATTCAGGATATGACAAAAAACTTGATAGCTCATTCATGAAATGCTTTTTCAGACTCAAAGCCAACAACGCTAATACACAGTGACTTAAGGTCCCAGAGGTCTGAGGAAAATATACCCTTGGAAGCCTGTGTATGTATGTTGGTTTTCCATGAAACCTATAAAATTTATTAAAACATTAAACCAAGAAGGCAACAATTTGTTAAAATGAGCCCATAAAACATTGGGTTTAGCTTTAGATTAGCTCATTTATTCAAAAGGTTCAACACAGCAATTAATGCAACTGTTTTTTGGTTGTTAATGGGCAGATACAACACATGGAATGTATATAAATATATACTGTACACACACACACACACACACACACACACACACACACACACACACACACACACACACACACACACACACACACACACATAGTACTGGGTAGAAACTGATTACATATAATCTGGATGAAGTAATCAGATCCCAGACCCTTTGTATTCAATTAACTAATTCAATTCAATGTGGTAAACCAGTTAAGTCAAAAATAATCAAAAAGTAGTCAGATCATATTACCTAAAAATGTGTAATGTATTGGATTACATTACGAACTTCAATTTTTGTCATGTAATTTGGAATCAGTAACAAACTACAATTTATATGTAATACCCAGCACACTACCGTTCAAATGTTTGGGGTCGGTATGATTTTTTTGGACAGAAATTAATACTTATTTTCAGAAAGGATGAAATTAAATTAATCAAAAGTGACAGTAAAGCCATTGATAATGTTACAAAAGTTTTATATTTAAAATAAATGCTTTTCTTTTTAACATTTTATTTTTCAAAGAATCAAATAAATCACAGTTTCCTCAAAAACATTAAGCAGCAGAACTGTTCTCAACATCGGTGTTTTCTTGATAATAATAAACTATATAATAATAGTTTCTTGAGCCCCAAATCAGCATATTGGAATGATTTCTGAAGGATCGTGTGACACTGAAGACTGCACTAATGAGCTTTACCATGTCAGGAATAAATTACATTATAAAATTGATAGATATTTCACAATATTACAATTTTGACTGTTTTTTGTTATCAAATAAATGCAGCTTTGGTGAGAATAATAGACTTTTTCAAAAATATTTTAAAGCATCATACCGACCTTAAACTTTTGAATGGTACAGTATGGTTTCATCCAATAAAAAATGAATGCCCTGCTAGCCAAACAGCACCAGATAACTGGAGACATATGTGATCCTTGACTAATGGACAACAGAAATGGCTGCTGGGTAACATGTATTGAAGATAAGGCTAAAAATAAACTGGACTAACAAGCTGGACAAATATACAATATATATAGTTTACAATCAGGCTGTCAGCTTGGTATATATATTAACTGGAAACTTCATTAAAGACCAAGCCAAGACTTTGCTTTATTTAAGTCATATAAGATAAATATGTGTAAACATGGAAGCTATCTCATAAAATCAATGCGTCACATAAAATCAAATGGGACTTTCAATAATAATGGCAAACTGCAGCGTAAATGTGCTAAGAAAAATACTAAAAGACAATTGGTTCTGTGCTGCTAAAGCTCAGTCATGGCTAAAAATATCTTATGGTTCAAGGAGCCCAGCGTAATAACTGTGAAATCTGGAGTGAATTAAAATACTGCACACAGGAACACCATTTGTCAGTTTACAAATAATATAGTGACAACAATATTGATAAATAGCTGTTTTTTTACATAGGATGTTTTGTAGCAAATTACAGCAAAACATGACAATGGTCTATATTTTGACCATTTGGTGAATTTGTTTTAGTTTTAAAAATCATTTTTAAAAAGAAATGTTAAAAAGAAAAGTGTCTCTTTCCAGTAATTAAAAGTTTGATTGGCCATTAATTAAACCAATATCTGTTTTCCCACCTTAGCAAGTAACCATTGAGCTACTTGCTGTCATGGTAAAGGTTGTTGCCATGGAAACAGGGCCACATTGGATCATCCATTTCTGTTTTTGTCTGTTGGAGAGTGTGAAGAAATTAGTCAATCTGGTGTTATCATGAAGGATCTTAATAACACACCCCATAATGTTTTGTTTTCCAGAGACTAAAAAAATAAAAATAAAAAAGCTAGCTCAAGTTAAATCAGCCCGACAAGCTAAAGAAAACCATCCTGAGCCAAGTTAACCTAAAATGGATATGGATATGACTGCTATCCTGAAAAGCAGTTCAACAAATTGACTTGCATTTGTAATCTGCAATGAACATAAACGTTGGATAAGGTCACTTGGACCACCAGTGGATTTTGTTGAACAGCTCATGTTCAGCACAGCATGCAGCCTAGCAACGTGTCTGGATAAAAATATCCACAACAAGTGTGACCAAATATTCTCTCTTTCTTTTCTGCAATGTAGACTCACCCGATGAGTGACTGACTAAAGGGGACAGTAATGAGTCAATTACATCATCTGACTAGAGGTTAACCACCCTAGTGTTCATGTAATCTCATCATTTAATCTTCCATCAAGATGTTGACGACAACAATCACTTTACTGTTGTATTTTTTTTCCTTCTTCAGGCATGGGAAGATAGTTTAATATGACTGGGCTCATTTGATTAAGTGTTTTAATGTACACCACCACCAATGTGTGGGAAATCACCATTCAACATCACCATTCAAAAGTTGGTGATTGTTAAGATTTTTTTACTCCAGTCTTCAGTGTCGCATGATCCTTCAGAAATAATTGTAATACGGTGATTTGCTGCTCAAGAATTATTTCTTATTATCAATGTTAAAAACATTTGTACAACTTACTTACAGTAATTACTACAATTTATTTAGAAAACTGATATATTTTTACAGGAATCTTTGATGAATAGAAAGTTCAAAAATATATATTTTTTGTAACATTATAATTTAAGATTGTCTTTACTGTCACTTGTAATGTCTGTAATAACTGTCACTTGTTACTGCAATGTAATGTGTCCTTGCTGAATAAAAGTATTAATTTCTTAAAAAAAAAACCTTGCCGTTCTTAGTCCCCAACCTTTTGAACAGTAGTATATATATATATAATAACATACATATATATATATATATATATATATATATATATATATATATATATATATATATATAATATTGCTGCAGAGAGATACTCTAAAGTACTATAAAGCTCACCGAGTTAGTCAGACAAGAGAGGAAACCTGCTCCAGCATTGGCCTTGATATCGGTTATGGGCAGCATGAAGTTGGTGGGTTCTTCCTTCATCATGGGGTCTTTGCTCGAGGACGGGTGTATTTTGGCTATGCAAACAGGCAAATTCCCAAAGCCCTTTAAGAGAGAAGTCGAATAAGAGAGAATGTCACACTTCCTCAGGCAGACAGGGATACATGCATTAAATACTGTAGTGCAAGTTTAGGGCTTCTGGAAGCAGAATGAGTATGTGTTAAAGAACACATTGACATTTCCCAGAAGTCCAATAATATTCCAAAATAACAAGAACCCCCCATCTTTTTATGCACACAAAATACAACACACACACATATCCACAACAGTCAAACCTATCTCTTCAACAATCTGGTACACAACAGTATTCACATTATGTCATACCATATGTTTATAAACCTCTCATTAACTTTCAACAGCTGCTTCCACTAATTATAACCAACTCACATTAATTAACCAACAGTATTAGTATTTGTGTCAGTATTGCATTTGATGGAGAACTTCTCATTAATCCAGTTCGTTCTATAATGAAGCAAATATCTTAATCATTGCATGTATATATAATTAAACACACTTTTTTGCTCTGAAAAATGTGAGATCTAGGCAATGAAATGGGGAAAACATGCAAGGTCTCAAGACACATTTTTTTAGTTGAATTTTAACTTAAATGCAGCGTTTTTAGAACACGGTGTCATGCGAAAGAGATGCTGCAAAAGATGCAAGAGGCAAAGTGCAACGGTTATACACGTCCGCCTAGCACGTTTACATAGGGAAAAATGTAATAGTATCGCATTGGAATGGAAAAATGTGTTCAGTGTTTTCTGTGTGAACTATTGTTTAAAGGAAGCTCACCTGTTTTGTATAAAGTGCAAGCTTTTCCTTTGATTTTGGAGAGAGCTCGATATCTTTCGCACCGTACATCTTTTGTGCCACAGTCCTTAACTTATCAGCAGCTGGAATCTGGAGGGGGAAAAAAAACATTTATTTGTGTTTAATAATGCATCAGTTTGCGTAATGGATTTTGGCTTTATTCCATCAGTGAAATCTTTCTGTACTTAAAACACACAGGCGTCTTCCTAGCCTTAATTGGTGTAATGTGTGATGCACAGTTCTTATACTGGTTATATTTAGAGCTTCAATTAAACAGATTTCCTGCATGACAAAGTAATTGGCTTGTAATGAAACAGCTCTAAATATAAAGTGTAAATTGAACTCAGAATAGGTGTGGGGGAAAGATAAGCACAAGGAAAATGAAAAAAAAAGTATACTTGCATAAGGCATTTAATGGTGTCGCTAACAGATATAATTTTAGTGGTAACAATAGTGGATGTTTCCTTTTGAGATTTAAACCTTGGTTACCTTATATGTATTTTATGTTCTTTTTTTTAAGTCATTTTGGATAAAAGCACCTTCTAAATGCATAAATGTAAATTTATCCGAGCAGATTTTACCCACTTCTTACCTGCGAGTCGTACAGGAACCTAAACCGTCCAGATAGTTCTGCTGCTCTCTGGACAACTTTGGCCAGAGCCAACGCACCAGCGCCCCCCTTAGACCAGTTAGTGCACTTCACTGCATCAAAGGCACCAGCCTGCCTCGCCTGGCCACACACCAGTTCCAGCTCAGCGTCAGTGTCAGAGCTGCGCCAAATACAATCAGATCCCACATTCACACACATTCACTCAGAGTGGGAGGGCTGTGTGTGGTTCAGATTGGCTTGTGAGCATACGATTAGTGTACAATGGATAAACTGAAAAACTATCTGAATATAATTAGTGATATTAGCGATAAAATTATACATATTTATAATTTTTGATGGCTGCTTAATTTCGTACCTGAAATTGTTGACCGCTACGATAACTGGCAAACCAAAAGCTTGTGCATTTTCCACTTGTCTCCTCAAGTGACAACAGCCTCTCTCCAGCTGCATGAGGTTCTGCATTGGAAAAAACACTTCAAGTCATGTGGTATGTAAAATTTTTAATGTGCCCCTAACTGTCTTGCAGTAATATGGCTTCCACCTGACTGATGATCATCAAAATTTAGAACTGAACATTAAATGGATGTCAGTAAATTACAGGTTATAAACATATTTAAGATTTTGAGAGTTTAAACATATGTCAAAAAGTGGCAGCTGAAAGATTGCTCTACCTCCTGTGAATACTCTTTTGGAAGGGGCAAACCTGCTTGAATCTAGAAGCAAGAAAGAAAAGAAGCCAATGTAAGCTATTGCCTCTGTCACAAGCACAAGATTGATCATTTAATAAAAAGCTGATGTGTTATTGGTTCAATTGAACCCATAATGGAAATCTATCTATAGATTTGTGGATCTGACTCACAGGGGGGGCACCGCCATGCATCTTCAAGGTACGAACAGTGGCCACCATCACTACCACATCAGGCTGCAGGCCAGAGTAGCGGCATTTGATGTTGAAGAACTTCTCCAAGCCAATGTTAGCCCCATGACCAGCCTCAGTAACTGAAAAACAGGAAAGGAGTTTGAATATTGTGGCAGTTTTATTTGGGTTTGCCATTTATTTTCCAGAAACCTAGACCATGTGAATTATTGTACATTAACGTTGAAAGATGTCTCTTATCCTCACTAAGGCTGCATTTATAGGATGATAAATTCAGTAAAAACAGTGATACTGTGAAATATGATTACAATTTAAAATAATTGTTTTCTAATATTCTAATTTCTTTGCTGAATAGAAAATTGAACAGCGTTTAAATAGAAATCCTTTGAACATTATAAATGTCTTTTTTGATCAATTGAATTCGTCCTTATTGAAAAAAAGTATTAACTTTTTTTAAAAAACCTATACAAACTTTTGAATGGTAGTGTATTTGTGCAGTATTTTTTCTAACATAGTGCACAGCATTTAAAAAGAAAAATGATAACAAAAAAAAAAAAAAACGTTTTGATTCAAAAATATAAAGTGTATTTTTTCTTCACCTACAAATCCTTTGGATCCGACCATTTTTAAAGCCATTTTGTCTGCCAGAATGGAAGGACTGCCTTGGGCAATGTCAACTAATGGGCTGGTGTGAAGAAACACCGGTGTACCCTAGAGAGAAAGATGTGCTGAGACAGAATCTGACAGAGCTGAAATAAATAAGTGATTCTGTGCAGTGATTCTAAAATATCTATTCTGAAAAATGACAATGACTTTGTTATTGGGCATGCAACATTTTTCACTATTAAATCTTACCTCTACAGTTTGCATCAAGACAGGTTTGAGAGCATCTTTCAATAGCATGGCCAGTGGGCCACTGACATTCTGTGATGATAAAGTTGTGTGCATTAGATCACATGCATAGTACAGAAACACAAACGCATTAACACATACTGACTAAATCCTCTGTGGTGACAGGATCTCCAGATTTGTTTGTAGCCACTACTATCTGGGCCAGCCTCTGCTGCATCTCCTCTTCACTGCTGCTGAGTGACAGTATAGCCATGATCTCGTTTTCCAAAGAGTCAGAATCCTGAACAGCACAGATACTTAAAGTAAACAAACCACCCTCCCAAAAATACACTGTATACATATATACACAAAACATAATACAATGTGAATTACATGATCACTAGGTCAAATGTAGAGACAAAATGATATTGTGATACTGATACATACTGCTGTAGTTTCTGGGTCAATGTCCAATCGGACAAAACGTCTTATCTCGCTCCCTGTGAAGGTCAAGGGGTCAGATTTCTCAATGCCCAGTTTCTACAGGTCATAAAGGACACAGTGACCATGTCATCATACTTCTGCAGTGGTTTTGAAATTAATATTTGACTCTAGACTGTGTTTTCTATGACTTGCCTTCAGCCGGCAAAGCTGGGCTGGGGAGACAGATCTTTGACCCTCTTTGAGTGGAACCAATAAGTCAAACAAAGCCTGCGAGATACAAGAATATGAGATCATACCAACTACAAGCCATTCAAACACATGAGTATAACTGCACACATATCAAACATAAACCTGACCTTCTCAGAAAGCTTGGTCTCATAGTGAGCATGTGCTTTAATAGTGTCCATCACAACTCTACTGGCAGCAGAGATGAGCGCATTCTGGCCTGAAGGCTGAAGGCTGGCCTGGGATCAATGTGTTAGCATATTTCATCAAATAGAACGTGAATATCTTCCATCGAACAAGAGGAACTCAAACGTACCTCCTCCAATGGGATAATCTGAGAGTATCCCCCTCCAACAGCAACCCCTGTAAACGAAAAGCAACCAACAAATCTTTTGAGCCCCTTAAGCTATAAAAGCCTGTTTTTTTTCTGTCTCAGAGTCTAAATTAAAATGGGTAGTTGTGAGCTCCGTAAATTAAAAAAAGCCACACTGTGAGAGATTAAGTTGCATGGTAATAAATTATGAGAAATATAAATTTACAAATGTTTGTAATCAATTTGCAATTGCGAGATATTAAGGGATATTGGTGTCTTTTAATGTCATAATTATAACTTTTAGTTTTATTTTGTTTGACTTCATAATTGACTTTATATTTCATAATTTCAACTTTGTATGACTTATTAGCATGTGTCATAATTCTAAAGTTTTATCTGAATTTAATTTATGACATAAGTCAAAATTATTAGATAAGTCATAACCTAAAAAGTCGAAATTTTGTACTGGAATTATCATTATTATAAATTTATTTCATAATTTCAACTTTTTGTTATTATTCACTTTATTCATGTCTTCTTTTTTTTAATCTCATAATTACGATTTACCAAAGCATGATTTTTTTCTTATGTTGCGGAAATGAGCTTCTCATTAGTTATTTTGGAAACTTGGAAAAAAAAAAAAATGTTTGTCCCTCACCCCTAGCACCAAAACAGGATCCTAGGGATGGCTCTTGCACACAAGCAAAAGCATTGATATTCAGGGCCCCGAATGCCTGAGCCAGTCCGAGAGCCGTGGTGCGCTTCCCTCGCCCAATGGAGTAGAAGTAATTCTGGTCACAATAACACAAAATGGATTGACTTAAAAATAAAAATTCATTTTGTTAGTTCACCCAAAAATGAAAATCATGTCATTAATGACTCACCCTGTCGCCTGTAAGACCTCCGTTCACAAAAATCTCTCAGACTAAATCTAAAATATCTTAAACTGAGTTACGAAGATGAACGGAGGTCTGACAGGCTTGGAATGACATGAGGGTGAGTCATTAATGATATAATCTTCATTTTTGGGTGAACTAACCCTTTAAGCTGGATGTCAATACATTGTGTGACCCAGGCTTAATGGAGTGTTGCAAGATCTCTGTTGGTGCTTGTGGAAAGATACTACCCTATAAGATTATGCTAATGTACATAATAATATTTCAAGATGCATCTTACCCAGTGACAACCACATATTTCCCATCAGGCTGTTTCTTCATGCGTTTCAGAACATCCAGTCGTATCTTAGCCCTACTTCTGCTAAATGGCTCCACTTCTTCAGAAAACAGGCCCACCTCTCTTGCAAGCTGACCGACTGGTTTGCTTTGACATGAATGTGATATTGCAGCATCGCTAGGAAAAGCAATTGGCATCACATGGGTCAGCAAGTCATGATGCACTTCACAGAATATGCTTAAATTAAATAATCTTTATAATAGCAAGCCAGCCCCGACAGTACCTCGGCTGAGGCTCTTGGAGTTTCTGCCTTGTGAACACTATGTTCCACTTCCCCGGAGTGTATGTGTTTAGAAACCGCTTTGCACTTTCAACTGTATTCTGATCCAAATCCAAATGAGAATAACAAACATTTGTAAAAGCAAATAATATTAGTTATTGGCCGATATTGTTTTTTTTTTTTTTTTAATCATTATTTCCATTAGTCAATATTTAACCTGGCAAGCTCACTTCCCTATATTTTTAAATGTATATGACATTTTGTCATCAAATGCCTACTTAAACCTCTGCTTTAATCTTTAGCAAATCTCAAAATGTACATCCATTTTCATACTTTACACTACCATTCAAAAGTTTGGGGTAATTAATTAAGAGTTAAGAGTTAATGTTTTTGGTAGAAGCCTCTCAAGCAGTCATTACTCCAGTCTTCAGTGTCACATGACCCTCATAAATACTTCTAAAATGCTGATCATACCTTCATCAGCATAGCTACAGTCATGGGTCCTACTCCACCAGGCACTGGGGTGATGTATCCAGCTCGCTCTTTAGCTGAGGAGTAGTGTACATCCCCCACTACTCGTTTCCCACTGGCTTTACTGTGGTCTGTGTGTGAGTTAAATGTAAACACGTGAGCTAAACCGTAGCTATTTAATATTCTGTAACTGCTTTAGACAAGTAGATACAGTCAAGCAGAGAGACCTGGTATATGATTGATACCACAGTCTATGACCACCGCCCCCTCCTTCACCCACTCTCCTTTCACCATCTCAGCTCTGCCAGCACCCACAACCAAGATGTCTGCTCTTCCCACCTAAAAAAAAGAACAAGACACTGAAAGTTACTCCATCATGCACTCCAGCACTCCATTCATTACACCAAACTGCACTACAAGTGAAGGTCTGTACTCAACAACAATAAAGCAAACGATAAATACATCTCAATATGTCATGACCTCTTCTTTGTTGTAGAATCTAGATGAAGAAAGTTTCAGGTTACGCATGTAACCATGGCTCCCTGAGAAGGGGATGAAGACACTGCATCCTCTAGAGCAGTGTTTCCCAACCCTGTTCCTGGCGGCACACCAACACTGTGCGTATTCTTTGTCTCCCTAATCAAACACACCTGATTCAACTCATCAGCTCATTAACCCATCTGATTATGAGCTGATGAGTTGAATCAGGTGTGGTTGATAAGGGAGACAAAGAATACGCGCAGTGTTGGTGTGCCGCCAGGAACAGGGTTGGGAAACACTGCTCTAGAGGACACTGGGGAATGCCTCTGGCTTGACTGGTAACTTAATCATGCGTTTAAATGGGACAATGTCATTGGCCGGCAACAGTCTGTGATGTCACAACTGGTATAACCATGAGTAGAGGGCCCCTGTAATAGACATCATTTTCTTTGTCTTGAGGAAACATAGACAGGCTGGCATGAGAGCCGTCGCATGGCAGAGAGACGCAGTGTCTCATTCCCCTTCTCAGGGAACCATGGTTACATGCTTAACCTGAGAAGTTCCCTTTCGAATGGGAGATCGTCCTCTAGAGGACACTTTGGGCAAACAATGTCCACTCCGCCATGCTGAGGATATGACTGCCTGATTGACAAGCACAAGTAAGGACTCAACAGATTCCCTCACTCAGGTTCTCAGAACTGTCAATGACACAATTCCGTATGGCCACCACCCAAGCTCCAAGCCCTAAAATGAGAAGAGCTCAAGGTCTGGTAATGTCAGCCTGCATGCCAAACATCAGGCTCAATCATACACCTGGCAAAATGCGGCGCAAGTGTTTTTTGCTAGTTTCAACCCAACGCCGTTATCATTTTCACGTCCTGTGCCACATTGTTTAAATAGCAAATGCATTAGCACCCATTTGTGCGCCCATGGGCATGCTGGTCTAAAAACGAGGTGTGTTCGGATACATTGTTGGCAACTGAAAAAGACTGTGCCATTGACCAACTGAAACCTGGTCTATAGTAAAAAAAAAACTATTTGTTACGAGTTAGTAATATGCACCTATAGGCGGGTCCAAGCTTTAACCTTATCACGAGCTGATCTGTTTCCTTGCTAGAGAAGCGTTCAGTTTTTCCGCTTGCAAATTTCGCCATGTAAATAGCAAATCCGCCATGGCGTGAGCACAACTGGCTTTTAAAGGCAATGTGAGATGAGACTCTGGCCTCGGCTGCAGCAGGTCCCAAACTGCGCGGTGTAGACGCCTGTCCTTATTCCCTCAAAAAAGGGTACAGATGTGAACGGAGCTTCTTCATAGAAAAGCCCTTGCAATCAGTGCATTCTGCACCCTTGAGAACAGAACAAGCATGATCCTCTACAAAACAAATGACACACAAGTCATGTGTATCTGGTGTCAGATACAGGTAACATTGATATGGTGGCACTCACTTCCTGAAATGCTTGTCAGATCATGCATCCATTGTCGCCAAATGACGCTTTTAAAACAAAAGTGTAGTGACGTCTCGGGCTGTCGTCGGCCAATGACATTGTTGCGTTTAAACACTTGCTTTAGACACCAGTCACTCTGGAGTTTGTTCCACGAAGTGTCCTCTAGAGCAGTGTTTCCCAACCCTGTTCCTGGCGGCACACCAACACTGCGCGTATTCTTTGTCTCCCTTATCAAACACACCTGATTCAACTCATCAGCTCATAATCAGATGGGTTAATGAGCTGATGAGTTGAATCAGGTGTGTTTGATTAGGGAGACAAAGAATACGCGCAGTGTTGGTGTGCCGCCAGGAACAGGGTTGGGAAACACTGCTCTAGAGGACTCAGTGTTCCAATTCAAAAAGGAATTGCTCATATTCAAAACTATAATGGGAAAAGGGATATAAAAGATAATGAGAGAAGCAGATGAAACCCACATGTTCAGCAATGTCGAGGGTCTTTGAATGGCAGGTGGTCACTGTGGCGTGGTTCCACAGGAGCAGATCGTGCATTGGAGCTCCAACGATCTTACTGCGGCCGATCACGACAGCATTCTTTCCCATCACACTCACACCTGCACACATGAATCACACTTGCAGAGAGGCAGCATTTTCGGAAAATTCTAAAAGCTTGTATCTTAATTGTTCTGCTTTGCTTGAGTCAAATGATAAAGCAGAAACACATGTATGGTTTGTGGGGAAGGCAGAATTCATTGCAATATGTTCAGCTTTTAAAAAAGACAAGATGGTCGACAAGGTTATAGAAAATAAATATGGGTGCAAATAAAAGTGTACACTACCGTTCAAACGTTTGAGGTCAGTTAGGGTTTTTTTTTTCAGCAATTAAGTGACAGTAAAGACATTGATTTCAATTTGAAATAAATGCTGTTAATTTTCAACTTTCTATTTATCAAAAAATCCTGAAAAAATTGATCATGTTTCCACAAAAATATGAAGCTGCGCAACTGTTTTTACCAAGAAAGGAATAAATTACATTTCAAAATATATTAAAAAAAGAAAACGGCTATTTTAATTTGTAATAACATTTCAGGACATGTTTTTAATTTGTAATAACATTTCACGGCATGTTGTTACTGTATATTTCATAAAGTAAATTCATCCTTGTTGAGGATTAGTCTCTTCTTTTAAAAACATTAAAAAAATTTAACCAACCCTAATCTTTTGAACGTTGGTGTATATTTTATTAAAGATGGCAAAACACCAATAAAAAGAACTGTATAATTAAACTATTTTACTAAATATTTTTGTTGCATTTTTAAGGCAATCAATAGAGATGCTGTCCATGTAGACAGTGGATAATAAGGAAGCTCACTAGGTTTTGTATCAGAGCTCCTTTCTGACTCATCTTTATGTGATGCAAAAAAAAGATTGTTCTAGATCCTTCGTTCCTTTCCTTAGGGTGACAGCTCATTTCATCACCCAGTCATCAGATGGCATTGCTCTCTGTGTGTGTATAGATCTCACACCTATCCAATGACACTTCACACTGATTGTGCCGTAGTATGAAGGCCCCCCAATCATGCTATGATTCTGACTGAAAAAGCAAGAGGTCTTGGGTATATTACCACAAGATTCCCACCCACCGGTCTGACTGATTAGCTCCATGCAGCCATTAGGTGTGCAAGGGATGAAACAGTTGCCCAGTTCTCCACGAGACAGCTTCCCCGCATTTATACTGGTCAAGCTGGGGAGGAAGATAAATCAAATAATATACAGTTTAATGTTCAGTGGAGGGTTTGTTTTTTTAAATATACCATGCATTAAGGACATTTTCCTGAAAATTGATATTATGCAGGCATGAATATTTTCTGCGCAATGTGTGATTTGAGCAACAACAAAAAAGAAGCTACTTTTATGATACCATTGATTTGAACTATATTTTTGAAACATAATCTTGACAGTTATGAAGACTTCTGTCTTACTATATCACCTTTTTTCTCTCACCAAGGTATTAAAATTATTACCAGCACTTTTCAGCCCAAAAAGCTCAATATAGCTCAGTTCTCCTGTCAGTAATCACAGTAAACACTGTGAAAAACACATTTCAAATCACAGTAACACAACTGATCTATGCTTGAGGCTGATGAAACTATCATGAGGATGTGTAAAGATCCTGCAGGATATTGCTTATTTGTGCAGATTTTAGACTCAGCTGCCCCTCAAACTTTCCTCAGAGATAACGTATCTGAAATCAGTAAAAAAAAAAAACGGCCATTTTCACAGACATCTACAAAGAGGAGGACATTCGCTCTCTGACTTTGGGTGGAAAAATACAGATAAGAGTGTTTAGCAAAGTGTTTAGACCTGGAAACTAGAACTAGCAGTGGCTTAATGGATCAATTCTGCAGTCTATCGGACCCCACCTGTCTATTCCAGTTAGTTTATTTAATAATAAAATCCACTATTACCCTATACTCAGGCTGTGCTTCTCAAACAAACATTTCAAGCATGTCAGTTTGACAGCTTTCTTGAAGAAGAAGAAGAAAAAAGACTTCACCTACCCATCAACATCTTTCTCTGGGGCCACAGAATTGGTCACTTTCTCTGTGTTTATTGGGCAAATGGAGTCAAGAGGTAGTTGTACGATGAGACCATGAACCGCAGGGTTCTCATTCACTGCAACTATGCTTTGCAGGACCTTAAGAAAATCAGTGGAATCAGCCTTTAAACTACTTGCACAAAACAAAGTTTAATTTGCTGTGGGCCACATTTTATTAATGGTTTATTATGCTGTTGATCTATGACCAGAACAAGATGAGATTTCCCACAGCTCTAATTTTCATTATAATGAATTGTGAGCAATGGCGCATGTATATATGAAAGGAGAAAGGATAGAAAATGAGATGAGGTGAATCACACATTTGTTATTGTTTGAGGCCTGTTTCTCTTACTTCATCTTCTGTGGCTGTTTCGGGAAGCCTAATGTGGTTTGCATTGATTCCAATCTATGTAAGGGAGAAAGATAGTGAGTGTCAGCGAGAGGTTTATGTTAAAAATGATTTCTGTTTATTAAATCAGCTCACTGAACCTCAGCTGCTGCCTTGAGCTTCATGCTGATGTAGAGGTTTGAGTCATCTCTGTCCCCAACCTAGAACAAATCATAGGCAACATGAGAGCGGAGAGGATAATAATATATATTATCCTATAACACAATACTGGTCATTATTTTGCTAAACAATGCTATTATTATCTGAATATTTTTGAGATTAAAAAAAATAATAATTCAGATTATATTTAATATTCTATACTAGTTCATTATACATAAAATGAAAAAAAAATCAAATATATTAAAGTATAACTATTTTGCATGTTATTTTTCATTCATTACATTGAATATTTGTGAAATTACTTTATATGAATATTTAAACAAAAAATATGTATTATATTACATCTTGATACTGAAATTTAAATGCATTTTATTTATTTATTGTTTTAAATATAGTTATTTGTATGAAATGGTCAAATGCATTTATCAAAACAGACCGTAAATATTAAAAAGAGCAACAAAACAACAAGCAGTGAGGTTACAGTATAATGAATCAAGACATGAGTCACACACCGTATCAATGTTATCTTATCCCAAAGACCTTAAACTAACACACCTTTATTTCACATTGCACACTTTTGCATTTATCAACGCATGAGCATGAAGCCATAGAGAGATTATCTATTTTAACAAAACACCCACAACCGTGAGAGAGAAGAAAATGGCACATTACCAAATGACCATCTGGAGTAGAGTGAGAGAAAAAGAAGAAAGATGAGTCAGAATATCAAGAGAGATGAAATTATAAAGCTAGCTATCACCACAAGGTGTATTTTATGGACCAAAATAATGAGCAAGAGGTCCAAAATGACCTGCAGCACAACCAGGCCGGGCCTGAAGCCGGGGAACTGAGTCTTCATCTCTGCTACCTCCTTCTTCAATCGCTCCTTCACCTGTCTGGACATACAGAGAAGAATGCCATTGTTTTCTATTTTTAAAATGTCATTTATTTCTGTGAAGGAGCATCATTACTATATGATCTGTCAGAAATCATTATACGCTGATTTGATGCTCAAGAAAGATTTTTTATTATTATCAATGTTGTGATGCTTAATAATGTTGTAGAAACTACAAAATGCCTACATTTTTTTCCAGGATTCTTTGGTGAGTATACATTTCAAAAGAACAAATTTTTTGAAATATAATTTTTATGTAATAATGTTTTATCCCATTTAAACAAATTGTATATATCTATATATATCTATTATTATATTTTGAGCATATGGCTGGGCTTAAAATAGAATATATGTGTAAATCTAAACAACAATAAATAAATACATTAATTATTGATATATCTATGTAATAATTAAATTATTATATTATAAGCATATAATGCAATTTAATTTCATATAATAGGCCTATGTAACTTTTCTATATCTGAAAATGATTCAAGACCTACCTGAAGGGCCTCTTAAACACACTCAAACTTACTGCGATGTCTTGTTGCCGGACACAATGGTTGCCATGGTGCATTGGCTGTCCCGGTACCTAAAAGCTCGTCGCCGGAGCACAGAGGCAGTGATGGCAAACATATCCAGCTGCTACTGAGCAAAACACTGAGACAATGTTAGTAGGGAAACACTATAGAGAGAAAACAAGCTGCTTCGGTATTCTACAGATATCAACACCTGTCCTGTGTGAAAACGGAGCCTGCACACCCACTTCTGCGCGCTTCTCCTCTGCTGTCACGGGAAACTGTGGTGCGCAGCTCTCAAACCAGAGTGTTATCACTGGGTCCAGCTGCGGCATTCCACACGATTCCAGTATGAGTGGGGAAGTAAGCTGATAAAGGAGTCCTGTCAAGGCTGCAAAGCTTAGACAAGCTCAAACAAACAAACAATCACATGGTGTGCGGAAAAAGCTTGCACAGGGCCAAAGAGCCGAGGTTAAAATACAACTGCTGGGCTGTAAAGGAAGTGGGATGTTTCAGAGCAAAGAGCCAGGCAGCCAATCAGGGATCCCTTGAGCTCGGAGAGGAGCATTCTTGGGATCCTGAGCTATGCTCCCTCCTTCTTCCTTGCCTGCGAAAGAACTACAGCATGTGATCTCCAAATCAGAGTCCCCCCTTCTCGCGTCTCTTCAAAACAGCTGTCAATCATGCGGTGTCTGGGAGGAGTCGAGTGCAGGGAAGTCAAAACACTTGTTTTTTGACTGTGTTTACAGTTTGTGCTGCATGCAAACTCGAAGTACAAGTAACTTATTTGTTTGTTTTAAGGCATTTCTGCCATGATGCAGAAAATGATATAGATGAGGTGTCTCTTAAACTTTCACTTAGTTTGAAGTGCAAAGATTTTAAGGGTAGTATTTGAGAAATGCATTTATGGCACAACCATATGTAAAATACGTTGTTCGATTAAAGAAAATGTTGACAACAGAAAACTTGAGAATATCATGACACATTTATTGGTTTGTTGTTGTTACCTTTAGCGCCCACTGGTGAGAAACTGTTGCATAACAACCTTGAGACGCTAGCTCTGTAGACGCAATCATTTTTTTTCCCCTTTAGATTTTAGACTCAACCATTTAGTCTAAGCATATGGTATTCATTATTTGGGTGTTTATTCAAGGCATTTTTGGCAGATTAACTCTCTTTTTGTTATATATGGGGGTCACTCTTTTTTTGTAAAACATAGCCCTGCTCATAACACTAATAATAATAATAATAATAAGAATAAGAAGAAAGGTGCATTTATTCCCAAATCACCATAGAACGATTTCTGAAGGAATATGTGACACTGAATTTTGCTGACAAATTCAGCAAAAAAAAAAAAAAAAAAAAAAAAAATATATATATATATATATGTGTGTGTGTGTGTGTGTGTGTGTGTGTGTGTGTGTGTGTATATATATATATATATATATATATATATATATATATATATATATATATATATAAAATAACAGATATTTGAAATTGTAATGTGTTTTTAAATAGTTTGAAAATAAATAGACAAGTTTGTAAATAAATAAATCTACCAAAACATTAGTTGTGGAAGTAAAGATCGCCTTTTAATAATAATAATAATAATAATAATAAGTTAATTTCTGCCCCTGCCACCACTAAAGCAAAATTGTCATGACCACTAGGGGGCAACATTGTGTTAGCTTTACGTGACCTCACAAATGAGTTAGGTGGTTCTCAGTCAGTGCAAGTTGCTTTCAGTTTAGACAGCTCAGACATTATGGTCTATGACTATGCCTAAGCCTTGTCTTTGAAACTTGGCAAAAGTAATGAAATATAAATCAAATAAAACAATCATATAACAGTCAACAAAACAGTCCGACAAAACACTGCGTCTACACAGAAAAACAATCCAATGAATGTTAAGCTATTTAAACCACAACTATATGTTTTTCTCATGTACACAGTCCAATCTCTTGTGAATCCCCACAAATGAACAGTCTGGCTATATTCACCATGCAGATCCACCAGGCTCTCTCCAGAACACCATTAGTGTCCTATTTAAGCATTAAAATCATTAGGATTATTTCCTGCTTAAGGGACATTAGAGTGTAATTGCTCTGGTCTGACTGAGCTTGTTAGCTAAATAATATAAGCCTGACTTCCTTCTGGTGCCGGGGAGAAAATGTTTGAAGAGTGATTTTACATTTACACACATTGCCAGAAGTAGGTCCATGCCACATGAGTCACTGAGACGCCACTGACCCAGAACTCCTGGACTGATGATCAAACAAGAGGTGGATACTGGGCATTCAAATATTATTAATATACAGTTAAATACAAACACACAGTTAATCCAAAGATAGAGATGTAGAAGTAGTCTGTGCTATCAGAAGTCATTGAAATGGTTTGTATTGATTTTGTACTCCTTATTTGTCTTCAAAACCTGCTGAACAGCCTGATCAAATCCCTAAAGACTCGCACGTGTTTCACACAAGTAGGTTATGAGTTTATAAAAGGGGGACAAAATATGTCTTGCGGCTATAAATTACATAAATACAACTTCCTTTGGTTTAAAGTGTCATGAAAGCCCCGTTTTATCACTGGTCGTCACTTGTATCTGATGACATCACATTTTTCAAACTTTGCTCTTTTTTTACTCTTATTTTGGAAAAGCACTTTCAACTTTGTGTCTGAGTGGCTCGGTGAGCTTTATACTTCTATTTCTAAAATTAAAATTATATCTTGTAAAAATAAAAAATAATGCAAATAATGAAGCAGCACAAAAATGACAAAATAAATAAATAAGCATGATTGTGTCAGAACGATTTCTGAAGAATCATGTGATACTGAAGACTAGAGTAATGATGCTGAAAATTCTGCTTTTCAATCACAGGATAAAATAAATTTGACATTTTTAAAATATTTTAATAAAAAATGTTTTACTGTATTTGTATTTTTTACCAAATAAATACAGTCTTAGTGAGCATGAGACTCTGAAAACATGAAAAATTCTTAGCAACCCCTGTATGTAAACTATAAATATATAATAATAATTTAAAAATAAGTTTTTAATTTTTAAGTTTTCATTTTTTTTCATAAGTTTTTATTGTATGTATCTAAATCTAGTGTGTTATGATGATGTGTGTTTTCAAATGAACCTTAAGTATGACAATTAAAGTTGATCTGAACAGATTTCTTAATTTTCAGCCCTTAATGAGTTTGCATTACCGAACAATAAAAGTGCACTCAATTTAATGCTTTTAAAAGCATAAATCCATCTGATAGAATGGGAAATAAATAAATAATAAAAAAAAAAAAAAGAATTTCCGTCTGGCCCCATGTACATTTATTCAGTTAGCAGCTGAAATAGCACTTTTTTTTCAATATAATTATACATCAAATGATGATGTGGCTGACTGAGAAAAGCCTCGACTTCCTGACGCACAGCATCAAATCTGAGGGCACATCATGTGATCTTGATTTACAAAGGGACTTCCTTTGCCCATGTGATGATGGACATTGTCATAGTTTTGTGACACTCCTCCTCCTCCATCACCACCTCTTCCTCAAGAGCCTTAACATTCCTTTTTCGCTGACAAGCTCAAACTTGCATGACACGACACTAATAGTACTAAGAACTGTGTGAGAGTATATGTGGGTGCCTTGCTTGTTAAACAGATTGGCCCATATGAAAATGATGTCCTTATCAAGGTTGACGCATTCCCTGGAGAAACATGAGCTAGCCAAAACAAACAGAGAGAAAGTAAAAGGGATTGGTGCATGTTTTGCATATATATAGGAGTTAATTTAATTCTAATACTTGGAGACACATGCACATACTCACTGCAATATGCAGAGATGGTCCAATTATCTCTTCTTTCCTGAGATCTTTTGGCCTTTCGTCACTTTTTTTTTCCCTTTTATTTTTCTTTCTTCTAGTCTAAAGTAATGGAACTGAAATCACAGAGTGCTCTATTTGCACTCTGCTTTTACATTTTAATTCACTAAGGACGGAGCACTTTGTGACTCAGATTGCTAATAAGGGTGTGAAAGCAAATTTACTTTGTGCTTGTTTCTGGGGAAGTGAAAATCACATGAATTCCTGAGTATGGACAGTCACCTCTGTCCCACTTATGTCCTCATGAAACAGAGTAAGCAAGACAGTGCGATAAATCAGCTATGGTGATCACCAGTGGAAATGAAGAGATGAGACATGGTGATTTAAGGGCAGCGCTGTGCTTTTTTTCTCCTTGGATGCCCGCCTGGACTCACTTGTGTCAAAACGCATTTTAAAGGTATGGCACTTCCCTAAATGGGTCAGTGAACTGGGACAGTGTGGAATATTTGCATTCGAGATCAACCTAAATGCAGATTCACATAAGATGTATACTTGTGAGAGGCTTAATAGTTTGGAGTGCAAACTGTTTGGATGTTGACTTGTGGAACAAAATGCTGGTCCAACTGTGCATGATTCAAATGTTTCCAGTCAACAAGGTTTAGAGTCAGTGCGATAGCATAAGTAAAAATTGTGAGACAGCGTTCGTTATCACAAAATAAACAGTGATAATGAATCTTTGAATTAATTATTTTTATTATTATTATTATTAAATTGCCAGACACTGCCAGGATTTTTTTTTAAATCATTTTCACAAAACATTTCATGGCCCCCAAAATATTGGTAGTATGAAAATCTGAGCATGCAGTATATGAAGAGTTCAGATGCAAAAGCCTCTAACTGCCATTTGAAATTTTCTTCTAGAATGATCATTTTTATCAAGCTTGTATATTTAAGTTCAGTGATTTCACTTAAATGGCAATGATAATTACCTATTAATTGTTATTTAAGTGAAATTAATGAACTTAAATATACAAGTTTGATAAAAATCATCATTAAAGAAGAAAATTTCAAATGGCATTTAGAGGCTTTTGCATCTGAACTCTTCATATCAAAAAGAGATATTATGTTATTATAGGTCCATGCATTCTTTTTTTATCAACTTTTGAATGTGGGCAAATTTCATAAAATAAGCTATATTTTGAACAAAAGAAGAAAAAAATATCACATTTTTTCCAAAGACTACAACGTGAGCAATGCTTTTATCGTTTGTTTCTGCTCCTTTTATTGCCTGTTTTGTTCCAGAGATTCTCTACAGCATAATGCGTAATAGCCGAATGTGTTGCAATAGCGCCCTATCGTATAACAGGGAAAACAAGGAAAGACAGAAAATGGAGGGGAAAGAGTTAAAGGTAGGGTGAAGGTTGCATGAGATCCCACCTTCCCTTAAGAGAGCTCTCCAAAGCCTCACCTTCCTCAAAACACATGAACGCGACACATAGCAATTTGCAAAGTGTCACTAGACAAGAGACGCCAATAACCTCATGTCTCAAACCACATGACTTTACAATAATAATGAACATAACTTAGGGACCACTGACCTGTACCACCCGTGACCTACTGCTGCAGATTCATTTAGCCGTTGATAGAGTTTGTAATTTTATGGTAGCCTACTATGCCTTCCACAGATGAGATATAGACAAATAAATACATTTAAACCACTTAATTAGGATTGTTATCAGGATGTGAAGAGACTTTCAACCAGCATAACAAAAATGTTTCTGGAACAAATTACCTATACCCTGCCTTTAGTTGTTTGTTTTTGATTAAAGAGTATACGAGGGCACATTGATTTTTCAAAAATAATAATGTACACGGATAAATCATTTATTTGTAAACTCTGCAATATTCTATAAAATTAAGAACTATCAATTTTGATTTTGTGGTCATTAAGTAATAGCCATTTAATTCCAATTTTGATTTTCCATTAAAATAAACTGCCTGTCCAGCAGATGGTGCTAAAGTTAATTACATTAGTGAGCTGTGGAAAGCCAAGCAAGCTCCATAAAAAAAAGAAAACGTTGAACACCACAGGTTTCCATCAACAGGCTTTAATGTGACATTACAAAATCAGATATTGCTCAAAAACGTATAACCTAGGCTATATACACCAAAACAATGAAAAACTGAGCCTCAACCCCCTTTGAAGTGTAACGAGCCATTGGCTGTGAATGGGCTGAAAAACATTTGAGGTCTGACTCACACTGTGTGTGAATAAATCACCCACTGAGCCCAGCAAAACATGGGAATGTTCTTTTTAGCGGACAGTACTGTGTGTCTGCCGATTATAATTTCTTTTAGATTTCCAACTCCAATCTGATTTAACCTGTAAATAAATGGGAAATTATTCAACTCCCATTGCAAATCAGGTTTATTGACCAAATTTACAGACTTCCAGCTATTTGCAATGATGAAACAAAAGTAATTGAAATCGCTCACCAAATGTTTCTAGTGGTTTTCCCAAATTTAACTGAAAATGTATATCAATCTCAGAATTATTTGACACCACTGAATTGAATCCCTAAAAAAAAAAACACAAATCAGCAAAACAGGTGTTGTCTCAAGCACACCTGATGCAACTAGGGCTTCATTGTTGAGTTAGAACATATTAAATATATGAACTGGCTATTGTTGAGTGTCACGTTTGTCTGCTTGTTAGAAATATGACTAAGTCAAAAGAATAGTCCAAAAAGTTACACTGTAAAAAAAATAATCCTGTACAAAAACAGTAAACTACTGGCAGCTGTGGTTGCCAGCATCTTACCGTAAAAATATGGTGTGCTACCGTTTTTAAAATTATCAGCTAAATACCTTTTGTCAGCTACAGCTAAATGGTGTTAATTTACAGGTTTTCAGTATACTGTAATTTAACAGCATAATACTGTAGCTGACAAAATGGTAGCTGTTTATTTTAAAAATGGTGTAAGATCACCCTTCACAAACAGGACCAGGATACAAAAAGATAGAAAAGGCACTAAATGTTCATCGAGACACTGTTGGAAGCATAGTCGGCAAGTTGGACAGTGGTTACACGGGCAGAAAAAGGAAGCTATCAATGGCTTCAACCAGATTTCTGAGAAGGCAGGTTCAGAAAAACTCTCTATAGTGACTGCAAAAGACCTGCAGCAAGACTTGGTGGTAACAGGCACCAAGGTTTCAGCTTACACAGAAAGGCACATACTAAAAGTAGATGATTTCCATGCTAGATCTCCAAGACATACACCACTACTGACCCAACAGCACAAGAAACGTAGGTTCCAATTTGCGTAAAAATCACATAAGCCATGAGTTTTGGGAGTCTGTTCAGTAGAGCCATGAAACAAAACTGGAACTTTTCGGCCCTATGGATCAGCAGTATGTCTGGAGAAAGAAGAATGAAGCATATCCCGACAAGAACGCTGTGTCTTAAGCATGGTGGTGGCTCAGGATGCCCTGCGGCTCCTCTGCCAATGGAAACATCATGTCCTAAGTGAGGAAGCTTTAGGACATCATTGGACCTTCCAACATACATCAAATTCCACCAAGTCACTTGACACAACCCCAAGGATAACACAAACCCAAGGATATTACTGAACTAGGCCATTGCTCATGAGAAATGGGGTAAGATTCCTCAGAAACACTGCCAGAAGCTGGTGTCTGGTTATACATCCCCTTTGCAGCAGGTCATGACAGCAAAATGGTGATCTATTAAGTACTAAAGATGCTTGCCATGAAGGGGTTGAATAATTTTGAGACTGCAGAAGTCATTAAAAGCTGCATTTTCAGTAGAATTTGGGGAAACATCTTGAAACATGCGTTGTGTTGAGCTATGCAATTACTTTCATTTGATTTGTTTAATGCAAACTGCTGAAAGTCTGTCATTTTTGCAATGGGGGTTGAATAATTTTGATTTCAACTGTTGCATTAGCAAATTATTTGCAATCCTTGCAGGTGAGACCGACTAATTTGATCCCCTGCTTGACAGAAATTGATGCTTGGTTTATTTGAGATTTTATACTCTTTTGAAATGAAAAAAAAAGGAGTGTTGCTACATTAAGGGGGAAAAAATAAGTAGCCTACAAACCAGATATAAGATCTGATCATATAAAGCAACTTGATGTTATTTCACTTACAGAGTGAAATCATTGGGGAATCATGGATTGGTAACGCATTTTCGAATCACATTATGGAATCACCTTTATTAGATACAGTTACAATTCTTCTATTAAACCAGCTAAACTTTGTTATTTTTTCATTTTCTTCAAACAAATAAAAAGTAGAGGCTCGAGAGGCACTGGGAGGCCTGAAAGAATTTCCCAAAGCCTGTTTGAATCCATTGCACTTTAAAACCTTGCCGTTTTTTATAAGAGCTTCGGTTTGTGATGAGTAGGATAAAATCCCTGAAAACATTTAGGACTCTTATACATCTCTCTGCCCATTTTCTTCTGGTGGGGAAAGGGGTAATGTTCTCTTTCCTTTCTTTTCTTTAATGACATCTTTTACTAGATAATCCCTTGATGCCGAGGAGCTTTGAAACCCAGTGGAGAAGAGGGTCATGGGGTGGTTCTTTACCATTAGCACAGAATTAATTAATTCTACAATTAATTAGACAATCTATGAAACAAAAAACGTCTTTCTGTTCAGATGTGAAGCGAGACGAATATGATGAGGTCTGATTTCCATCAGCTCAGTGTCTTTTTACTTTTTTTTTTTTTTTTGGCTCAGAGACATAGCACTCACCATATGAGGGATCATCTCTGAGTAGTCTAGCAGAAGAGCATCAGATATGCAGGTCAGATACAAGTCAGGGCTGTCCCGAGGCCAATAATGTAGAGTAGTAGAAAAAGACACACAACAGTAAACACATAATGCATGTCTGATGGGACAAAACAAACAATTATTTCACATTTAAGATACAAAAGAACGTCTCAAGTTAGAGCCAAAAAGTCAATGTGATAAGTTAATGTAGCCTGATAAACAAGGCAAAGCATGACCTTCAATGTAGTAAAAACTAAATCAACCAATATCAGACTTGGCTTATAATTCCAGACAAAATTATTAGAAAGCTATTGCCAAACATGTATGCTCAAATCATAGTGGAAATAATGCCTACTAAGTTATGTTTCAATTGGTCAAAAAGCACTGTTGACATACCAGACTTTGGTGGTAAATTATATTCATTATATTCAGAGGAATTACAGTTACTAATTCTCAATTTTGTTGGGGTGTGGTAAAGGTTGTGAAAATCAAAAACTCATTCTTTTATTTTGTGAGATGTGGTCTGATGTTCATATGAGCCAAATATGCTGAAAAGTGGACACGATTAGGATATTTACGGTATTGGAAAATGATACAGCAATTTCGGTGTATAGTTTTTTTTTTTTTAATAAAATTGTGTTTATACTGTATGTGAATACAGAGAATAATGTTTATAAACTTTATTTTCAATGGAGACTAATAAAAACTACCTGCTTACTATATGGTGTCAGAGCAAAATCCCTTTACTTATCAGGATATTTCACATTTTAGCATTACCTGAAAATATTACAGACTGAAGCTTTACTCTTTTGTAATATTTGTGTAAAGATTATCAAAGGACAAACATTTATTTACTCATTAAAACACCTGATGGTACTGCCTTATAAAGATTTTTTTTAATAAAGATTTTCAAATAGCTTTTACGTGCAGTGTCTATAGCAGATAATAGGCTATCTGAATGAAGCTTCCCACTTGAGAGTAAAAACATGATATCAGGACTAGATGCAATACTTACTATCTCAGAGGGAAAGGGAAATGTCTATTTTTTTAGATACCCTGCTACTGAATAAATGGGTATTTTTGCCCATCACAGAGACAAAATTACACATAATATAATCAAATATCCTCTCACAGACAGGGCTATAAATGGATGAATCTTCTAACACATGCATGAAGTTCTCATATCAATTCCATTGTGATTATTATGGATTCTCTTGCTAATGGACAGGCACTTTACTTTACCCTGGTATCCTCATCTGCAGTGATTGCAAAGGTGATTGACTAAAAATGGATGTAATTCCTAATGACTTAGCTATCAAGTTCTCAATGCATTATGCAGGAATCAACAGTAAAGCAATTTTGGTCGCCTAGATTCTATGAATATATCCATATACAAAAAGAGGATGAATGTTTTCTACACTAGCTTATTCGAATGCAGTTTCTATTCTGGAAGCAGGTTCATTTTAAGTTTAGCTCTAAAAATAATGAACACCTCATGCAGCTCTATGTATTTCCAAACTCTTAAAAAATGTGTCAAGTATAGCAACACATTAAGTTCAAAGATTTGAATGTAGAGACGCAGAGTGACAATGCGAGCACCAGACCCCAGTAATGGTTTTTCCCTTGAGCCTATAGTAATGCAAAATTCAGGAATAGAGAATATTGAAAATAAAGGCTATTCATAACCATAAGCATGAAAAAGAAGATCACTGACACTAGTGGAGGCTATCCTGAAGCACTGGCAAGTCTGTTCTCATTTAATTGGTTATGAATTGTTAATATCATTTTGGTGAAGGTGAGCTTGGGAGCAAAATGGTGAAAGGATTTCGTCAATATTGCATGTCAGGTCTCAAGAGGTTAAAAGAATGGAAATAAACTCAATGAATTAAGGAACCAGTGATGGAGTGCTTCACAACCTCTACATGAAAGGGACAGAACGTATACAGTACATATTCTGTTTGAGCAAAATACTTTCAACATTTTAAAAGGTGAACAATGCACAATAAATCTTGCTTTAGGTGTTATGTGCTAGACATACTCATTAATAAAATAATAGAACGCCATAGGTGAACATGCTAAAACAAGGATTGAACAACAGTTTTGCTCTGGGCAGAGTTATAATGCATGAAATCCACTAATTAGAACAATGCTTAATTATTGCAGTAACAACCCGTTGTCTTACAAGGGGCCTTAACATCTATAATTTAAAACTAGAACATTAAAGTCTCAATTCTAATATATTGAATAAGATACTTCTATTTGAATAATAATATACTTATTGAACTACTACTGAATAATAATATACTTATATTTATTGTTTGAATCTACTGTTATAACTAAATATAGAAATACACTTTAAAGGTGCTATATGTAACTTTTATTCTAAAATGAATCCTTTTTTATTGCCTGTGTGTGAAGGGGTTGTAATCACACATTACAATGACCCACTTGTCGGTATTTGATATTACCTCTGAAGGCAGTATTTCTATGTGAAATCTCTGGGTCAGATTTTCTGCAAAATCCATCCATTTATACAGTATATAAAGTCTATGTGACGGGACTGCAGTGAACGCCATGGAGTCTGATTACACCAAAAATGACCTGCCTCCAGCACAACACACTCCAACACAAACATAATATAAAATACAATATAAAAACATAAATACATATAAAAAATGTATCTATGTAATGTATCTGCTGAAGCTCATCAGGCCAAACGTGAATCGGATCAACTTAGGACGAAAACACGGATCAACATCGCAGAGAGTTTGAATTATGGAGAGATCTCCGCTGTTTTTATTGTAATAAATTACAAGTTTTCAGATATGCTGAAATAATGGTAAGCTATAATGAAATAGCAAGGTAAACTACAACATATGAGATATGAAATGAATACAAAAGACTTCCAGGATAACAAAAAGGTGCTTTAGGATGTAACTTATTTTATGTACTAGATCTACTGTCTAACGTCACTCATACCACTACTATCATATTGTTTATAATACACATTTCCAGACACGTTCAGTACAGTAATGTTACTTCCTAAGATCTCACTGTTACACTGAAATTGTTCAGTCTAGTTCACTAACTTTTCGTTATCATATCATACATTCACCTATGTTGAAAGTGCTGATTGTGAAAGATACATGAATAGTAAGTGAAATGCATTATGCTAGATAACACCACAAATGTAACATTATCATGGTACAAGCATGGAGCATTAGTTCAACGTCAAGCTGATAAAAGTAGCCTATTATTGTAACGTTGGAGTGGGAGTTTACATGCGTTTACAGCATGTTGTGTGATGCTTTCTCTGGTGTGTTGAAAGTCTCAGTGTGGCCGTGTACCATGAGTGCTCGCTCTTGTGTTCAAGCACGAGCGCTCTTGTAAAAATCAGTTGCAATCTGAAACATCACCGATAGAGGCCGCTAAAAAATACATATTGCACCTTTAATGAGCTCTGATATATTTTCAGACTTTCACACCCAGGTGCATTGTTCACAACAATCAAAGTGTTTTAATAAGGACATTAATTTGAATTTGAAGAGCTTGGTCATTATTTTAAAATGAATTCACAGAATAAAACAAAGTAGTTGTTTGTAAACGGTCCCCTGAAGGGAATTATTGACTGTTGTGATCTGTCTGTCAGCAAATAGCAATGCTTGGGACTGCGAGTAAGAACAGCCTATGAAAACCTCGATCCTTAGATTTCTGCACCTAATAAAGAATTCATGAATGTACCCAATGGAGCAGGACAGAAGTCAAGTGTGAGAACACATAATACCACTGCCATTTCAGAGGCTGAGCACTTAAAATTCTCAGTCTATTATCACACATGGGCTCTGATCTACTTTCTTTCGAGCTCAAGTTCCTCATCTCGCATGACTTTGACCCCACTGAATAATGCAGGAGGTTCTTCTTGTTATAACCATGGGTGGGGACATACTTTGACCCGAGACTGCTATATTATCTCAACATCTTCAGACCTGACTGTGTTTGTTTGCTCATGTGTATTTTTGACATCCCTGTTCTCTTTTTGATCTCTCCCGATTTCTCATGTCATGCCTTGACTGACAGAAATATTCGCTCCATTTCCATAATTCCTCCATTTGTGGGAGAACTACGGCTATTTGGTAGAAAATTGCTTTTAAAGGTGCCAGTACTCAGAGGGCAGCTCACAATTTTACTTTGATTCTGTAATGGCACCTGCCACACAGACTATGATACAGACACATCCACTAAGGTTTTCACAGTTTCATGTTCACTTACCCCTCTGTCTTCAAAATCAATACCTTGCCATACTCAGACTACAGGACCTTGATATTCTGCTGTTATTTAAGTTCAGTTCACACCTGTTTTCTCACAGCTCCTGGGAAGTCTGTTGGAGTCTGATAATGGTATTATTTCAGTGCTGAGGAAAATGCAGCCGATCTATTCAACTTCTATAGGGCTACAGAAAAAAAACATATGGGTCAGTGACAGAGTGTCCATGATAAAGAAAAGTATATAAAGGGTCATTTTATTTAAGTTGTAGAGTATCTCTGGTCGATTTGGTGAATTTGCATACAATAATTAATAATTGATAATTAATAATTATTCATACAGGTTTGAACCAGATGATATGTTCCCTGCATCTGCATTCATATATGTACCTAGACAATTAACCACAAAGGATTATAATTAATTGCATATGTAGACTTGTTTTACAGATAGGTTAAAATTAGCTCAATTGTATATCAGTACTCAATCAAAATGGATTATAATTAAATAGTAATATATCAATTAGTTCTATCAGACTCTATGTTGACTCTGACGATAGTCCCTGTGCATGGAATTAGTTTGTGATCTGATAATCCATTCGTCCCGCGAACTAACCATTCTATATTTATCAATTCTCATGCAGAAATAATTTCAGAGACTCACAGGAAAGGTAATTTCTGACCATGATTACAACCTTTCTGTTTTACAAAAATAGCCTGCTATTAAAGTACTTTTATACTTTTTAAAGCGTCTGCAGACGGTCCAGAGCGCGCACTTCCAAACGAAGGTTTAAAGGTCTCGGAAGTAAAGTTACCAAGAAACAATTCAGGCTAAGTTTGAATTATGTTTGATATTCAATTCATTTGAATATCATACACTATAAGAAATTCATCCATCCTTGTGTAATTAGCGAGACGATATTGCTAAATACTGAATATGTGGGCTACTGTACATTCATAATAAACCTATTAATATTTGCATGTTACAAAAAGCGCCAACAGAGGAATCAATAGAAGATGCATGTGCACACCCATTGGCTGTCAAATATCATCTTGTAAATAATAGCAAGAGTGGCTTAGTGCAAAGCACAAAAGAATTAACCAGACATTAACAGGTCAATACAGGCTGTTTGAATGATCTATTCTCTGCACACATGCAAATGTCAAATTGTCATTACTCAAAAACTTATTCACACTGGTCAGTGGAAATATCACTTCCATAAAGCATGCCTTTCGCATTAATGTATATCTTTCTTGGATTCAGCTCGTTTCATTGGGCATTTCAAAGCATGTCCAACAAAAAAAGGACACAATCAATGTTCCTATGAAATCATGTGTTGGACATGGCATGGACATAAATAGCTGTATATGATAATGTATTGAGTAAGTAAACCAACATGTAAGAAAGAAAATTTGGTGTATAGATGGTTCCAGCATGGCATTTTACAATCCTCATACCCTTTTCCACTGGAAATTGACACAAACTACACATACTCAAGCATTTTCATTTCAGCCTGAAGAAATGCAGTGTTCGTCTAATTGTTATCTGACTAAAAGGCAGAAAATCTCTCCCGAATGTGAAAGTCTCACCGCCTGAGGCAGCTTCACACAGCTCGCATAGCACACAAGTTATTTAGCCTCTATCTCTCTGTTACTCTGTCAAGGCTGATAAACATTGAAAAATGAGGCAATGTTGGCACTTTTATGCATCCTGACTTTCGTGAACGTATGTGTGGTCTCTGATGACTGCAGGTACTTATGTCAGCTGTATTTAGAGCTGCAGATCCAGAGCAGTCAATCTAAAAGACAGATGTGAGAAAATCCTACCAAGCACGTGTTTAAAAATAAAAATTATGAGAGCTGGCTGGTTTTGTGCTGTGCCATGGTTGGATTATTGACCTGGGGAGTCAAGTTGGTAACATTGTTCTTGGATTAACAAGAATAAGACAATAAACCTAAAACTAAAGAATGTTGCTCATATTAAAATGCTAATAAAATAATGGAATAAAAATGTAATGCCTGATCCTTAAAACTTAAAGGGCTCTTCGAGACTTGAGATGTGGTTAAATATCGGCCTGTGTGTGTCTAATGCATATATCTGCCATCAAATGTATGCATACTCCATCACATGATACTAATGTCTCTCAGTGTCCCTTCTGTCTGTGATTTATAAGCCGTTTGACATGCCTGAATATCCCAAACCGGTCATGACTAATGAGCTCATGTGATGAGCACAATTACCAGTGTCAGAGCTCAGAAGCACACTGAACTGACTGACACTTTAAGGCTTTAAGCCCATGCTGAGATGAGCCCAGCCCTTTGTGGTTGGGCCATTATAATACAGGCGGGACCTGAAAAGTAGGGGGAGTCACCCTGTATATAGCAGCTGAGGGAATAGCTGAACCTGTGAACCATGATCAATTTTAATGAGGATATTAGTAGGTTGTGTCTCCTCCCACAAACCTGCCATCCCTGCTGGAAAATCCACCTTAAACTGCTTTTTGAAACATTGTTTACTGGTCTAAACTGGTAATATACAATTTACGAATGCCATTTAGAAAATCAACTCAGTATATCCTTATTTATTCAATCATATTATTTAATAGTTTTCCAATTTAAAAGTTTAGTTGAAAAACACCCACATATTGTCTGCTCGACACTTTCCATTTTCCCTATTTAGACGATTCCTAGCAATGAACGGTTTAATTTTCAAGACTTCTCTAACTAGATAAGATTGATTTTCACAGAAACACTGATTGACACAATTTACTTACTTCAGTCATAATTAATGAACCTCTTTGCCTCTCTGACCTTACTCTTTCTCATCACCATTTCATTCTATCCATGGGGTGGTTGCACTCAGTAATTAGAGAAAATGGGGCTATTATATTCGTTACACCTTGATGAGTAAGGACGAAGCATATGCATTCTCCCGTGCTCTTTCTATCATTCCCGCTCTCATCTTGGAGCTGCAGGGATTAATGCCATGCTGTCAGTATTCTGTTTGGTATTTGGACTGCGTCTGCGTTTACCTGACTAGCATGACGATGCATCTACTTACTAACATGGGGCTTTAAAAAGAGTTTAAGTGGCCAAGCACAAAACAATTGCTTTTCACCATAGCTGATTCTCATAATATGGCCCTTATTAGACAGAGATAATCAAATTAGTTCCCTTCAATGAGAAAACAATTATATTTTTAAGTGCAAATGGAACTGATGCTCATGAATGTCTAAGGCTTTATGTTCTACTATCCAAATTAAAAAAAAAAAAAAAAAAAAAAAAAAAAAACAGGCAAGCTGCTTATTCCCTTCTTTTCAATTCAATGCCAGCTTTCATTATGTGTTTCTGTTGTAGGGTGGTAAAAAAAAAAATTGCTGGCCGTTCTCATTACTCATTGCCTTAAAGCAACCGCAAGACCATCCTGGCAATCAAGACACCCATAAACAGCTGCCCATGCATATATACATGCACAACTGTAGGAAAGAAACAACTAGGGTGCACCAAAGCCCAGGATTTGTTACTATACCCCTGGGCAATCAGCATTGCAAATGGTTGGGGGAGTGTCAACAAGATGATGGCCAATGCGCTGGTAAGGTCGGCAGATCAATATCTCTTCCATTGATTGACGTGTTTGAGAATGCAAAACAGGTGGTAATCATGGGCTGTACCTATAAAGCTTGGTGAAAAACACAATTAAAGGCAGTGGAAATGTTTGGTGAGGGGGTTGGGTTATTCAGATTTACTGAGGCTTTTGTTCCAACAGAGTGATACTATTGTGCAAAGCTTTCATGTAAATCTCTTTTGACCAGTAGAAGAGAGAGATAGTGCCAAGGCACTCATTACTGACAGAGCTGCAGGAGGGATGTGATGTGACATTATCAATATCCCATCCCCGTTCAGTTGTTTGGCTTTGTCATATTTGGTTGGGGCTAATTTTAAACAGGTAGGGTCAGAGGAGAAAGGGCTATTGTATACACACAATTGAAGGCTGACTTGATTTTAATCAGATCTGTTACATTTTATGAAGGCTGAAAGGCTCTACATTTGGATAGAAACATACACTTTAAAACTCAATTTTTTTTTAACTCAATTTTGGGTAAAATATGGACAAACCCAGCCATTGGGTTACATTTTTAAATTACATTTCTAACCCAACGTTTGGGTTTGTCCGTATTTCGGTTAAAACAACCCAGCATGTTTTAGAGTCTATTTATCAAATTACAGACATGGCAAGTGAGAAGGCAAGATGGGAATTCAAATCTGCATTTCAGATTTTTAGAAATGAATGAAATGTAAAATGAATGTTGCTGCTTGTTCAAATGAATTAAGTAATTGTTGCATGTATTTGCTATTTGCATGTATTGAGTTCACCAAAACAATTGCAATGCATATTGTCCTAACTTAATTTTATTGTCTTCGATCCACTTAAAAATGTTTGAAATTGAAAACTTCAGTGCGCATGACACAGTAATAACTTTGCATTGAGACCAGGCTATGCTTGAGCAAACTGTCTATGACAAGGCTAGTGCTACTACTACAAACGATGGCCGTAAAAACTGTGAACGCATTGAATACGATACAGTATGTTTAGTTAGCGAATAGCATAGGCTACTATTAAACAGCGATAATGTTAAGCACACCAGAATGAAATATAATATTTAGAAGTAAAAAGCATAGCTGACTGACTTACAGATACAGTTAACATCCACAAATTAATTCAGGAAGCAGGCTACACAGTGAACTCCGGAAAAAAAAAAAACGCTACACTTGAACAAACAGTTTGTGAATAGGCTAATACAAATGATGGTTGTGAATAAAATATAATACTCCAAGTAAACAGTGTAGCTGACTTGAGGGTTTATGTCAGAATGTTTATTTTTAAACCACAACCTTCTAAACATCTTTGATGCGTACTTCTTTTATCGGTATATTTAACAATACATTTCTAATTCAAACAACGTCAAACTTGGAACTGCACTTACTCGTGCCCGTAGTAAGACACCTGTTAAGTTTCAAATCCATCGGACAATTGGTTCGAGAGATATGCGAATAACAGACACAGACATACAAACGTTCCAGTAATTTATATACGTAGATTGCATTTATTACAGCTGAAGTATAATGAATAACAAATATAAAAGGCCTACAGTATATGGATCATCAATTTATAAAATAAAAAATGATTTCATAAATTTGTAACTGTTACTATTATTATTAGTAGTATTTTCATCATTACAGGGATCATTTTATAAAATAGAATTTAAAAAAATAAAAAATAAATCCCCAAGCTTGAAACTGAAGATGATTCAACTCTTACTGTGGGTTGGTGTTTTCTTCTGTAAGTCTTCAAATATTCTGTGCCTTATATCTAATTATGAGCTTTTTTTAACTGAGGTCATAATTGCTGACTCAGTTGTACTTTGATCTGAAAAGTTAGAAGTGAAAATTACCCTAAGTGACCCATACAACAACGAAGAAGAATAAATCTAGTCATAGCGAAAGGTGTTTAGATATCCTGGCCTTTCTGAATTTCAGTTTTACTGTATGATTTTTCACAAGAATATAACTAAAAAATTGCAATGAATTGTGTTTTATATACAACTACAAGCCCTAGTTTTTGTAATTCCATAACGCTTACCTTCCATTCACATAACTCAGATGATTCATTGTAATCACCCAAGGCCACTCGCTTCATATTTGCTGATGCTATTCGTCAATGATTGGGTGAAAGGAAGCGATTAGTGAGATTAATCAACCATATGGTGTTTCAAACATATGTTGGGCCGACATTCTGTTTACCGTTTCCCATCGATCACCTCTACAAATGCAGTGCACAAGTCCTATGACAGCCTGCAAGTGTGTGTTCATGAAGACGAAGCCAATAATGTCGATGAGAAAATGGGGCTTATAGGGATTTGAGGGGCAGATGGAAAGTTAAGGTCCTTAGACAAAAAATGGCTCACATTCTGCGAGTCTGTTTTCTCTCAATTATTTTCAATGCTCAAGCACATGGGACATTTTAATTATGTATAATTTTCTACAAAATACCATACACACCTGTCGCACACCTAAACAGTTAAAACAGGCGAAAGAAAAAGCATTACTCTCTTTGCTCTTCCCCTTTCTGAAGGTGAGCAGTTGTTTTTACTCTGCCCATTTGGGCCTTAAGAGTCTACATTGACCGCTCTGCCCAATTGAGGCGGAGCATATCTTCATGAGCAATGGAGGCAGCACTAAAGGGAATCAGGTCACAAAGTAAAGACTTTCCTACTGAAGTGGATGCAATTGTACTAGCTTATGCTTCGATGGGTCTACAGTGCCCCATCGGATCACGTCAGGGAGCCAATCTTCGAGTACTATTGAACGAGCCAATGGGAATTGGCATGCGGCATAAAACCACACACCCCGCCTCCTCGGGAAGTGGAGGCACACACAGGCCTTTCGCTTCGGAGACGATCGTTTGATTTCTCTGAAGAGTGCTGTTGTTTACAATGAGCGAGTGTGTCCGTTTTCTTCTGAAAAACTCTCACTGTTAAAAATTATTTTTTTTAAAATGAAGTAAATACTACTTGAAAATGTAATTTACATGAAAAAAGTTAGTTCAGGCAAGAATTAAAAAAATAAGTAAATTCTATAGTACTCAATTCATGTAGAAATGAAAGCGTAAACACAATAAAATTAAGTAAAATTACTCAACTTTTCTGATACTGGTGTTCCCATCATGCACTGGGCCATGAATAATTAATGAGGTTTATTTTTCACTGTTTTCCATATTTATTTACACTATTTTATCATTGCTTTTGTTGTTAGGATTAATAACTTGCCATTTTGTGACATTTGGAGTTCATTCAAACACAAAAATGATCCATCAAATGTTACTGTCATTGTGTATTGTCTATTGAGGTCTGCATTCACTTTAGAAATGAAGATATGGTGGCATACACTACTATATATATATATATATATATATATATAATAGATTACTTAACATTTCTGAGTAAATCATATACTTAAAAAGTGTAGTCTAATTCAATCTTATTGTTTGAGTGAAATGATTATTTCCAGCTCTTATCTCCATTATGGCATATCTGTTAATACTATAATAGTATATAAGTAATACTAGAATAACAGTACCCTGAGAACAATATTTTGCTTGTTAAAAAACCAAGCAGTGAAATTTAAAAGTTGGAAATATTGTCACTAACCCACGCAAAAGGTTAAATGTATTGCTTTGAACAATCATATAGTTAATAAAAAAAAGTTAACAAGGGAGTAGCTTTTTCTGCACTATAGCCTCTTCAAATGGAAATAATAATTTCCCAACTGGTTTCCCAAAATGCAAGTGTTTCAATAGTGAATGATGATTCACTAATATAAAATACTAAATACAAAATACATACAGCTTTTGATCACTACCGAAATACTCAAACACTAGTGGATGTGGTTGGCTCTTAAATTAGTACTTAAAACATTTTATGTTTTTTTACTATATTTGGCTCTAATGATACTTTGTTCACGACAACTGCATAATTAAGGGCTGTCATTAATCTCTTGTTTTTGGACACACGTCCATTGCGGAGGGACACAACAAAAGGGGAAGCAGTAATTGGCATAAAAACTGATGTGATAGAGGCAAAGACCCTCACGTTCTGTCTCTCTGGCTTTGTATGATGTGTGATTAAATCCCTCTTTGTCTCTTCATAGCCTCTCACTCACTCACTCACTCACTCACACACACTTATACACATGGCCCCGTTCCATAGCAACACAAAATTGAATTAGATCTCCTGGACCCAATCTAAAAATGATTAAAGCTATCTCTGGAAGGCCGGAAATAACATTTTATTCTAACGCACCTGGCACAAGCGCATAATCTCTCTCTTGAATCACAGAGTAAGGAACTAACATTTCTCCCCTCTCAGACCTCTCAGATGTGTATGCTTTGTATTAATCAATTACAGTTTAATTTATTGTTCAGTCTCTATAGATTTTTCAAAAAGTGTTTAAAAAAAAAAAAAACATCCCTTAAAGGGGTGATGAACTGAGAAATCAAATTTTCCTTGAGCTTTTGACATCTAAGAGGTCATCATATTATAAAAATATCCTGTAAGTTTCAGAACTGAAAACTTCCTTGTTAGTCCAATAAAAGCTTTTATTGACACCAGCCCCAGCAAACGACTTTTCAAAGTGAGGAACTATGACGTCAAAGAGGATAAAACACCACCACCAGAAGAAGATCAACGCCTGCCTCCTCAAACATGGACGGTTTAGCCCCGCCCACCAATTCGCGTTTTACATCCATAGCTAAATAACATAGGCCTGCCTACCTCGTGATGACAAACCGGGTCGAGAGTGAAATTCATTATAATATGCAAAACCGCTATCCACTCACAGCAGTGGGTGTTTACTTCCAAGTCTTCAATGTGAGACCCCCATAAAAAACGAGCGTTTTTGAGCTGGGCTCAAAACTAGGGAAAATAGCCTATTACTTATTAATTTTGATGTTTTTTTAATGTAAAAACCAAGCGAACGTCATAAGTTGACCTCAGAAAACAATATATTTTTGAGTGAAAAAGTGAAAAACTGCCTGCAATTGCAACAAATTACAGTAGCCTGCCTAATATTAATATACAGAAGTCCTTAGCGGTCATTTACACTGCAAGTGTTATTCGAGAGGCATTAAACTAGTTGGCCTAACAGTTCACACCAAGGACACAAACTATAACTGAAGTTTTTATAACCAATTTTAATTTGATCAGAATAACATCGAAGTTCACACTAAAACTATAAGAATAATGACACAAATTAACAATATTGCTGAAATCACTTTCAGAATATTTTTTCCAGCAACCAAAACCACCTACAACTAATCAGAATCATCCAGCTTGAAAGAGGGTTCTCTTTTATTTTGATGGCCCCTTGAACAAATTCTGTTGATTATAAGTAATATTGTACCTAAATGTCTCCTAACTCTCATTAGATTAGAGTATTAGTAAACTGGTGGGGTTAGGGTTAGGATTAGACTGTTGACATGAGTGCAAAGTTGCTTAAAGTCATTAGAATGTCTGTTAGGGGACAATCACAATAAAGAGTTAGCAGATATTAAACAACAATTCTCATGATACTCTATAATGAGAGTTAGTTGACATGTAGTTGCAAAGTTACTTAGGACTGGTTAATGGTCTTCCTGTACACACTAGAGGACCATCAAAACAAAGTGTTATACCTTAAAAAGATTAAGCGGAAGATGACATCGCTTATCATAAATAACATTATTGGCTATTAGTGTGGATGCGAATTACTTACCATTATAGTTATCATTCTTTGTATTATCACAGAAAGTGCACCGAAAAATGCTCAGCCATTTAGAAGCTTTGAAGGATATAATACAAAATACTCATTCCTTATAGCCATGACATATACATATATTAATAACAAAAAGAGTGGAACTGAAGATATGAAGAATGTTTCGTACTAACAGTGTACCTTTAGCAGTCATCTCAGCTTTGAGGAAATAATGTGACCATACACAAATATCAGGCAAAAAAAAAGGACAAACTACCAGACTCAATTATCGTTTGAAGCGATACAGCCACTCCGGGGACTCCAGTCTAGTTTTAGAGCCTCTTAGCGAACTGTCTATATAAATATGACGCCCCTGTTTGTTTCCACCACAGTCTTCCATGAATAAAAATTACAGATTTTCATGGACTTCATGCATAATCTTTTATTGGTGCCTTTTCCCTCTATGAATACCTGAAGCCGTGTACATGTCCTCTTCCTGTAGTGGTTCTCTTTTCAAGCCTCCCTCAATTTTTAAATTGTATGCAGGGGCGAGACAGTGCCTCTCATCCTAGTGTGTTTATCATCCCAGAAGGGCATCAGGCATCCATATCATTACACCAGTACACCGAACCACTTTTACATTGTATATTCACACAATGGCTCTCTGGTGCATAGACTGCAGAAGGATGCAAAACAACGTGCATCTGATTCTTGTCCTCAGCGACATTGCTAAAGTGTAAAAGGTGTTCAAAGGCAGTGGTTTTACATTTATGAAGGTGCAAGCAACATAGTTTCACCACTTCCTTCTCTCTGAGTTCAAATGAGCTCATCCTGTACCAGAAACCTTGTCTTTCTCTACTGTCTCTCTCAATCTCGCGTAATGTGTCTTGTGCTGAGCTGCTGACCATTGGCCGTGCTGTATTAATAGTGGCTGACATGGCTTCAGCCTCTTCCCACAATGCTCTATTTCTGTCACAATTGCTGCTTTCATGCATAGCATGATTGCTGCAAACTGATCTTCTTTACACTCAATGTTCCATTGGGATCCAGACTGCCATTTCTTTCATACATTGCCATTTTTATGCACAACACACACATATAAACACACATAAAACGCACTTTGACCAGCAAGTCTCTTCACATAATACAAAAAAATATACAAAGCTGATGCCATTAGAGCTAATGCACTTTTGATATGGATGTTTGCTACATTAACAGTTTACATCTCTTCTGTTATTGCTGATAGCATTTTAATTAGTTTCTATGTTTCAACTCGTTAAGCTCTGTAGATCAATGAAGACCATTTAAGTCTGCATTGCAGTATCAGTGCTGGTCAGTGGTGCTCTGTTTATTTTACATCATTTGTTTTTGATTTAACATGAATTTTTATGCCTCCATAAATGACTGGGTAAAAATGTAATACAATGTAATAAGCTCTTACATGTTTTTTGTGTATCTTACATCAGTAAATTTTCTGTAATTGAGAGTGTATGTAAAACAAAAGTATAAAGTAGATATACACACTGATGTGACGTGATATCTCTGGGTCAGATTTTTATTTATTTATTTATTTATTTTTAGAGAAATTAATACGTTCATCCAAGGATGCATTAAATTGTCAAAGTGGCAGTAAAGACATTTTATTTCATAACAAAAACATATTTCAGCAAAAATATCAGCGTTGTAGTTGGAATGATTTCTGAAAAATCTTGTGACACTGAAAACTGGAGTAATGATACTGAAAATTTTAAGATACAGTATATTCAAATAGAAGTGATCAAATAAATGCAACATGCCAAATGAATTAATTACCAACGTGTTCAGACATCCATAATGTGAAGTAATGATGGAGTTGATGCCACACATAATCCTAGAGTAATCTGGTACATATTGATTTAGCAAGCGCTTGATAAAAACACAATCAAGTGGGTGGTAGAGTGTGTTCTGCTTGGACAGCTGAGATGGATGTCTTTATGCCCTAATGACAGATCCCCTGCAGGAATATTAGGCTGATACTTTTTCATCATTTTAATGCATTAATATTATTGATGTTATTTTCAGAGCAAGTTTGCTAAATAAACTGTAGGGGTGTCACTCACTTTACTGATTTAACTGAAATAGAGTATGGACATTTTAAGAGTCAGTTCACCCAAAAAATGAAAATCCAAAGTGGTAATTCAAAGTTCGCCTGTCAATTTAGGGACAGAAATCTCAGATTTCATTCAAATATCTTGTGTTCCAAAGATGAACAAAAGTAAATGATGAAGCTTCAAAAAGTTCATAAAAACTCACTCATTTTCTATGCATTAGTTTTATGATCTCTTTATTAACTTTTTGAAGCGACAAAGTCGTAGTTTCAACAGAAACAGAAATACCTTCATTTGTGTATTGAAGATGAACACAAGTGTTTTGGGTGTGCTGAGTAAATGATGAACTAACCCTTTAAGTATTTTCATAGAAAGAATGTAATAATTATAAACAAACTGTACAAACTTGACTTCTTAAATGTAAACTAAATATGTTAAGAATTGGTGTTGCTCATTATTTTAACTTCAGGAAACTAATAATGCTTAAAAAAAAACACTTCAACAACAGGAGAGCTTGATTTATGAAAAGTAGACTCCATATCTGTTTCCTAAAATGTGCTTATATAACCTGTAAATATATAAGCCATTTTCAATGAGAAAATGATAAGAGAAACCTCATCTGTGAGGGCTAGATAGAAATGATCTGCACTGGATTATCTTCGCTGGAAACAGATGTTAAGAAGGTTATGGGTGAAAGGCTTGTTCTGGTGAAGGATATTAAACATTTAGCGTTCTGAGCCTGGAAAACCTAACAGGGACGTGCACAGGGGGGTTGCTCAGGTTGCCCGGGCAACTGCCCATATGCCCTTCTCGACTCAGGTTGCCCTTCCGAGGAAAAAAAATATCGTACAATGGATGTAGAATTTCACGTAGGCCTAGACAAAAAAATAATATAAAAATCGCAAAGCCTCATTCACTTCCATTCGGGCACTGAAAGGGAAAGTCAAACTGTTTACGTGGCTGCAGTGCCGCACGCGACCATAGACTGCACGCGACCGGTGTGTATGGTAAGGCACCGCAAATTACTCAGGCCGCGCCTCCATCTCGTGTCGCGCGCTAATTAATGTGTACGAAGTCCATGACAAAATGAAGCGAAACTATCCTTCTCGTCACGAAAAGAGGAAGAAGAAAAACATGAGAGTGAATTGCGGGAACAGCAGTCAGGTAAACTTGTGTTCTCTCCTCTCTAGTTTGATGTCAGCAAAGTTTGAAGGTTTTTGGTCTTGCTAACCTATCTGGGCAGGCAGTGCATCTCTTGCATCACTTTTTGCCTGACAAAAGTGAGAGTAAAATACCATTATTTATTACGTTTTGTTTTTTATAAACAAAAAAAAATGCAACAACAGTGTTTGTTTACTACAGCTCGGAAAACATAACCGCGTCGCGTGTGTTGCGTTCATATGCGCGTGCACGAAATGAAACTCGCATTTTTCAAGCAGAAATGTGGAGACCAGAAATACTGTACAATACGTGAATGATGGCACTCCCAATCAAAGTACACATTATAAAGACACTGATTATCTAGTCTCAGTGTAGTTAAAAACTCTAAACAACTGCACTAATTATGCAAGATAGAAACCAATGTATTGGCAATTTGACATTGATTGACTATTGATTTATAGGCTATTGAATTTAAAATGATGATTAGCTGGATATTCTGGTCAATATGAATGCAAATCCCTCAGTAAATAACAATAAATCAAGATTTGCTTCAACATGCATAAAAAAAAAAATAAAAAAAAATCATAGGCTACTGATTCCAAAAAATACCCAGGCTGTAGAGTGAATCAAAATTAATCCCAAAAGCCAAAGTTCAGGGTTGTACTTTATTATTTTCTTCTTATTTATGTTTACGTTAATATTCACTTGTTATCTTAACATTCTATAAAAATGCTTTATTCAGTAAATATTATTTGTTTGAACCTCATTCTGGTCTATATTGTTGTACTTATTCTTTGACTGTTTTGTTTAAAGGAGGGAGGATTGTTATTGGGCGGTATTGACTTGAGTGGCAATGGCAAATGGTTTACATGGCTCACGGCATCACAGATCAGGTAGAGGGCCCCATAGCAGAATTTTGCTTAGGGCCCCAGGGGGAGGTCAGGATTGGCAAAAAAGGATTGTATTTTTTCCCGAAATCTAAGCGTTTTTTTATTTTTTCGAGTTTTTCCATTCAATCCAGATTATTTCTTTTCAAATAAATAAATAAATAATAATAATAATAAAAAAAACAATAAACAACAATATGAGGAACTCTTTTGCTCATTTGTCTCATCTCTGACATTTTGCAATCTTTATAAAAAATAATAAGACCATAAGACGAGGCATTGCGTTTGGACATAAACACGGCCAGATAAGGCAATTTGGAAGGTGACAAATTCAACTGAATATATTCCTTCATATAGCCCGTGAGGGAGGGGGGGGGGGGGGTGCCCTTTTTTCAGGTCAGAGCAACTGCCCCTCAAAATTCCTGTGCACGTCCCTGAAACCTAAACTACTCCATAAAACAAAATGCTGTGTTTTTCATTCTTAATTGTTACACAGAACGCTTTATCTTGGGTCTGGATTAATGGTTATGAATAAATGAAAAATAAAATAAATCACAGTATTTGTATGTGTGCTTCTGTATGAGTGTGAACACCGTACAGTGTTATTTTCCTGGATTATTCTCTTATGTATACAGTTACATGTGGATATAGGCCCCCTGGTTCCCATTGAGGCAGGTGAGTAATGTTTTAACATTGGCAATGGACCGATCAACTTTATTGCAGCTGTAAGGTGCTTAGCATTTGTGGGCACTTACTGCTTGCAACATGAATAATGCAAACTGGTTATCATTTTAGTAAAACGTTGTGTGGGAGCACTTCAGATGATTCACGTACTGAAAGAATGTGCAGTCATGGCACAAGATCTGACTGCTTGATTAATACTTGAGAAACTGAAAAGAAAATGGATTTCTATTATCTTTTAGGTTGTGTTGTGTCCTAATATTCAACTTGCATGGTTAGAATCTAATCACAAAATAGAGATGCATTCTAATACAGTTCACATGCTTTTATAACAGAACAGACATCATATACAACTAAACTTAGCGACAAAAATAAAATCCCCTTTTCAGGAAAGTGTGTTTTAAAGATCATTTTGTAAAATCCAACTTTATAGATATTTTCATGCTTGTTCAATGAACCAAAAACAAGTATCATTAACTCTTTTAGAACGTCCTTAAGATACTAAAAGTTTATAAGTGGCAGACATTTAAGGAGACAGGACACTTAAGAGACCTTTCTACTGACTCAACAGGAGAAAGGTGCCCAGGGAACCCGATCACCTGCGTGAAAATGCCATAGTCCTGCTGCAGGGAGTGCGATTGTGGAAAAAAAAAAAAACCTCACTAAAGCATTCTAAGCCATGAAGAAAACCAAGCAGCTAAACATCTCAAACTTGGAAGCAAAAAATAAAATAAAAAAGAAACAGACTTTAAGGCTTTTAAGACTTCAAGACTTTAAAGACACACTGAACATTACATCTTAAAGCCAGTGAAACATTGTGAATAGCTTGTGTGTAGCTAATCAGACCAACCTATTTTAGATCCACCCAAAAAATTACTTTGAAATTTCGAGTAGTTTGCGTTTCAGATCATTAAAATAGGGCACTGAATGTGAGTGCACTCAATAACGTCCACAAAGGTTTCGGACATCCAAATGGGTGCTCCTTCAACCAAAATGCAACCCCTGCAACCATAATCATCCCCTGAACTTTCTACACAAGGACCTTGACAAAGTAAGCACAATATTTATATTTCAAATGTAGTGAAGTTAAAGTAAAACGTTTCCAGAAAAAATAACTCAAGTAAAGTATCGATACTCAAAAAATGTACTTTGTACTTTGGTACTGTCCACCTCTGCTTACAGTATACTGCAACATTCAAATCTCATTGTAAGACAGTAATGAAAGTTTTGTTATTGTTAAAAATATATTTCTCTATGGAGAATGTGAATGGGATTTTTATTTCTGTGTTAAAAATTAATTTAATTTTTTTAATTAATTTATAAGCATATTGTAAAATTACAAAATGATAAGATTTTACTCTATTCAAAAACGTTCAGGATCCAGACTATAAGAAGTAATTGGAACTGTGTAAATAAATAAAAAAAGCAAATGGCAATGAAAAAAAAAAATCACCATATTTGGAACTTCTATAAGAGTTGCATTGTTTCACCTTAAAGGGGTCATGAGCTGGCTTTTTAAATTGTATTATATTGATGTTGTCTGAGGTGAACTTATGATGTTTGCTTGTTTACATTCAAAAACATCAAAATTAATAAATAAATTTTCTACCCTAGTTTTGAGCCCAGCTCAGAAACGCTCGGGTTTTTATGGGTGTCTCGCACTGAAGACTTGGAAAAAGCCCACTGCTGTGAGTGGACCTCTTAGATGTCAAAAGCTCAAGGAATCGAATGTAAAGAGTTTTATCTCTAAAAACTGTTTAGCTTATAACGCTAGTAATAGGGGCATTTAATAAGTAAAAAGAAATCGCTAGTTTATACCACTAACAAGGCTCAAAATAGCCCCACACTAACACAGTAACATAATGAGGGTCCCTACATGCAAAACTAAGCATGGAGAACTTTGTAAGTGTACAGACCATACTTTATAAAGACAGTTCATTTACAAAGGTTTCTGCTGGTAAAATCAAACGCACTGGCACTGATCTGTGATAGGTATGTTTTGTTAGCACATTAGGTCCAACCCCCAATGGGCGGGTTTGAAAGTGTGGGAACTAGTGCTTGTAGTCTTTACAGAAATCCCCCCCTCTTGCACTTCCTCCTACAATGACAAAAAAACAACAAAAAAAAACAAACATTTTTGCGTCATTGTAGGAGGAAGTGGAAAAGGTAAATAGCGGATTTCTCTCGTCTCAGGGGAAAATGAGAGTGTTGCATGACCATTCAATAGTATGACTGGATTTCTAACAATGGAAATCTTAATGCAAATGGGTGGAGTGTCCCTTTAAAACGCCTCTATTAATCTATTTGCAGTCTTAAAATAATGATTTAAGAAGACCTGGACCTCAATTAGTCCTCCTTACATGTACATCATCTTTCTCATTCTATATTGACTAGATCATCATTTATTTGTGTGCATGTGAAAATCCTTTACGGAGACATCTCATTAAATAAAGAAGAAAAAACTCACAGGGGAGCTCTTCAGAGAGAAAGCAAAGCAAGCCTGCACATGGATCAATGAGAATGATTGGAGTGGTTGGAGCAGCAGGGAGGTGTCCATCCTGCTGATCTAAGCACCGCTCACACCAGGACCATCCATCTCTGCTCGGCTGCAGATTTGTCCGTAACTCCTCTATCCTAAACTCCTGCTGTTCTGCCCCTGCTCAACACATCCTCTAGGAGGTCACAAAGTCAAGTCCCAAAGTTCAAATCAAAAAGCCCAATACATATTTTATTGAATTGATTCAATATGAATAATTGAAAATCATCTAAAAGGGAATGCAGCTTTTTTGAGACCTATGAAAATAAACATTAGCTGACATAACAGTCTCTATAGGCTTAATGTAATTTACACGGTTAAAGAACATGTTCTAACATGAACAGCTTTTGCTTTTCCTGCTATGATTAGCTGGGAGAAATGTTGGATGATCCAGGAACATGTCCTTCTTGGGTTAATCTTAAGGTATACAAATAAGGGAAAACATCATTAAGGACGCACCAATATTAAAATTGAATTCAATAACTATATTGTCATGTAATGGCTGACAAATGGCCGATATTAAAATGTATATGATTTTTTTTTTTACAGATTACATTTAAGAGTGTTAATCATTATTTATTAATTTAAGATTAACTGTTAGTTATCTGTCATCTAACACTCACTTAATATTAATCTAAATATTAAGGGGAGTGAAGTAGAAGGGAAATGTGCATGCATACTTAGTTTTTCAGCATCCTAATATCTAAATTTTTGTCTGATTCTGATGGGGAGGAAAATGAGGAAAAAGGTGCCACTGGCAAAATTTACTTCAGTTGTACAATAGTTTTGAGTTATACTCTCCTGACCTTGACCTTTCAGCTCCTGAGTTTGGCATTTGCGCTGTTTTCCATATCCCTTGTGTTACAGTATGTGCAAGCTCTGGGGCCTATAAAGACAGTGTTCACAGCCTGTCAGGCTATTTATTCTAAATGGCACTTGCTTGTTCAGGAGCATATGCCCCATAGCAAGAGGGGAACTTTATGAATGAAGGTTTTCTTCATGCATTTTCTGAGATGGCTGCTTCCCTCTCATACTGTATAAACATGAAAAATGTTATTGGGATGAAGTAGCATACTAGTCTAATGGTATGCTGCAACAATGCTTTCCCCCATTCAGATCACTTACAACGTATTTTAGCCATTTATGGCTTTTGCTGTATCTGTAAATGTTAAAAGCCTCCCAGATGCATCACGATTCAGGCGTGTTCAAATTTGACAAGCCATAACTGTCAGAAGCCCAGTTTCGGTGACAGTATTTCAATGGTTCTTTCGGGTGTATCCAGATTTTTTTGACTGGGCTGGTCCTGGTTGGACTCTCTCTCAAAAGGTGAAAAATCATCATCTGTCACCCCCACACACACTCTCTCTTTAATGGATGTCAAAGTGGTTTAACTTTGCATGAGTTGGGTATTTTTTGAAAAAGACAAAAAAAAAAAAAAGATCCATGCCAATTAGTGAAAATGTTTTTTCTAATTACCTATTATTAGGGGAGATGATCTCACCCAGGAGAAGCTCCATTAAAGAAAGAAGAATAAGTAATAAGAATTTCAGAGGTTCCAGTCTATATGAGAGATTTCTCTAATTGCGTGCTGTAAGACAAATATATTGAACTCAAATGACAAATGCCACTGCCAGTCCCTTTCGGGGAGGAGTGATAGTGATTTTTTCTGCTGAATGAGTCATTTCTCCACATCTATGTTAATGGATATTTTAGGTGGGGAAAAAACAGCAGACATATATCACATAGTGAAGATGCTCTCTCTCTACACATGAACTTTAATGACATCCCATTCTTAATCCGTAGGGTTTAATATGGAGTTGGCATCTTAATAACATCTTCAACTCTTCTGTGGAGGCTTTCCACAAGGTTTAGGAGAGTGTCTATGGGAATTTGACTATTCTTCTAAAGCGCATTTGTGAGGTCAGGCCCTAATTCAGTCTAATGCCAGTCATGTTCCTCCACACCAAACTCGCTCATCCATGTCCTCTTATGGACCTTGCTTTGTGCATTGGTTTGAAGTCATGTTGGAACACGAAGGGGCCCACAAAACTGTTCCCACAAAGTTGGAAGCATGAAATTATCCTAAATGTCTCGATATGCTGAAACATGAAGCACTAACTAAGGGGCCTAGCCCAACCCCTGAAAAACAACCCCACACCAATCCACCAAACTTGCACTTGGCACAATGCAGTCAGGCAAGTATTCTCCAGGCAATCGCCAAACCAAATCTCATCCATCGGATTGCCAATCAGAGAAGCGTGATTCGTCACTCCAGAGAACACATCTCCACTGCTCTCTGGAGTCCAGTGGCGACTTGTTTTACACCATTGCATCCGAAGCTTTGCACTGCACTTGGTGATGTAAGGCCTGAATGTAGCTGCTCCGCCATGGACACCCATTCCAAGAAGCTCTCTACGCACTGTTCTTGATCTAATCAGCTTGAAGGCCACACTAACTTTGGAGGTCTGTACTTATTGACTGAAGAAAGTTGGCGACTACTACGCACTGTGTGCGCCTCAGCATGCACTGACCCTGCTAGGTGATTTTACATAGCCTACCACTTCATGTCTGAGTTATTGTCGTTCCCAATTGCTTCCACTTTGTTAAAACACAAGTAACATTTGACTGTGGAATATTTTAGTAGTGAGGAAATTTCACAAATGGACATATTGCACAGGCGGCGACCTATCACGGTACCACACTTGAATTCACTGAGCTTCTGAGAGTGACCCATTCTTTCAGAAATGTTTGTAGAAGCAGTCTGCATGCCTAGGTGCTTGATTTTATACAACTGTGGCCATGGAAGTGATTGGAACACCTAAATTCACATTCGGAGGGGTGTCCCAAAAGTTTAGTCAAAAAGATATTAATATAAAATATATCAAATAAAATAATGATATAAAATACGATTTCTGTTCATATAAAATATTATTACGATGTGCAGATTTCAAAAACATTTTCTTGGCTATTTGACCAGTTCTTGTCAGACTCCCTCCTAGGTTGTGCATGGAATAACCCTCATGTTTACAAATTGTTTTGGAGCCAGAGGTTGTACTCCCTAGGGTAAAGTATGCACAGCGTGTCACGTCTGTTCTAGCCCCGCGTGTGTCCCGGTGGACCCTACTTCAAGGACACTGCTCCATCAGCCTTGCTCACAGAAACACCAGCACAACACATTAGCATAATTGGGTGTGAAAATTGTAACTCAAATGCCTGCATCTCCTCCCTCACATTCTCCAACCCATGAACCAGTCAGGAATAAGATCTCAATGTAACTAGCGGAATACAGCACACTTGAGGAAGAGCAGGATTAAATCAAAATCTTCTATGATATTTATAAGCAAGCCGTTCAAAGAGTGTGTATCTGTGTCTTTACTTTGTCAGTGGGTCTGCTAGTGTGTCATTCTGTGGCAAAAATCAGTAAACTGTGGGGAATCTGCAGTCCCAGCAGGAGGCTGTTGAACTAAACAAACCCATGGTGTTATGACAGACTGAAATTAATGTGGACTGTGGTCATTTAAACGTCCAACTCCTCATCCTGGAGATATATAAAGAGGAAAAATGGAAGATAATGACTTAACTTAAAATAACTGATGTTTTACAAATAACAGACTTTTCGACCGTTCATGTAACCAATACGCTACAAACAATGTAAGCATCACTATGTCAACCTGTTCTCCATTTAACAGGGTTAACTTAACACACAAATCAATCTGCTGGAAGTCGGTGTTGTTGCCATTGGTGATTGTAAACTAGCTTTACTTGCATCTATAATGGATGAAATCTTAAATGCAAACATTAAATCTAACTACAGTTTAAATTCTAGTTTGGTGTGTATTTCCTTGCAAATATCTAATTCATATGTAAGGTAGCTAAACCACAGTGTTTAGAGTGGGATTGGTCTGCCATTTCTTTTTACTGCAGCAAGAGGAAACTGCACACCACATTACTCATGCTGAACTTCTAGAAGACAGGGACATCAGCTCACATCACTCAGACTGTGGACTAACACCCAGTAACACCTCTGGATGATTCTAGCGGCAGGTCTCGACATGGCCTGTGGTTTAGAATGTGAATTCTTTCTCCTTGTTTCTATATATTGACTTCTCATTTTCAATTTTATGCTCTTCTAATGCAGTTTTCTCCGATTTTATAATTAAACATGCTCACATGTTCATTACCGGCCTGCATAATTTCACAAAACAACAACAACTTTACTTTACTGAACTTTGAAATGTTTGTATCTGCACCTACCCATTTATGGGATATCACCCTAAAGTAAAAGTCCCTAGTGCTTCATCATGTTTTAAACGTTCTTTTTAAGAATGTATGGGTTCCTCTATTCCATGAAATTGCTACCCTATCTCACAACCAATTCGTACGAATTCGTACGAGCGATTAAAAAGTGGCTAATTCGTACTAATTCGTTCGACCTCACTTGTACGAATTCATACGATTTGTCTAAACCCACGTGATGGTTAGGTTTAGGGGCGGGGTCAGGGGTAGGTCATTCGTACGAATTCATACGAATTGGCCAATTCGTAAAATATGTACGATTTTGCAAAATCGTACTAATTTGTACGAGTGAGGTCGTGTGAATTGTTACGAATTAGCCACCTCGTAAAATTCGTACGAATTCCCGTGAGATCGGGTTGGAAATTACTATAAATTGGGTCTGGAGCTTTTAAGCTTAAAAAAAGACACAAAAACACCATAAACATAAATCATAAATGTGTACATATGATGTATGTTTTGTGTTTAAGCAGATTCACTAGTACTTACAGTATGTTGAGGCAGTGGTCATTTCTAAGAGTCGATCTATCTGTTAAAGCTGCAGTCCGGCTTTTTTCCTCATTGTCACCATCTCTCTTCGAAATCTGCAATTGCAGTCATTCACAGAATTATCAACTTTATGTCAATCAATCAATCAATCATTTATTTATAGAGCACATTTAAAACACAACCGAGGTTGACCAAAGTGCTTTACAAGGAATAAAAGAGACACAGATATAAAACTGCAATACAAACTTAAAACTAAATGAGACAAGAAGGCACTAAAAAAAAAAAAAAAAAAAAAATTATGTGAGATGTACTTCAACATCCTCGACATGGCACAGCTCGGATGAACGCAATGTTTGAGGAGAGTGTGAGGCTGTCAGTCACCGCGCCGTTTTGGATACTGGCATTCAGAATCTGTTGTCACTGGTGATTGTCGTTTAATCGTATCCGCTTTCTGTATCCGCCATCAAATTGATAAGTTTAATTATATCAAGTGCTGTGAGAAAAGGCTATAAATCTCCACCTCCAACTTCCTCACTCGCAATATAGACTACAAGCCGAGACTTCATCTTTGTACAGATGTGACGTAATGACACAAATTCATGCTCGAATCTCCCGCGGAAATCCACCAGTACCACTGGAATTAAAAACATTACAAGCTTACCGCTTTGAATCGAGCTAAGGCAAGCAGATAGTTTTGAACACCGGCTGGTTATTTTTTTTTTTCTCAAACATGTATTTTGGATAATTTGTAACCAACAAAAAGCTAGGGACTGCAGCTTTAAGCCAATATGAAACTATAACACTGTTTCAGGATAAGGTGCTTAGGTGCTGTGAGAATAATTTTCCACACAGTTCATGAATTCTGCGAAAACTCCAGGAGTCCTATTAAATATATCCAGTATTCCCCTCAGCTCAAACACAGCTGAACATGACAGGTTTACACAGCAACTGAATGTCAATTTGCCCTAAACATTCTTCTCCACACACACACGGCGATCATAAACGCAATGTAACATGTCTCCTGAGAGTGATATTGCCTGCCATTTCAAGTGTTGCCATAAAACTACTGATGCTACAACATAAACACAACATTGTAAAGCCTTAAGTGAATTTACAGCATGAACACGCACCCTGCCGGGCTGTACCAGGTGTTTATAGCAATCAATCAAGATTACTGACACTGTTAAACAGTGTGACTGCTAATATTGCTTATCTGTGGACTGGACTGTAATGCCTACTGCAAGTGGTTAAAAACATCACCCTGTCTCTTTACTGCAGGTTACATTTTGCTTAAATATTTCTCTATTTTTCTCTGTTTTGGTAAATCATGCAAGCAATTTGTGAGTTTTGATTTTTCTTATTATTGCCTAAGACTGAGATTCATGAATATTTAAAGGTTGACCGCACACATAGGCTTTTAAACTATTTTAAAGAGTGCGACTGCTAATTACTGCCTCTTAGCAAACAAAGATCACATCTTATCCTCTGTCTCACACCTTCCAGACATAATTAAGCCAGTAATGTTTTTTACATCTACATTACTGTAACAAGAAGAGTTAATTGGATTCTGAAATAGAGCAGACAAACACTTTCATGATGACTTACAGTGTATTACATAATTTAAAATTGATTTTTTTTCCATACACTTGTGTCTTGTGGATTTAAAGTCTAAAAAGTTAACTACAGAAAGAATAACCTTTAAATAAATATTCAGTAATCATTTACTTCTCAAATCACGTTTGCTATGACTTTCTGACAATTTCCTTTATTCTGTATTTCAAGCTGTGTGATTGTTTGCTGCCTTTGTGTGCTAAAAAGATAAATGACCTTCAAAGGCATAAATAAATGCCAGCAATTAAAAAAAATAAATAAATAAATAAATGAATGAGTTCCCCTGTTAGGTCCGCATCCATGTTTTTTTAACAGGATTTGCTTTTGTTCGGAAGATCATCCATAAATGCGTTGTTGTGTGGGATATGCTAATGACTTTCATGTACAGTTGAGAATTAGCTGGTTTCATTATAATTTTTTCCAATTCGTTTTGTTGCTTACCCTGATGACAATACTATGTTTTTGTCTGGTCAAAGCATCTTTGACTTATTTCACACCAAGTTGTATTTAAAGAAACATTCAAATTGAGGTCAAGCACAGACTACAATGTATTACAGGGGAGTAAATATTTAACCTGATAACATAATCTGTTATTTTTAGAGGTGGACAACAACTTCCTTACTTGAGTGAAAGTACATTTACTACTGGTCAAATATTACTCCATTACAAGTAAAAGTTGTTAAGACCAAATTTTAATTGAGTAAAAGTACAGAAGTACTTGTTTTTTAAAGTACTTAAGTATGAAAAATCTACCAGATTGACATTAATCTCCAATGTCGACAGAGGTTGTACGTGGTTGAAAATGAAAATGGGGTTGAAATCAGAAACCAACAACAGTCAGGTTCTGACATCAACACAACTTTCATTTTCAACCACAATTGATGTCAATCTGATGTCGGGTTCTGACGCCAAACTAATGTTCTGACCTCAATCCGACTTTCATTTCAAATCAAAATCCAAACCATTGTTTGTTTGTTTTGGATTTTTGCAATTCTGTTTTGGTGCCTCTTGTGGTACATAAATTATACACTTCACCTTTAGTCTGCCCTCAATTATCAACTTAATGTGATGATATAGCGATCTTTTTTAATAGCAGGAGAATCCAGAATAGCATAACTCAAATCAGAAAACATGGCTGCATTTAACTCCACTTTCAGACATACATGCGAGGTGAGTTTTCAACAAAAAACTGAAAACTTTTTCCACATTTTGGCCATTTACACAAGAACGTTTTGGGGGCCTGGAAGCTTTTGAAAACGTGTTTTAAAGTGCAAGTTTTGGAAAAAACGTCTCTCTGTGTAAAAAACAAAAATCGAACAGTCTATAGGCGTAGTGTTTCTGTACAAAGTGACATCGCCAACTACAGGCCTGGCATGTATAACACAGCCCTTTTAGTCTGTTTCACAGATCATGTGGTGGTTTTCACAACATTGTCGTCTGTATGTGGAAAACACACATACACAGTACATCATTGTCGTGTAAATGTACAGTACCCTCAAACACAATGGCAACATAACATCAACATAACATAACCAATAGATATGTACTTTATGAAAATAACTACATTGAAAATAAACAAAAAATTTAAATTCTACTTTATTTTATGAACTTAACATAACTATTTATTTCCCCAGCAACCATAACAATCAATTTTGAACTGTTTCTGTAAATAGTCTGATGTTTACACAGTCAGCAGAGACAGAGGAAACACAGCCGGAAGGTGCAAATGCAATAACTATACAGGTCCAGCCAGCAGCAATCAGCAGAACCTAACCTCATTACTGTCTATGGACTGGACGATCTGTTTTACTGAGAGGGGAATTAATTACACCAAATTAACCTTGCTGGCAATGCGAGACTGGCCTGACTGCGTCAGACTTCGTACCTCTGCTCTATTTCAGTTCGCTTCTGTTCTCAGTCTGAGACATCGACATGTCTCTTAGTTTTCCTCCAGCTTGAAAACAGCCGGCCAAACGAACAGAGGGCAGGCTGAGAGCCGTGACATAGACACTAAGCACCAATGTGCAGCACCCCCCTATGTGAAGAGAAAAACCATGCGAACAAAGTAATTAAACATGCCAGTTCCTAGACAGATGCTGATTATCTCATAACACCATTATACTGGATTAATCAGTGGTAAATCATATTTCCAATGACTGGCTTTGAAGAGACTTGCATGAGAATAGATATTGGCATTACTGTTTAACCCAGGGGTCAGATTTTGTCATACACACACTGCAATAGTTTATAAGAGAAGGGCTATGATTAGATTCTCCAATTCAATTATTCTCCATGTCATTATCATTACATTATCCTGCTCTGGATTCAATATACAGCAGCTTACCATCATGTAGTCTTTCTATTAGAATTAATTAAGCTTTTATGTGAACCATATATGAAAACTTAACTAAACAATGGTTTAAAATAAGTTATCTAAGTTTCTAAGGTGGAATCATAGTCCAGATCAGAACATAATAGGACGTTTTTGAGGTTATAAGTCTATAAGCTTTATAATGTCCAGTACATTGTGAAAATAAAATCACAATTCATATTCAGCGTTATCATCAAATAATGGCTTACTGTATGAAATTATACAGCATATAACGAAACATGCCCTAGAGTGACGAATAGTGGCAGTAACACCAGTCATCACATTATATTAACCTCTTCCTTTCCACAGTGTGTCACCTCAATTTAACTCTCTTGAGCTAGATTACCAGTGTCATATTGACCATGACACACACAGTACATTCCTCCCCTTGAAACCTGAATATTATCCAGCCATGAAGTCCCAGACTAAAGGAATTAAATTAATTGAAGGCATTCATCCCTGAATATAATGGAAATGCATGTGCCGATATCATGTATTTATAAAGAATGTAATTACAGAAGAGCAAGTAAATTGAAGTAAACAAATCAAGACTTCATTTATAGTCTGTAGTTGTCTGACTGTAAATTAAACTGAGTTATGTGCTGTACCTGAGATAAGAGAAAATGTGGCCATCATTTGTTTTTCTAGGCTCTTTCCTAGCTTCCTCTTTTGTCACAGTGCCAAAAAAATAATTTAGCACCAATCTGAGGATGAGTAAACTAGAGCATTATGAGAAATTAAGTGTCCCAGCAGTCCACAAAATGAGAAACAAAGTTTCTATAAATTTCAGGTCATGTGATTATAAATATTATTTCTTTTAAAAATAAAGCACACAAGACAAGTATAATTTAGCTTTTTGCAAGTTTGGAACAATTGTAAGTATATTTCAATAGTAAAATCAAACTTTGAATATTGAATAAAGTGAATTAATGACTAAATATATTGTAAAACCTTTCAATTAAACACCAGCATCATAAAGTCATCTAGATTTTACTTGAATATGTAAATCAAAATTGTCTACATATTACAAGGTTTATCTCATTTGGCCTCCTACTCCAAATAAACAAACAATCCTAAGTAATATTTACTTTCAATTTTAGCATTGTTGCTGTAATTGTAGGAAAAAATACATTTACAACATGAATTTCTGTGAATACATCCTCTTCTATCCCATTACAAATCCCTGAACTGAAGTGGAATATGGAAGGCATTTTCCATACAATTCTGAATGGTGCACAATCCAGGCCCACACTGCAAATTCAGTTCAAACTGCACTAACATGTTTTTGCTGCAACATGCTTCCTTAAATATGTTCAGAAACGGGCATGAAAAAGGCTGGATCAATCCTCATACAGAGCTTGTGGGCAGCACTCCTAACCTTCCCAAGCATCAAAATCGCTTCTGCTTCATACGAACCGACAGGGCATGAAGACAAACGATTGAGATTGTGTGAGCTTGTATCGCCACAATCTGTTGTTTGATGCTGTACCAAAGAGTCAAGTACTGCGGTGGATGTGATGTCCACTGGACCAGTCTAAATGCAAATACTCTCACTCCAACCCAGGAGCTAAAATACAGTCTATTACATTATGCTATAGCATGTATATTCATAACAAGTAATGGATCCTCTTGAAACAACGCATTTTCTTTGCATGCTCATGATTTAGAATGAAAAGAGACATTTTAATACAGTGGCCTCAGAGATATTTTGTACACTTAATTGACACATAGAAAAATGTCTGAATGTCACTGCATTAAAAACAAAATATCAAACCAAGCGAGACCTGAAAAAAAAATGCTAAAGCTTTTCTTAAAGGGGTCATATAATGCAATTTTTATACAAGTTAATATGATTCTTGATGGTCTAAATAAAAAATGTTGTAATTTACTTAAAAAATGTCTCATTAGTATTGTAAGAAAACACCTGGTCAAAACAGCTCTGTTTTCAGCATGTCATTTAAGTGCATGTGTCTTTAAAAGATAATAAGCTTTGAACCCCACCCCGAAGAGGCTTTTTGACACAACACATTTGCAAAGATTGATATATAGGTTAATAAAACTTTACACTCACTTCTTCTGGAGGTGCAGCAGGAACACAAATAGTTGGAAGAGATTCTTTTTTCACAGCGCCATATGCCTTCACTTTAATACACAGATCTACAGTAACAAACACATGTGATAACTTTCCCTGCGGTTCACGTTCACAGACGTAACTGACAGTTTATGTGAAGCTTGTATGTTTTTGATATAACCATGAGTGTATTTTACAGTTTAAGTCCAATAAGATGTGAAAGAGAACTAAAATAATAGCCCAAGCCTTTATTTTCCCAAATCGTTGAACTGCACTGGCTTGTATTTGAAATGTTGTTCATTGAGGTTATGCCTTGAGTCTCTAATCTCTAAAAATATCCAAATATCCAGTAGCTCATTTGCATTTAAAGATATACACACAAAAATAGCCTGTTTTGTTGATTGTTTACAGTTTATCGGAAGTTACAATGTCTTGCAATGTAGGATATAAAGCAAATTTTATTTATACATTTGTAATTTTGGCATCAATGTCCAAATACTTTTTGGAGTGACTTTTTACGGACTCTTTACGTCAGAAGCTTATTAATTTCAGGCCCCAGCTCTCATTGATTTTGATACTGAGAGACCTCAACTGTTTCATAAATTATTTCTCCTTTGCTCTTCAAACCGTTTGCTCATGCTACAGTTGGGCAGCACATGCAAGCCTCACTAAAGCTGTCTTGGCAATTGACAGGCCTGCCCTATGTGAGAACATGCTGTCTGACTTAAGACTTGGAGAGCAACCAGGATTGATCTGAGCTCAAGGCAGTAGCTGAATCTTTAAGGGGATAGTGTGTATGAAAACTACGCTTTTCTCATCTCTCTTTTCAACCGAACCATCCTCCTTGCAGTGGTTAATTGAGGTGCAGGGGGATGGAGACAGGGGAATCTATTTCAGCACAACATTGGGCGAAAAGGACGGTTGAATGGATAGCCAGCCGTGTCCTGAATGCAAAAGCTTAATGGCTCGGTGGATCGTGGCGGGTAATGGTTGCCTTATCTTCTTAGTCACAGCTCCTTTGTGCCTGTAAGAGTGACTTCTGAGGCAATACAGATGCAGACTGGAACTGTTTGGGTCACACTAGTAAGACAGAATCAATGCAGGTACAGCAGCATTTCCACATTGTTCAGGGTCCACATGCTTCGACTGACAATGTCAAGATTAAAATAAATGCTTCTCAGGCTGGATGTCAAGAAGATTGGTAACATGGACCCGGACTAAAGTTTCTTAGCAAAAAAAACTGGAAAAAAAGGTCAAATATCACTCACAGCTTCATTGCAAGATACACCCAGTGGCCGAGCCATTTACCTGGGATAATGATGACTTAAGAGGAGTTCGCAAATCAATATGTTGTCGAGACAGCCCGAGCGTGAAGGGGACTGAGTGACAGTACACCTATCAGAAGACACAGCTGCTTCAGAAAGCTGTCATTTCTGATCATATATTTACTCGCCCTCATGTCATTTTTGGGCCCTGCCTCATCAAAGTCAGCAACGGTGTACAGGTTCTAATCAAAATATAGCTTCTTGTCATTCAGAGACTCACTCAGAACAGCAAACCTTTATTGATTTTCTTGCTGTGCTAGGAGGAGGCAGCACCAAGAATGCTGTCAGTCTAGAAACTTTCTCATATTACAGTTACTTTTTTTTAAAGGGTTCATGACTTGGATTTTGTTATTATTATTATTATTCTAACATGTTCCTTGAGGTTCACTTATTGACATTTTCATTTAATCATTTAGAAGATGCGTTTATCTAAAGTGACTAGCAAATGAGGAGAACAGTTTAAGCAATCAGACAACAAGATGACAACAGTTTAAGCTGTAACAAGTCTCAGTTAGTCTAACACAGTACACATAGCAAGTTATTCATTTTTGTTTTTATCAAAACAAAAACAACAAAAAAAATAGTATAGAATAAAGACTAAAGACTCACTGCTTGGATTGAGGCAGGTCATTCCACCAGCTGGGAACAGTCCAGGAAAAGGTCTGTCTGTAATGTTATATATATATATATGAGGAAAAAAATAATTTTAATATAAAGCATTACAAATTCATTTACTTACCATTTGTTATGCAGCTTCTGGCAGATCCAATACAGTTGGCTGCTTCCTATTTCAGCTTAAGTTTCTTTGCGAATTAAAATAAACCATCAACTTGTTTCTGATGCTGGGATCCTTAATTCTTTAGTCTGTACAAAGTTGTAAACAAGTGGTTTGAACTGTGTGACTAAGTGACTGAATGCCAGCGTGGGGCCTATGGTGCAATGATGTAAAACTATAAGTCTTGCTCTGGAGGCTCTTGCTCATATGCAAATGTATTTGCCTTTGTAATTTCAAAGCTGTTTTTTGTAGCTGAATTAAATAAATATTTTTGTTTTATTTTTGTAGCTATGAAAATTGCAGGATGTTTAAATAGTTCAAATACCTCATATTTGACAAAAGATCAAGCCAAATTTGATTTGTCATTGAAATCAATGGAATGAAAATTGTATCTAGTGAGAGACAAATATGAAGTTGTATATTGTTTTCTTTTTTTTTTTAGTAAGTGACGAATTTGTTAACAAATTATCGATTAGCACCAACGGGCACCAAATATGATTTGGTTTGTGTTTAACAGTCCTACTCGACTCGCTTCGAGCGGAATTGGAACCGAAGTCTCTGGCCGGGGAGGCGGGTGCGCTAACATGAATGCTAAATACCACAGCCGCCAGCGTGCCTCTTGAGGCCAGGGGAGTGAGGTTTACATGCACAGCTCTAACTAGCCTACGTGCGTTACACTGAGTTTTTAAACTAGACAGCCCCTGAAAGAAAGTTAAAGAAAAGCAGTTTAGTGATGCACTTCAAACTAACAAAAGAGGTCATATCATTGCCAAGGAGGCCAACAACAGAAGAAGAAAAAAATTAGGAAGGAAAGGCCAATTCCACTTCCCACATTGTCCTCAACCCTTTTCCTGTAGCAGTTTAGCCTTCATTTCCATCTGCCATGTCTTAAATATAACATGCCTTCAAGGTCTTTGAATAGAAACAAAAACTTCTTTCTGGAAGCAGGAACACACAGACCCCCTGCAGAGAAAGTTCATTTGAACTTTGGGATGGAAGAGACATTGGACAGCCCACCCACCCCCATCTTTTTTTTAACTCATTCCTGAGTTATGCTCTAGACCCTTGGATGGTGACAGGCCCTGCAGACTCCTTAGATCCAGGGCTCTGTTTGATATCCAAGGCAGAAGTCGGTCTTTTCACTCCAGGCACATAAATTATGTCTTGATTTTACAAAGCCATTACTCCAGGATTTTTGCTAGAATTCTTATTTTAAAGGTGAACTAAGTAGTTTTAAACATAAAGAAATGAAGAAAAATAAATAAACATAACAAATTATCCAATCTTCTAGAAAATGTATTCTATTTTACATAGAGCAGGTCAAGGCACTTTCCAAAAAAAAAAAAAAAAAAAACATTACATTGAAACAAAATTAAACAAAACATTAAAGACACACAAAAATAAGCCAAGTATTCAGTGCCATATGAGCCAGCTAAAACACAAACAAAGCATTTGGGACTGGAAAGGACGAATGAAAACTGAATAAAAAAAAGAGGATATAATACAGAGGAAAGATGAAAACCAGACGAGAAGAACTTGGGACATTCAGCATTCGGATTTGACCTTGTTGTGTCTCAGATGGAGCCACGTTTTCCACCTTGAGGATCCCAAGAGCCATTTGAGGGATTTTCTCCCTGCATGTGTCTGTCCAAGCATGTTTATTCCTTGAGGACCCCAGTGGGCTTCAATGTGAGAGCAGCTTTTTCCATTCCAATACGAAAGACATTATCATGGTAAATGGGCTGGAACAAGAAATGGCTCAACGTGGGAATCAGCCACGGATTTAAAACGGCAACCTCAAAAGCCTCATTTTAAAGGATGAAGGAAAGCAAAAACAAAGCTGGTGCATGTGCACGTGTTCACAATCTATCTTGATTCTAACATAGATGTTTGTGCTTCTGAAATGTAGCTCTTTGTTTAAATTTATAGTTCATAATAAAATTCAAATAAAATGAGGTCTGTAAATTATTTATCTCAGAGTGATTCCAAAACAGGAGTATGTGTACACATTATTGAACAGATTTTATATATATATATATATATATATATATATATATATAAAGTATAATAAAAATAAAATATGAATAATGAGACGTTTCTGTGCATGACCCTCTACTATTTTACTTTTTTCTTTCTTTTTCTTTTTTTAAAACTATATAACTATATTTCAAATAAATGCTGTTCTTTTTAACTTTAATATTCATCACAGAATATTGAATTTACATATAGCCTATCATGGTTTCCACAAAAAAAAATATTAAGCAGCACAATCTACAATAATAAGAATTTTTCCTTGAGCACAGCATATAAGAAAGGTATCCACTGTATTTTTGATCAAATAAATGGGCTTGTATGGGTATGAAGACTGGGACACTTTTCTGTCATGCTTGCCTGTTGCCTGTATTTGCATTGAAGCAACATAAGCTCTTATTGCCATGTTCAGATATGCTGAACATTTCCTTCAGATCTTGAGCTGGACGAACTGTACCATTACAGCAACTGACAGCTAATTGACACAAACACTTTGGCAGTGGTCATATGATCAAGTTCATTTAAGATTTAACTTAAATGGAATTTGCACAAGTACTCTGTTTCCTTTTCTCTGAGAAAAGGAAAACAAAACAGATTGCTCCAGGCCGTCTTGAGAGCAAAGGCTAATTTGCACTGAAATTAGTCAATAAACACATTTCATCCGAGCTGGCAAGACGCGGCAAACAGTAAAAATGAAATATAGTCTCCACTCCTTGGATGAGAAAATTTCTGACGGTTAGATTTTTTCAGTTTATTGTTTGTACAATATTGTTCTTTTGCAGGGTGTTTCTAAAGTAGCCCATTTTACTTAGTATAGCTGGCAGCCCAAAGGGTCTCTTAAGTGATATATATGTAAAAAGAATGGAAATATCCAAGCCCAGTCTACACCTCAACAAAAAATGAATTTAAAAACTATTACCACAGGCTAGGCAAAGCTATTCTTAAATGGGAGTCACATCAACTGTTGCACTGCATTTGATGGGCACATGCTTCCTCTGATGGGTTTAACGCAATAGGCGTGACAGGCGGCACATTGGCTCCTTACAACAAGGAGCAATTAACCCCGCTACTATTCACCCTTACATTTCAATGTGCCAGTAATAGAAAGATACCTCACCCTGTCACCACTATGTGCCAATCAAATTGTACTCACCAATGCATACTCACAGGTTGTACTGTCACTGCAGGAAATAAGCCTTGTTCATTGCAAATGACTTCACATTGCTTGGTTCACTGCTTCAGCTCCCCTATCAACGGCAAAGAGTCAAGGCAAACTCAATCATCATAGAAGGCAATGCTTTGAGAACGAGAATTCTTGCTGTCCTAAAGATAAATGCATGCCAGAAATATAAGCAACATTAAAATGAGAAACAATACACAGAAAAACAAAACACAGGGGGAAAAAAAACAGACAAAACAATGGTTATTTGCTTGTGGAAATTATTATAATACATGCAATTTCTTCACATTACATAAAAACAGCTGAATTAAAACCAGGTGAGCCAAAATAGTTAGAATAAACTATGCTAAGCTTGTCGTTTGTACATTGGCTTTTTTATTATTCAGTGCATTAATACCAGTTTATGCACACTTGGCTATAGTTGGTGCGGTTTATTTCACCATTGTCCTGATTTTTCATGCATTCCGTCATGCATTTCAAAGTGTTTTCCCATTTATGGTAGTTTTCAATATAAATGCAAGAAGTACCATTGTGATAGAGGATGGAATTGAAATAGCACGGACTCCACCTCCATTTTGTCCGTTTCTGTTGCACATATTCAGAGGGTGACAGAGAACTCAATCACATTCAGAGCCTGGGGGTTGGATTGTCTGCTTTTGAACCTGCCTTCCCCCATCCATGTATGTAATGAACAGAGAGAGGCAGATACAGAAAGACATGCATAGAAGGTTCTTACTGTAGGAGACCAACAATTGGGGGATGTGTAGAACTTTAGGAATGATGGGTGATCAAATTCTTCTGAGATTTCCACAGGGACAGTTTCTGAGAGTGCCTAGTCAGCCAATTTGAAAGGGTTTACATTATGACACATCATGAAATAAATGTCTAGATGTCTTCAGAGAGACTGATTAAAACATCTCGGTACATTTGATGAGACCATCTGCTGAGGAGAACAGGAGAGAGCAGGTGGAATAAACCGCCAATGGAATTACTCATAAAGGGAATTTACCCTGTTGGCCTTTAAAGGTATCAGGTCTTTTGGGCGTGGCTAATGATATTCTGTAGACTCACATTGCCCGAGAGTATAAATCAATCACTAAACCCAGTATACCATAATTTATGGTGCTTAAAACCTGACAGAGCTCGATCTGTGGTATGATTAAATTCTCAAATTTGTTTTGGCTCCAGCCATCTGTGTATGAGCATCTCTTTATCTGTCCTCTTGTGACCAGTAACAATTAAACAGGTCCACAGTGAAAGACTGCTTTAATCTTAAGCCGTCATTCAGGGGAAGATGTATTCCTTTTCATCTGGCTAGTGAATTGTACAGTGTTATAAATGGACACATTACATTATATGCTACCATTCAAAAGGTTGGTAAGATTTTTGTACGTTTTTGAAAGAACTCCCTTATGCTCACCAAGGCTGCATTTATTTGATTAAAAACACAGTAAAAATGTCACTGATATTGTGAAATATTATAGACATTTGAAATACATTTTCAAATGTATTGAAATAGAAAACAGTTACTTTATTCCTGTTGGCAAGGCTGAATTTTCAGCATTATTACTCCAGTCTTCAGTGTCACATGATCCTTCAGAATTCATATAATATGCTGATTTGGTGCTCTTGGAACATTATTATTATTATTATCAATATTTGTATTATTCTCAGTGTTAAAAACAGTAGTTTCGGACAGATTTGAACAATCGAACAGAACCACTCCCTACAATCCGAAATTAAATTTGCCCAATTCATTCCGACTGATGTGGTTAAAAGTGACTTTTTTATACCGACTGAGCTAATAGTCTGAATACAAACGGATTATTAGAGTCCATGTAAATGCAGTGGCTGCTTAATAATTTTGAGGAAACAGGGATAAAAATATATTTCCCCAGAATTCTTTGATGAATGGAAAGTTCAAAAGAACAGCATTTATTTATCTTTGGAACAAGGTCTTTACTGTTACTTTTGATCAATTTGATGTGTCCTTGCTTAACAAAAGTATTCATTTCTTTAAACAAAAAATCTTTCTTGCCTCAAATGTTAGTTTTTATTTTCCTATTGAAAAGTGATGATTACGAGCTCTGACGGAAAACTTGGTAAAATGCAACAAATATGTGGAAGCACAGGTATTTTTAAAAGTCATCATTTGTTAGAATGTTAGAATTCGTTATTAATTCATTATTAATTTGCCCGTGAAAAATATTTTTTAATGTGACTAGACCTCTGGTCTTCATCAAAGGAAAAAAAAATCAAAAAAAAAAAAATCAATGATCTTTCAAAAGAAAATACTTTGCACATTGCACAAATAATTATAAAGATGCGACATTCTTTTTATTCATAATTTTATGTTAATGCAAACTAAGGAGTCTATACATGATATTAAAAAAAGGATAAAAAACTGTACAATATAAAGCAGGAACACTGATAAAATGTCATAGACATTGAAAAAGTCTAAATGCTCGGCAAATCTGTTTAAAGTAAACTATTAGTAGAAATCACAGACTAACTTATAAAACAAAGAGAAAAATTAAATTAATTTTACAAAGAACAAATAAAAAATGTCATGCAGCAACTTGAAAAAAAGCCTGAGTCTTTTTTTCTCTATTTTAAATAAAGAATCATTCAACAGCAACAACAGCAAAAAAAAAAAAAGAAAAAAAAAAAACTTTGTAAAAAAATAGCCACAAATTCTACTTAAAACCTTTTTCAAAACCAAATAATCTCTTCTATTTGTTTCTTTATGAGAAACAGCAGTCACACTTCTCTGTAGAGACACTTTGAGGATTAACATGACAAAAAAAATCATCAAACATCAGTGGCTGAACATAAATCACTGGACACAGAGAGGAGAAAGTCCTGTGCTGTGAAGTTGTCAACAGATGATAGCCATTTGTATATTCAAAGTTCATTTTCAGCGAAGAAAGGCATATCTTTTAAAGTTCAGGTAGATACAGTGGATTTGTTTCATTAAAAGAAACCAGCTTAATGCTGGATGTTGCATGATCAGAGAACAGCAGACATATCCATACATTACAGTATGATAACACACTGAAAGCACAAACTCACTTCAGTTCGATGTCCTGAGAAGTGTTTGAGACGAGCTCTAATTTCTGATCTGCCACCAGCAACAATCAGTTAAAGTAGTTGATCTGGATCTAAGGAAAATGACATTTGACATTTCATCTGAGATGTGATTATGCAGAGCAACTGTAACTAAATGAGATAGACGACAATGCCACAGCTTCAGCATCTTTATCCAATCAAGTGACATCACATTTGTCAGGGGCAAGCACATTTTTGCACGATGCTGAAGAAACTTGAACTGCATGTTAAATTCGAACATGTCTAATCGTGGTAATTTAAATATAAGAAAAGGCAATAGTATGGGGAGTTTTTTTTCTCAACAACTTTTTTGTGTTTATTACCTAAAACTATATTTTTACACACTTTAGCTCTTATAAATACACTATACACCGCACTGCATTGCAAAATACTTTGTTTTTCAAAGTGTACTTGGGAATGTTGGTCTCAATGATAGCACCAATCATAAAACAAAGATAGTTGGGATTTTTTTTTTTTTTTGGTTTAAGGCACTTCCTGGTAACGTTAATGAAGATCTCAGGACACGATCTTGTTTTTATTCTATTCTGTCTCTTTGTTTCTCAGCATTTCAGGGAGTTTCTAACTATGTATGTTCAATACCATCACTCGTTGCATTGCTCAAAGCAGGACAGTCTCAATCCCTCCAGTTTTGTTGTCTCTTACACCTCCATTTCTTGTTGTCCACTCTGTCCTGGTATCGCGGGCACTGCGATATCGAAGCAGGTCTCCATCATTACACGAGACTTGCATAGGTTGACACAAAACTCCAGGTCTCCTGTGGCCTGAGCTAGAGCCTCCAGGTAGGTCTGCGACTCCTGCTCCAGATCAGGGTCCACATCAACTAAAGAAAAGAAGGGTGAAAAAGTCATCATGAAATGCAATTATACGATATCTGTGCACAACATAATTTTTTTTTAAATTCATGTACCCTTTGTATAATGTATAATTCATGTATAATCTTTAATCGAATGTGTTACCCTTCCCTCCCTCCTCGAAACAACTTCTCTTCGGATCAAAAACTATTTCTAGAGGGCGTGGCTATTGGACTCTGTCTCGTTTCTGGCCCACCTGTCAGAAACCTGTCAGTGTCACTGAAATCCAGCAAATATGGTGTTTAGGTGCAGTTTTGGTTGCGCTCCTCACGTCCTCTTTCCTATTCCTAAACAGCTTTGTCTGCGTGCCCGCTAGCTCGAATTCCTGCATTTTGAAGGAGGAGGAATAACGGCGATCTCTCGTCTGTGGGGGTGATTATTAAATATAAAAATCAAACCATCTCTAAAATAAATAAACACAAGGAAGCTACATTATTGTGTGACATAAAAAGCATGTCACCGACACACCTAGATTGATATTTTTATCACTCAAGACAAACAAAAATCTATGCAGGTGATAGTTGGTTGATGTAGGAGATGGGCTTGCAGAAACACCATCCTCATTTTATTGGGCTCTGAAGAGGAGCTGATTTATACAGCATGACAGCCCAAATCATAGCTTTACCCAAGACAGCAGTCACGGATGAATAGTAAACATCACCTGGCCAGTGGGCAGGTAGTGATTGCAAAAGAGAAAAATAATATCTTATTGATTCAAGAACACACACAGCCACGGATATACACTTGCTCTCTCCATGTGCCTGCCAAATTTTCTCTACATTATTCTTTTACATCCTGTGATTTATGTTTACAAAAGCATCTTCTAGCAAAGCAGAGACAAATACTTTGCAGAATCAAGGTTCTTGTATTGGTCCTTTGTTATAGTTGTTATTCTTTTTTTATAACTGAAACTGAGGTGTGAATACAGAATAAAACAAAGATAGAGAATCAGCAGAGCTTTTTTTGCTGCTGGCATTCAATTTTCCATTCTCAGTAAACAAAACTAATAACATGATTCAGATTTGATACTGAAAGCCTTTGGATTTGTTTGAAAAAATCCTGAATTACAATAATAAACTGTTTGCTAAATAGTATGTTATGGTGATTCTGGTGATTGTTAGCCTGAAGGTTAAATGCAGTAAAGTTCAGAGTTCATTCTTACAGCTAACATCATGTCTACAACAGCTTGAGGCTGTCTAGTTTCATCCTCAGACGTCACGCCCACAGACCATTGGCTGAACATGCATAGGGCACAAAAAATTGGACAGTTTCATAGTCTTCACCTGATTGGTTGAATTCTACAGGATTTCCAGGAGACATTTTGCATTCTTTAACGATCCGCCTGGAAACAAGCCCGCTGTAATGGCAAAACCCTCTCATGGAAGAAGAAATCTGTTGTGTTTACAACTGTGACAATGAGCACTTATCAGGATCAACTAATCGCTGTATTTTCAGTATGTGAATTTCAAGGCATAGACTCTTTAAAACACTACCAAGAGTTTTACACCCCTAAACATGAAGCTGAACAAAGCGAACTGTGATTGGTTGTTTGACAGCTGCTGTAACTGATCCTACTCAATCCGCTTGGAGCGGGATTCGAACTAAGGTCTCCACTGTGGGAGGCGGGCGCTAAGGAGGCAGGGACCACACCATTCAGCGTCAGTTACTAGAGCGCATCTTGTGATCAGGGGAGTGAGGTTTACAAACATAGCTCTTATTGCCCTAGGAAAGTCACACTGCTATAGAGTAACAGACCTCACGTGTGGCTACTAGAGACTTAAAGGATTAGTTCACTTTAAAGAAAATAAAATAAAATTACTCACTCTCCTGAGTAATTAACTCTCCTGTTCAAACTCCATCAAAATGAACAAATATTTTTCTTTTTTGAATGAACGAAATGACTCGAAAAAAAAGATTTGTTCGTTTTGATGAACGAGTTTGAACAGGAGAGTCACGAACGCGCATCACAGAACAGAGCAAGGTGAGAATTTGTGGTTAAACAAAAATGACTGATCGTTTTGCTAGATAAGACCCTTATTCACAGTCTGGTAGCATTTATGAAGTCCAATGAAGTCCATTATATGGAGAAAAATCCTGCAATGTTTTCATCAAAAACCTTAATTTCTTTTTGACTGAAGAAAGAAAGACATCTTGGATGACATGGGGGTGAGTATTATCAGCAAAAAATTTTTTTTTTAAAAAGTGAACTACTCCTTTAAGGCTGTCTACTCTGGATGTGACAAAGCAAATGTTGCAAATATATTTGTTCTTTATGTCTGAAGTACTGTGAGGGCTTGGAGTACATCAGAAATTGAAGGGGGCATCAGTTTACTGTTGGGGATCGGTTGTGTCAAGAGTCGCGCCGCTCATGTCTGGTGTAGACGTGTTAAGAGTTGAAGGCAGCAACAGTAAAGGAGAATTACAACTACAAAAACCTCAACAAATCGTTTTACAGTTTAGGTTTAAGGAGAATAATCTGGAAAGTCAATGTCATCCATCCTTGCAAACCAACGTCTCAGGCACCAATTCAAAGTAGTCGATGCTCAAGCCATTTCTGTGAATACACCATTACCTCAGCATTTTCTTGTAAATCCACTGGCACTAAGTTCAGACACTTAAATTAAAGTCATAAAGGGAGCCATTAGTCTAAATCACATTACAGGGAAATGCATATTGTTTAGAATGCAAGGTAAAATGAATCATTCCTGTCATTGATTCATGCTAGAGCATCACAGTAAAAATGCCAAAAGAAAGTCCTTTTGGCTAAAAGGACGTGGAATCGTGCGAACAGGGAGAGTTGCTTATTTATATCACACCACTAAGTTCAGTAAAACAAAAGTGTGACAAAAACAAAATGTACACACATTTGTTTGTGATAATTGTCATCAGAATTGTACAGCACACATTTTGTAAACACACCATCGTAATACCTGACTATCTTCAGGGTCAAATAAATCAGCGGGTTTCAAACATGGATCAAAAAACGGGATCAAAAACGAAAATTAGCATAAGTCAGGCATCAACGATAATTGCAGATATTAAATATGCTAACACAATTTTAAATACATCCTGTTCATTCTTTTAAAAAAAAAAGAAATTATTGCACATTTTATTCTATTGCCAGCCCTAGTTTAAAAATAAAAATAAAAACTGGCCAGCTTAATACAAAGTAAATATTCTCCAGATAACATCTTAATGACTCGCTTTGGTTTTAGTGCAGTCAAAACATAAAATAATAATAGCCATAATAATACCTTAAGGAGGGGGTCTCTCATAATGTCATAATTTTGGAGTTGTTGCATAAAAAAAAAAAATCAAAAAATCCCTGACGCATGCAATAATACACTTGGGAACTTACATTCTCCCATCCATTTGCTGGGGTCCAGCATGAGACGAGACTTGGCGTCCTCCAACTCCTTTTTCAGCTTCTCATGCTTTGCTCTTAACTCCCTGATCTCCTGCTGCCTCTTCTCCAGCATCCTAAGGCGGGCGTTGAAGTACTGCAGACCCTGCAAGTGTGGAACAGCAGTGTGAGTTGTGCACAGTGAACCACAAACCTTTTGTACCTATTTCACAGGCCATTCTCACCCCCAAGGCGTCACTTAACTGACGCCTTGGGAAGCATTTGGACATGCTTCAATATCTGATGCTTTAGGCGCCCTTTAGCGTCAGTTAGATGACGCCCTAGGATCGCGTGTACCCTACCCCCACCCCACACCTAAACCTAACCGCGTCCTCTAACTGACGCTTTCCTTTAGCGTCAGTTAGATGACGCCGTAGGATCGCGTCATGTAAGTGACGCTAAAGGGCGCCTAAAACGTCAAATATTGAAGCATGGTCAAAGGTGACGCCTTGGGGTGAGAATGCGTAGTATTTCAAGCACCAGCTAGACTACGTGTGACCCTCATCAGGGCCGATTTAAAGTGCAGTGGCTTAAGCTGAATTGTTTCAATGCTTGGTAACCTGTACAGAGGATTTATGTCCTCAGCCGTTTGGTCAGATTATTTAGGACAAAGCAGGAAATAAAACTTAGTATTAGGTTAAACACTCACTGTTTTCTTAGATGCATGTTGATTAAGGGACTAAAAAGTGAGATTAAGTTCAAGAGAAACTGGTTACTGAAAGGATAAATTACAGGATAGATTTCTCCTGTCATGTGCAGTCCTTCATTGACAGGCGGCCATTATAAAGCAAATGAAGAAACAAACTATTAAAATTAAATAACCTTTTCTTATCTGCAAGTATCTCAGTTACGTGTACTACAGATGAAGAAAAACTCATTCAAGCTGTTGTTACTACTATTTGCCCACAGAAAATAGGATTTAATTTCACGAAACATAAATAAACCTAGCAGTTATACAACCTCCAACCCCCACACATACATACAGATTCACATAAAACAAGAGGGTGAACAGCCTAATTCTTCATGAGCAGACTGCCAAACTCTAATATGTGAGCTGAGATTTTTTTTCTTAATTGAAAATAAATCAGAGCACCATTCGACTGAGTTAATGTCTTTTTCTCTCGTCTTCTCCACACAATTGACTGTGTGAACAGGGTTAGAAACTCACAGAGAAACAGTTAATGACCCATGGACGCGCTGTGTGGAGTGAGCCATAAAGACCGATCAGGCGGGCCACAGATTGTGGAGCCACACCTCATTCATCACAGACACCCATGACCATTCCCCAATGCACTCTCTCCTTCTATCTCTCTCACCATCTCTTCCTCTTTCTGAAAAGACCTTTGCCAATCCTTCCACTTCTTTTTGCAGTACAGCACCCATTCATCCCAGTCTAACTAAAGTTATTAGTGCAATCTAATATCAATTAGCCAACATAAGTAATTGTCACAGAGATAAGTTTCATTCCTGACAACTGTACTTGTCACAGGATGTTAGAGAGGCATCCGAATTGTTGCTAATGCTTCAATGAGTTCAGCATAATTGAAAAATTGATTTTACTCCATCATTCTGGGATTGTGCCATATTGAGGTTTTGTTTTACAAAGAATAAATATTCATTGAAAAAGTTAGACAAAGGGGAAATATCTACTCCACTTCTAGCCTCATAATAACACTACTAGTTATTTTAACCAATGGCTTACCATTGCATGACATAAAATACTTGAAAACATTCACAGTTTTTTATTTCTCTAGACTTTTGGTATACTTCAGAATTAAAGCAGAATGAGAAACAAATACCATACAAATCGCATCTTACCTCTGCCAACCCTTCTTTCCGTCTCTGAAGACGTTCCACATCATCAATCTCATACACTTTGATCTCAAAGGGTTCCTTTATAGTACCCCCCAGTGGGGGTAGATCAACCCATTGGCCTGCTGCACCAACCTTCCTGCCCAGAGAAGAGGTGTCTGGCAGAGGAGCTGGAATCAGACGCCGTCGCTGTAGGCCTGGAGGGGTCACACAGGGCAATGCTTTTCAGGCGGGCCAAAGATGAACAGCAAACTTTGTGGGCATGCTTTTAAATATGCATGAATGCATATTAAACACCAGATATACTTGTAAGCTTGGATTCATAAATCTAATGAACTAAATGGACAGATGGGATGGGATGATTTCTTATTATTAATTAATCTTTAATTAAGTACAGATTTCAAACCAACATTTAAACTAAAATGTATAATGTTTAAGGTAGGTTCACACTTTATGTTTATGACTTTTTACAACTGTTGTTTGTCAAACTTTACTGTATTGTCCCAGAGAAGATGCACTGCCTGTGGTTTCACTGTCCCTGATCATTGGTCTTTTATAGACCTTATGTAGCCCCGCCCCTTTTCAGCGCTGCGCTCGTTGTCTTTTGTCTTCCGGTCCGTATTTTCACAGCAATCTTACGTATTTATGAATGAACAGCTCGATTTAAAATCATCTCGGTCTACTGACATTGGTTAAGACATCTGCTTTAAACAGTACAATCCTCACGAAAACTTTCCTTAACTTTACAATAAGTAAATCCACTTCACCAGCTAATTACTCCTCGACAGCGATACCATAGAAATTTACAGAGTGACGGAAGAAAAAAAAGACGGAAGTTCAAAGACAATACTCTAAAGAAGGCTGCACGCTTGTTTCTCTGGCGCATAAGGTTATATCAGACTGTATAAAGCACATCACAGAATTTGGACCCCATTGTCCTATCATACTGGATGACCGTAATGTAAAAGACCTTCTATTAAAATGTTAAAATAATAATTTGTAGTCCTCTGTATCAAATGTCTAGATAGTTTATGGACAGATACATTAAACGTCTTAACTATTGAAACAGTGAATTGCAGAGACTTTTTTAAAGGCCATCTAATAAATTAATCTTGAATTCATCAGTAAATATTGCCCCAATTGTCTTGACAGTTAAACCTACCATTAGATCTCTTTTTGGGAGATTTTGAGGTCTTTGTTCGACTGGACGTGGACACTCCACTCTCACTCATGGAATCATGGGCAGAAGATGCACTGCCTGTGGTTTCACTGTCCCTGATCATGCTCTCATAGCCACTGCTGCCTCCACTGTGATAAAAAAGTGCAGTGCGCCCCATGGCAGGGGGCAATTCACCACTAAGGACACTGCTGTTGTCACTACCGTGGCCACTACTGTAGCGCTGCGGACGACGAGGGGCAGTGATTTTGCTGTACGGAGAGGGTAAACAAGCAGCCAATGGCGTTTCACTGGAGGTTCGGGCATCATTGTTGCCATCTGCTTGGTCAGAGCCCCTGAGGTTTTTCTTGGAGCTACCAACTGCTAATTCACTGACCCTACTGTTAGCTGCACGAACCGCTTGCTTTGTGCCCATAATAGTGCTCCTTCCTTGTTTAACGTTGGAGCCTGTGACAGTGCGATTTGGAGGTTTTCCAGTTGGAGGTAGACTGGTGTTCCGAGCAGCTGTGACGGCAAGGAACTTGGTGGATGAGCTAAGGGCCTTTGAACCAGTACTCGACAAGGACTTTCCTTTGTTGCCATTCCCAACAATATTCCCAACTCTAGGAGTTATACTGGCCTTTATCTGTCCAAGCTTACAAATTCCACTAGCAGATGGAGGGGAAGTAGCAGTTGGGGTAGATATGGAACAGGAAGTCCCAAGTTTTGGTACCATTTTAGAAGATTTGCCAGTGCTACTGATACTGACATTACTGTTTTCCCTCGAGGTTACTGGTCTGGAACCCACTGAGGTTAAACTCTCACACCTTTCAAGGGACATAAGACTACCGAAATGCCTTCCATTGTCTCCTTTAGCACTATGTGATCTGAGACTAGAAGCTGTCTTCAGGCTAGATGATTTAAAGCTAAAGGATTCCCCTCTAACACGTACATCAATGTCTTCCTCAGAAACCGATGCTTTGGAGGGAGACAATCTTGTTCCATCCTTACCCACTGACTTTAAGGCACTAGGAGACAACAAAATTCGTGTTTTCTGGTCGAGGCTTGACTTTCGAACAGGTGGAGCAGGGGGTGACATGCTTCCAGACTTAGGGAGCATACTACCCTTCTGTCCATTAGCTCTCTTTCCTAAGGATGAGAATTTCAGGCTACCAGTTGTGTGCGAGGCATCATTACCCCATTTCACCTCAGAGCTATGGGGCACTGAAACCATGCCGAGAGTGGTGGCCCCCCGCTTGAGCAGAGGCATCTTGCTTAGGTCCCCTTTCTTAAAACTGGCCTTCTCACAACCATCCACAACCCTTTGAGACGTGGATGGCACATGAATTTTGGAAGGGCGAGGTACACTGTTGCTATTCCCGCTTGTCTTTCTAGATGGAATCCCACTCATGCCAGTTTTTGGTGGTTTACCAACAGAGCTAAACTCAGAATTCCTGGCTGATGTTATCCCACTACTAGTGTGGCTCCATTGTTCATCTATTCTACTACCCTGGCGTTGCAGCTCGTGGGTGTAGCTTTTGCTAGAAGATGCAATTTGGGTGCTCTTCCTAGGGAGTGTAGAAATATATGAGATCTGGGCAGACTGTGAAGTCATAAGTCTATTAGATTTCATTGACTTTGGACCACAGACGGATGCTTTGGTACTGTCATGTGAAAGAGGGCACTTAGATATGGAGAATTTGTCAATGGTTGCAGAATCATAGTCTTGTTCTGAAAAGCAAATTCCACTGTCACCCAATGAACTATTTGTTCTTTGCTGGGAGAAAGACTCAACTTGTAAACCACCAGGTAAATCCATCAAAGAGCTGCTGACCGGTCCCTTGCGCACTCCCTTTGATGAGAGGCTCCTTTTAGTCTCATCACTACTCGGGGCACAAATATTTGTCTTGCAAGACCAGGAGTTGATTGAAGAGTCTGCAGTGGCATGTCCATCTGTAGATTCCTCTTGTGACTTGGAAGCAGCACCTTGGTTCAGCTGGGATCTATTTATCTGGCATGTGTAAGCATCAAACTCATCGTTGATGCTACTGATAATGCTAACAGGCCGTGAGTGAGATGCCAGGGGCTGCAAAGAGCAGTCGCTATTGAAGCTAATGATGCTGGAGGGTCTCCCATTGTCTGGAACCAGGCCAGCAGGCAGCTCTTCAACCACTGTAAACACCAGCTCATCCTCTCCATTGAGCTCCACCGGCTGCTGCAGTGTAACTGTAGTCCTTAAAACATCCCTATCAAGGCACCTGTTCCTCAATGTAGCTCGTAGGTGGCTCACCTCTATAGGACTTCTACTGAGGTGATGGAATCTTTCAGTAATTGGGGAGTCGTTTTGTTCTCCCTGTCTTAGGGCTTGCTGGCTCATACCTACTGGAGGTGTCCGTGTGGCTAAGCCACACTCCGTATTAGGAGCTGAGGTCTTTGAGTTGTTCTGTGAGGACGAGGCATGGGGCCCTCTACTAAAGACTTTCTCTCTCACAACAGGCTCTGAATCTTGCCTTAAAGTCGTGTTAATTTCAGATGTGGCTCCATGTTGCAGGTGTGCAAGCTTTTGAAGAGGGGACTTGGTGGTCCTGGATGATACAGAAGCACCTTCTGACATTTTTTCTGCTCCACTTTTGGAGGGCATCTGTTGGCATTTTTCTTCACTGGTGAAAACAGATGTGCTCTCACTGCCATCAATACACTCAAGCCGTTCTTGTAACTCTGCAAAGGTGTTGCATTTGAGGTGGTCCCCATCAGATTTCGGTCCTTCTTTTACACGCTTCTTGTTTAGGGAGGGAATGATAGGAACAAATGCTGGAGGGCCTTCATTGTCGCTGAGTTCGCGGTCAGAGATAGGGGCCCCACCAGGCCCCACATAGATCACTGTATCACATGAGTGCTCACTGCTTGAAGAGTAATCTGGATCACTGGATAACATTGCAGGGTGGTCTGGGTCAAGAGCCACAGTCCGAGGGTAGAAGGGTCTTCGTCTGACATGTCCCTCTTCACAGGAGCTCTCCCCTCCAGAGGAACTTGATGCATACTGAACAGAATAACATACCACACTGACTTCAATATATCTTTATAGACAGTTCATTCACAGCATGCAATAAATTTAGAGAGGCATCCCTTAATGAAACATGTTAATGTCAGTGCATAGCATAGAAGCAGCTAAAAATGTTGCCAATGCTATGCGCAAGTTAGGCATGGAAAGGATTTTTTTTTTTTTAGATCTATAAAATATTAATATATTCTGTCAAAACAGCTTAATTGTGGTGAAAATTGCCTGTGTGATGAGAAAGGTTGCTGCTGTTTCATGCTGTTCTCCCTCTGGAGAAAATGCATTGATTACATTTGTTGATTACATGACATAGGTCACTGAGAAAGTTTGCAGTTAAATTATCTCGTAAAAGTAGGAGTAAAGTGTAGTAGTGTTTGTAGTAAAGTCAAAATAAATTATTTAAAAAAGTGTATATATATATATATATATATACAGTATATATATATCTATATATATTATCTGTAAAATAATATTGTTAATTAAAATAATTTATAATTATTCCAATATAGTTATATAGTGTTTTTTTCATAATTGTTCTATTCCAATATAGTTATATAGTGTTTTTTTTTTTTTTTTTCATAATTGTTGTTGTAGTACGTTAGTACCACAAATCAGTGCTTTGTAAAGTTGTTTAAAAAGACCATGAATACACAAGCATACACAGATGAACAATATATCAGTTTGAATTCCATACCTTGGATTTCTTCTTTCTCATGCGGTGAATACGGGAGGCAAGCTGCACAGTGGTAAGAGATTCAGCATAATTGGCTGGCGAGTCAGAGATGTGGGCGATCATGGTGGTTCTACAGTTGATGTTGCCCAGTGATTCCCTCAGCAGCATGGTAAGCTTGCTGTCTCTGAATTATACATCAAAAAATCTTCTAGTTAGCCAAAAAGGAAGCTAGGCCTTACAACGATCTGCCTCTCTCTCTCTCTAAGACCACTGAGAGGTTGTCTTAAAATAGAGGATTATGAATCATACTTGAATAAAAGAAATCCCTCCTTTTGACGCTCACTTTCTAGTGACCTGATTTAGAGTGTTTATATTTTATTCTGTTGTGGAGGATGTTATTTCCTGAAGCCAAATTTAACAGATTTTTTTTCTGCTCGTGCCACTGTATTTGCTATCCCACCTTCCGGTGACCATTTCTTAAATCTTTTTCAGCATAAATGTGTTACTCCCCAACACTTATTCCTTTCAATATATTCCACCTCAGTGCAATTCACACTGGGTGCTTTCTCTCTTTGGAAAGCTGGCTAATTGGCTTTATTGATCTGAGGGGAGTGATAATAAAATCCTTGTAGATGCAGATCAGGAGGTCTCAGTGGGTGAACAGTGCCATATTACTACTTTCAACAGAGATCCATCATCTCCCACTATTGGTCTGTATTGATTAATTGAACCACAAAACACATACCTGTATGGCACATGCTTGGCTCCATTGGCCAAAGCTAGGATGACATTTCCAAGGGCACCCAATGACAGACATTGGCCTCTCCCTCCGTCTCGTGTATGGCTCAGATCAGACTCACAACTGCCTAAGTCCAGAAGATGCAGACGGCTACGACTTCCAGACACTGCAAAGTTATACACAGCCTGTCAAAACAAAACTTGACTTCGAATATCCATGTATAAAACACATAGTTTGACTGTTTACAGGGCATGTCTTTATTCCAAAACCCTAAACATTCCATAAACATTTAAAAAAAACATAGACATCCATGATAAAAACATGTAAAGCTCCCTTTTTACACAAAGTAAGACTTCTGTCCTGTAGTACCAAAATAAAATAGGCAAACAGCTAATGTTACTAGCTACTGTGTGTCCGGCCAGAGAGCAACTGTTTAAAAAAAAAAAAAAAACTATGAATGGTTAGTTGTCTCTTTGCATTAGCCTAAGATTAGAGAAAGTACTTTGTTATCAAAAAGGCCACTGGTCACATTGGGGCCCTTATGAGATAGCAGTTGGACATAACATCTTTGCTAAGTGGTGATTCAATATCCTTGGCAGTCCATCAAACAGCAAGCAATAAGTACAGCTAGTTAGATTACAGTCCCATGTAGGTCACAAGACTAAAATTCATTCAAGATCATTACAGGAGATTCATTTATTTCACACTGAGATTCGAGGCCATTAACCTCACGTCGGCAGGATTTACAAAGCAAGCGCTCGGAACTGAAACCCTCAGTGGAGCAGGAATGCAAACGAGCTTCTCATTTCATGCTGAGCTCTATAAACACCTCTGCAGAAGAGACTCCAACCTCATTACATATTAAAATCTATTCTGGCTAGTGTCAATGGCCAGCACCCAGCCCGCAATGCAGTGACGGGAGAGCAATACTAATGATCATGCTAATGTTGACATGCTGATTTGACAGGATGGCTACGCCCAGTAATGAAAATGTGCTAACCCTTCTTGTTAGCATTCTCGTAGAACCGTTATCAGTGGGGCTAAATTGAGGTAACTGATATTCTCTGAGAACACGAGTAGAATGATAATGGAAAAGTCAGGTATCGTCTTGCCCTCAGTAACAGTCTTCTCAAAATACTAATGATGCATAAAGATATATGATATGAAATCTTGGACAGTGATAAGAGGGTAAAACTTAATTTGTGAAGTTGAGGTAAATTACCTTTGAAGTAAAAGCATTTTAAGGCCTGGATGTTACAGTGTGGCTGTTTAGCAAAATGTACACATAGTTGTGAAAATGAACACAGTGAGGCATACTTCCTGCTTTGGTGCTCTTCTCTATACGGTACTGGGAAATATGCAGGGTGAAGAGCATGTGAGAATTCCAGCGGTCCTCTTCCTTGCAGTCAGATCTGCTGGTGCTGCGTGCTGCCAGTGCTGCATCCAAGAAGAAAGCCGCCTTCTCTGCAGAGTACGCCCGTAACTCGCTCTGGTTCTGCAGCTGGACATATTTTAAAGTGAGAGTGAGACAGAGATAAAGAAAGACATAAAAAAAACTTGCCAGTAAACTAGATAACTTGAATTTACAGTACATTATCGTACAAATGTTTGAGGTCAGTATGTTATTTTTTTATTTTCATTTTTTTCTGTTTTGAGAGAATTGAATCCCTTTTAAGCAAGGATTAAAACAGACAACTATATTGATCAAAAAAAGACATTAAACGACCTTATACTTTTCAAATATGTGCTATTATTTTGAATGTACTATTCTGCAAAGATTCATGAACACCAAAATATTAACTTTCTTCATCATTGATAAAAATAAGAAATATTTCATGATCACCAAATCAGGATTTTCAAATGATTTCTGAACATTGTGACATTGAAGCCTGGAATAAAGACTGCAGAAAATTCAGCTTTGCTATCAGGAATATATTAAGTTTTAATTTATAAGAAAATAGAAAACAGTTATATTGTAATAATTATATATATATATATATATATATATATATATATATATATATAGTATATATACAGTTAACCACTTAACTGTCACCGTCCCACAGGTGGGACGTTTGCCACTATATTTTTAAAACAATAATATCTTAGTAAATACCTTAAATAATATTGACAAACTATATATCATTTGAAAGCTTACAATCTCTAGTTTCCATATTTGGTGACTGATTTTCAAAATATATTACAGAGGAGCCATAATTTATCAATATAAAACAAGAATATTTTCATACTCATAAGGCGTGTTCAGACCTTTATTTTAAAATAGCAGTAAACATGAAAAATCATGAAAAAATGGTAGATACCTCAGTTTGTTTTCATGCCAAAAGTTCAAAAGATAGAATCCATTCAATTATTTTGGAAAAAAAAGGTCTGAAAAGTTTGAAATATCAAGAAAAAAATAATAAATTCACCATTTGTGACGTGGCAGCTAGCTATGACTTACATGCGTGTTCTTTGTATGTGTTTCTTAGTGGTTCAATTCATATCAAAATCTGCCAAACTTCCCATACTACTTCTGAATAGGATCTCTACTTCAGAAATTGTATGAAAATTGTGAAAATAATGGTTCATATCACTCAAAACACGAATGGAAATGCAGGCGCCCTTATATGGGCAGTAATGGAGTCTGACTGTGCCCTAGTGAAAAAGTTTGGTACTGCGCTCAAACAAAATCTTACTGAAAGCTCATTTTTTGAGATATCAACCTAAAATTTGAAACACAACTTGTTCATATTTTTGGCTTTGATCTTTCTGACATTTTAGAGTAGCCCAGGTTTTGAAAATATATATTTTATGTAAAATATGAATAATTAATATTTTTACATTGTACATTTCCATAAACTCAAACTTCTATAACTTTTTTTCTGTTTCACTTTCTTAATTTATTTCACTTCTACAAAAATCTGCCAAATGTCTTCTTTAAAACAAGACCAATCATATGTCTATATTCCAAAGCATTCTTGAATTACAGCCATTTAAGTTCGAAATGTGCATTTTCATGTCTATTCAAAAAAGGGGGGGTGACAGTTAACAGGTTAAACTATAATATACAACATTATTGTTTTTACAGTTTTTTTTAAAACAAATAACAGCAATGGTGAGAGAAAAAGAGACATTTTTTTAATGATCAACCCCAAGCTTTTGAATGGCATAAACAAGATATGATGTGGCACCTAAAATTGTTACATTTACAATCATTTACATTTACATATCACAATGCTCTATTATATGACCTACACCTGCTAAAAACAAACTCTAATGGCACCTGAGATCCACAGACTGGGTCCTCTTTCAGGGAAATTCCTGCTCCCTGACTATCCTGGGAAGTCCCCTTGGAAAAGTCAGCCAACAGGTCTCTCAGCACCTCCTCCCTACCACAGATTTCCACAGCGGACACACGGATGGAGAATCGTGCGCCGGCCTTTTCTTTCCTTTCCTCAATGAGCTTGAAGAGCCAAGATATAGCACAAGGTGCCACACCTAAGCTCTGTGTAGAGCTGTCCCTGCCAATCATGGTGTAGCTTTTGCCTGTGAGGTAAAGGTAAAAATATGGTGATCTGGCATTGCTGATGTAACCAAATATTCAAGATTTAGGGACTGAACGTAAAATAATTGTATTTACTAAATGTGATATAAAGCTATACAAATAAGCTAGCAGCATTTGTCAACACTGTGACACTTAACTTAGCTTGACTTAACTACATAATGATATAAGACCAGGTATATAATAAGATTTGTGTTAAAATTAGCAATGTGGATGTAAAACGCAGCTGAGCTAATAAAATTAACCCAACAGGATGTTAGTCGAGAGAATATATCACACTAAAGTAGAGCAAACGAGTAGCCAAGCTAACTACTGTATGGGGGATTTAAGCAGCGCGGTGAGAGGCACACAATCTCTCACAGTGAGGGGCCCAACAATAAAAGTAGAAGAGACTGAGCGCTTTCAAACACAGTGTAAAACAAGGGCACTTTGTGTTCAACAAACTGCTGTAACTGCTCAAATACATATTCCCTCTCTGCGTTTTCCTCCTTGTTAGGCAATTTCAAGTCCAGCCAAAACATTTGTGTATTTCATTTGTGTATCACTTTTCCTATGTGATCAATGGCTACTCCATCTGAAAATGGATTCTGAACAATGCATTTTCTTTCAAAGCAGTGGGCTATTAGGTTTAAATAGGTGTTTACTAACCAAGGTTGGGTTGACCAAAACAGAAGATGCAGCCATCTGCCCCGTTGACCACAGATTGGATAACCTCTGCCACTGTCCCTGAGCATACCTCTGCCTGAGGATTCAAACCCAAATTTAAACATCAAATCAAAATGTTTTCAAACCAGAAAGACAGAATAACAGATAGGACGACAAACAGAACAATACAAAGAATTGACCAGAGAGAAAGACAGACAGATCAATAGGCATTTCTGTTAGGGTCACGATCGTCAAATATGATTGGCTATTATACAGTTTGGATTGGCGGTATGGTTCCATTCTGGGCCCTGTGCATCCATGCAGCCTAGCATGGATAAGATCAGAGAGAGCGGCAATAACCCCCGTTAGGGTAAACAGAACAGAACCAACTTGACAACATAATTAGAGAATTTTAGTCTGATTCAGGGGTAATCAGAATGCCAAATCCTGACTGACGAGAGGAGGAGCTGGGGATAGAGGAGGGTAATTATCTCCTGAGAAATGCGATAGCTGCTGAAAATACTAAAGGAGCTTATACTGTATATGTACACGGTGATAGGCGTCATATTCCTATAGGATAGGTAGATGTGGATCAGCTGAGAGTCAGCTAATGCAAGCTAGACAAACGTGACCTGCCAGAACTAAAGCTACGCTTGATTATGACAAACAGAGAGACAGACAAAACAAGACCGATAGAACAACAGACAGACAAAACAATGGACAGAATGACAGACAAAATTAGACAGACTGATAGTCAGACAAACAGAACGATAGATAGAATAACAGACAGAGAGACAGAACAATAGATAGCTTGACAGACAAAATGAGACAGAATAATAGAACAACAGACAGAATGATAGAACTATAGATGGATAGACTGATAGAACGATAGATAGAATGACACAGACAGAACAATAGATAGGATGACAGACAAAACATAAATAGACAGAACAATTTACATTTACATTTATTCATTTAGCTGACGCTATATTTTTGCTATTGCTATATATGTCAGAGGTCGCACGCCTCTGGAGCAACTAGGGGTTAAGTGTCTTGCTCAGGGACACATTGGTGTCTCACAATGGATTCGAACCCGGGTCTCTCACACCAAAGGCATGTGTCTTATCCACTGCGCCATCACCACCCCGTTGTTCTGTTTGTAGTTCAACAATAAGAACTATGATGGATGGATTCATAGACAAAATGATAGAAAGATAGAATGACAGATGAGATAGACAGCCAGAACGATAGAGAACGATTCCCCATGCAACGTCTTGCTTGTCCTTGCAAACTTTTCACACAGACGCAGAATACAGATGAAGATTTTAAACCTTGGAATTATGTGTGTATTTTGCTGCTTGAGGAAAGCTTTGACAGAGTTGTTGTAAGAACAACCTCTGATGTGTGCTCGCTCAAAGCCTGTTTTGTTCTGAACAATGTGGGGTAGTCATTGATCATCAGACCTGATGTTTCTAGGACAGGAAACCCAAAGACTCCAAACTCCCAGAGAGTTCAGGAGGAAGCAGAGAAAAGAGCTCTGTTATCTTTTCCTCTGAGATCACTTCAGGCACTGTTGGCTAAGAATGATCACCCCAACTCTCCAAACCAAACCTTTTATCTCCCTCACAAACCAGGCAAAGCAGAATAGCTCTCTTACGAAAATGCTTTGATCTCAGCATGGATGTCCTGCCAGTTGGAAATCAAATCTATGTATATTTTTGCTTAAAATCAAATTTTAAGTACAGACAGGACATTGATGAATTCTCTTTGGTATAACTTGCAAAATGCTCGCTTATATTACTCTGATTGCCAAAAATGTATGCATTTATTCCCCCTTACTGTACCTGTGAAGCATCTTGAGTGAAGACGGCATCAAAGGTAAACATTTTTGGGGCAGTGGAAGAGGTGGAGCGTGTGCAGGTAGGTGGCTCACAAAAGGTCAGCTGTTTCTTATGGCCATCTACCTTGAGAAAGGACATGGATTCTGAGGTGTCTTGTGATCCTTTGGCAGGGCATATCCGCACCATTACTTTCACCTGCAAAGCACACAATTATATAGTTACATTATTACATGATTTTAATTTGCGGCTATTCGGCTATAATTGCAACATCCTACCCGCTAATTCTCGCAATTATTGAGTGGTTTGTTGCAAGAACTCGAGCCAACTTGGAAAGCATGTAATCAGCAGAAGATGAATGTTGAGATTCCCAAAGCCCTTCTGTTCCCATAATTGAACATCCTGCTGTAAAGTGTTGCTGGATTCACAAAACAGACCTGCCATGTTCTGACCACACACTTCAAATCAAGATGAAACTTAGATACTTTAGAAGCATTCAGAAGTCCTGGAACATGGCACAAAGAACTTGGATAACGACAGACATTTACAAGTGTCCTTCAAAATCACGACTCTCTCATATCTCCCATATCATCCCATATCATATCAGGTTCTCATATCTACAGCAATGTGGTAAAGCTATGGTTATTTTCATGTTGGGCAGTGTTAATTTCCATACTGTTCCCTTTCAAAGGAACTCGCGTTGCGTCGAGATTGATTCTGTGGGAACGCTCTGATGGGTTGCTCTGATGACGCTCTGATGACCGCGATGCCCTGTGTCACCTTGCCATACCTCTGGCGTGCCTGTAATCGACTTGCTTCAACCTATTAGAAGTTGACCATGTTTGGTCTGGGTGCCCTTTATAGCTTCCTGCCATGACATCACTCGCCTATACACCATTGGACTTGACAAGTGTGTCATGACACAATCATGCAGAGCATTCCCACAGCGTCAATCTCCACGCAATGTCTCGTTCTTTCTTCAGGGAACTAAAGTTCCAGAAGGTAGGGTTACTGAAACTTGCATGCAACATCTAAAATTATACAGTCTTAAATACAAGCAAATGAACAATATCAAAATGAAACAACACATTCCACATGGCGGAGGCAGAGCAGTTTATTATTCACCTTCAGTGAAGCAATAATATACTTGACTGTTAGTGTTTAACGCCTTATGTTATAGCTCTGCCACTAGGGACACTTTTAGAGACATCAACAAACAGCACCAGAAGTTTAGAGTCGTCCACTAAGATGAAGTATTCAATTGGGAGACAATATATGGATCTCTGTTTCCTGATCACACTATGTTCCCTACTGATAGTGACACATTTGGCATTAATAAATACAGTTAAAGACTCAGCTTTCCCTTCCAAGAAATATATAAAAGATCAAAAACCTAAGTCATTTCCCTAGACAAGATAAAACAAGACCAAATTAAAATATAAAACACGTTCACAACTATAAAATACTTTTACAACTTGATAAGATGTGTTAGTCTAGATCCATAATTTTTATTTAGCCAGTATGAGAATCCAGGTTCATTTTCAACATTAAAATAAAAACTAAAATAAATAAACAAAAAATTAAATAAGTAATGTAATTGCAACCGAACCTGACAGCAAGTGATCACCATGTGTTTAAAAAGAATAATTTCTTTGATAATAAATTCCTTTAGGGTTTAAATTGCAAGTTTCAAGCAACTCGTTTTCAATGACATGACAATTCAAAAACTAGAAAATAGATATAAAAATAGAAAAAAATTGAAAAAAGGAAAAAAAAAAAAATCAAACAATTCCCTTGAGTGCAAAAGCACCAGTGATTTGTCATTCAGTCATTTCCACACAGATTAACTTCCATTAGCGCTGCATTCCCACAATCACCTGTTCCTACCTGCGATCTTCTAAGCACTTTGACATTTCCTTCCTCCAAAAATGAAGAAAATGAGAGTGTTCATACCAATTTCCTTCAAAAGTGCCTCAAAATCAGCAGGCAACACACTTCAACTCAGTGGGACTTATTAGCAATCACTTCACTGTCTTTTTCTTGATAAACCTCATTAAAAATTTCCAGCTGCCTGCCTTTGGTGTGACTTTATAAAACTTTAAATTGCCTATTGAGCACATTTTCTAATGCTGTGTATGCGCAATGCAACAACACGATCAGGTGCACAATTAAGGGAAGGAAAATTATTTATTTACACAGTCTTCCAACTGCAATGGACATGTGATGATGTAATAAACTTCTCTTGAGATTTTGAGGAACAAGTCAGGTGACCTCACTATTCTTAATGAGCGAATCGCCTCCCTGCAGACATGACGCCATAATAAATCTGCACCACCTGCTGGTGTTTATGAGTCAGCAGTCTATGCTAAGAACCCACATTATCTTCTTACTTTCCCACAGAAAAGTTATCTTCAACCAGACTCTAATGGGTCTCTTTGAATTTATTTAGAGTGCATCACCTGTGCTGGAGGAGGGTCATACATGGGTCAGTGCAATCTTCCTTGTCTTTTAGACCTCCAGGGGGTGTTAAGGAAAGGAATGAGTTTGTTACCCAGAATAGCAGCAACATGTTGAGATGCTCATGATGCTCTAGACTAGAGTCCCATGGGAGAATATAAATGGAACTGTCAGATACATACAGCAGCATGTTTCAGAGAAGACAGTCAAAAGACACAACCTCAGCTCATTATGGTTCGCAGGTTAAAATTAAGCAGATGCCCTTTATACAAAGTGACTCAAAGTACACTAATTGCAGTAACAGTTCCCCTAGAGCGACCTGAGATTAAGTGCTTTGCCTAATAGGTACCAGTGTGCTTTAGCATTACAATGAACATAGTAACTGTCCAGACACTGAGAATTCTGGTGTTTTTATAGGCAAAACAAATGATCAACTCAAACCTGTATTGTCCGTGAGACTACATGAGGGAGATATAGGTGTTCACAATATATCGGCACCATAACGCTCACTGGCATTGGCCTATTAGAAATGTTTACCATTTAATTGAGATTGGTTGATATTTAATACTGTTTTACATTTCGATTACGTTTGGTGTCATCTAACACTCACTTAAAGTTACATTTTAGTTTAAAAACACTGATAAATGTAATCTTAAGCAAATCTCAATAATAAAATGAATTTTCATACTGTACATTCAATTATGGGTATATACGTTGGGATGTCTAAAATTCACATGTAGGATTTCAAACTGCACATTTTACTTTTAAGTGTTTTATCTTTTATAAATTCAGACAAAATTGTATAGAATTTGATTATCTGCTATTTATTGGCTTTCAGCCATAATAATGATCGGCTTAACGTATCAGACATCATTTGAATATTGTGCATCTCTAAGGAAGATTAGATTTATTAGTTTAATCTACTTCACTGTAATGCTCACAAACAGATGAGTTTTAATACTAAACTTCAGCATTAAAACTAAACAATCAGCATGGGGCAGCAGGGATGTCAGTTTGCTAGTTCTCCTGCTATCTTAAAAAGACTTATTTTCCATTGCCTTACAAGGCTCATAATCCTTGTGTTCAAATATTCCAAGAATGAGAAATTCAGAAATGGCCACTGGACTATCACAAACATTTCTAAACTCAGACTGTCCCACACTAATAAACAGCCCTATTCTGAGAGAGAAATATGTCTTTTATCCAAATGCCTCCTGATGTAATTTTCTGACACTTCTGTTTTCATACATTGCTTTTCCCACTCCCACGGCCTCTCAGACACTTGCAGCGAGGAATGCTGTCTGGCATTCTGAAGGAGCTTCTTGGAATTCCAACAGCCTGGGAATCAGGACAACTGGGCCAACCCATGCTGTCACACACAGTCTGCTTTGATGGTAACCCGAGAACAAGCCAAATCGATAAACCCACTGAGAATTCTCGAGCAGAGGGCAGTCAGAGGTTTACACATGAAGTCATTTTAATAAAGAAGACAAATTGTTTCTGCAATTATGAAGTATAAGCTTTCACGTTAACATGGCTTTACTTATTATTCACTTTGAGATTACAATAATTTAGACAAAATGTTTGGATCATTTCTTTATAAATAAAAAAGCCTCTGAAGAACTGGTATAGTTGAAGGATGACTTTACCGTACCTTTCCCATCCCAGGGCTGTCCTTAGCCTTTGACCCTGCCCTGAGGAGACATGGGGGTACAGGTGGGGGCGAGAGCTGCAGGGCAGAGCTGAAGCCATCAGTGTAGAAGCACGGCTCTTCTGGGTCAGGTGGGGAAGGAGGAAGCGGCTGAGGCTTCTTCCGTTTCGAGAGGTTCAGCTTCTGGGCAGCCCTAGGAAAGAGCAGCAAACAAAAAGTTTGTCCAGAAGGCTCTTTCTGCTTACTAATGCATTGCTATACAGCTCCATATCTGTCCTCTGAAGATTTGAGATGAACACATTTTGAATGAGTTCTCATGTCTATGACAAAACAACAGCAAAGAACTGCACATTAAACAACATTTATACACAGATTTTTTTTCCCACCAAAAATACAGTCAAAACAATAATACTGTGAAATATTATACCAATTTAAAACAGTTTTCTACTTTAATATAGTTTTAAATGTAATTTATTATTGAGCTGGCAAAGCTGAATTGTCCACAGTCACCGTTACTCCAGTCTTCAGTGTCAAGCAAGAAACATTTATTATTATAAACGTCAAAAACAGTTGTGCTTAGTTTCTTTTATGAAAACACATTTTTTTCAGGATTCTTGAATAACGGCCTTTATTTGAAATAAAAAAATCTTTTGTAACAATGTAAGCATATTTACTGGGTTTTTTTTAACTCAATGTAATTCACTGCTTTGCTGAATAAGAGTATTGATTTTTTCAATAAATAAATAATTAACAAATCTTACTGACTCCAAATGAAATAAGCAAATGTAAAAAGGTATATAGACAGTGGGATGCAGAAAAACTTGATAGAAAGTATTAAAAGAAAAGCCGGTCCCACTTTATATTAGGTGGCATTAAGGGCTATGTACTTACAATGTACATATTGTGTGGATGTTGTAAACCCTTTTGCTGCTTTTGAGGTGTGATACTGGTAAGGTTAGGGTAAGGTGTGGTGGTATGGGTGGGTTTAAGGGTGATAACAGTTTAATAACAAATGTAATTGCATACTTTAATAACAGCTGCAATTACATGCAGGCATTTTTAAAATAGTACAATGTAAAAACATATAGTATATGTACACAATAAGTATATTGTATCAAATTATTAATTTCAATGTAAAGCATTCCTAATCTAGCTACATACAAATGGGCATAAGATTGCTGACAAGGTAGTTAAAAAAATAAATATAAAAAAATAAAAAACTCATACAAGGTTCATAAAGACATATTGTCTTTGTTATTTCTAAAAATGCTACAGTAAATGTTTTATTTTAGGGTTAGGTTAGGCTAAATTATATAATTAACTATAGCCAAAAGTATGTGGGGACTCTTAACTTTAGCTTTGCAATTAAGTTCTTAATCTTAATGTTATACTTAGCAATGGCATTCATAAGAATTGTGTGCTTCTAACAGATTGTGGAGCACCACTTTTCCATATAGAAATGTTTTGAACACCTTTGAGATATATTGGAACAGTGAGTCAGACTCCATCACCTAACAGCAGTTCCTGACCTCACTGTGTAAAAGTGTATCCATGTTCCAATAACTGTAATAGAAAACCTTCCCCGAGGAGCAAAACTGTCCTATGAAGGACACGATATAGAAAATTAAGTGTTCAACAAGCACATATTGGTGTGGTGTTAGGCTGTCCAAGTGCTTTTGGTCATAATGTACATGTATGATAATTGTAAAAAAAGATCACATTCATGTCTTTAGCATGAGGCTGAAGGGTTTGAGTAGAAAGGATTGAGCTCATTAAATGCCTCACTCTTCCTCACATCCTTTCTCTCTCTCTCTCTCTTCCTCCAGCTCCTTCAACACAGCCTCTTCAGGGGTGAAAAATCACAGAACACTGTGTAATTACAGTCTCCATGAAGGACACAAGAGGAGCCCCCCACAGGATATGTGTATGTGCTATGCATTATAAGATGTGAGAGGATCTGTGTGCAAACACACACAAATTACAGAAAGAAATTATCACAGAGCATCATCACCTCTGTTTAATTAGGGAATAAAGCACTATTAAGTTAGCATTTTTGGGTAAACGGAAAAAACCATGACAGCCGTAAAACTTTGCACATACAGTATATACTCCTGTGACCCAGGAATAGACTTTTGTTCACTGTAGTGGACATTATATTTTACAATATTTAAACAGTTTTAAGTCTGGATGCCATGTAAAGAGCACTTTCAGGGCTTTTCAGAGATATCAAATGTTTAGAGGTTTCAATATGACAACAACTTTCTGCTTGGTCTTTAAAAATGACTGACATTAATTTAGAGATCAAATTTAGCATTCTTATGGAAATATGATATATTTCAATTTAAATCTGACTAATTTTCAAATTGTTTGTCCTAACCTAAAATGTGATTGGTGAATTATAAAAAAACTAATTGTTTTTTGCCTACACATGCCATTTTATGTCTTTTTAAGTCTTGATGTCCATGACAGTGGACATAACATAACATATAAATAAAATGTAATTTTTCAAAAAAAGTTGTTTTTTTCCCCCTCCATTTGTTTATTATGCTCTAAACAATGTAATGACATAAAAAAATTAAAATGATTAAAAATCTAGAAATGAACAAATATATATATATATATATATATATATATATATATATATATATACTGTATATATATATATATATATATACATACTGTATATATATATATATATATATATATATATATATATATATATATATACACAGTATATATATTATAACAACAATACTACAAATCATAATATTAATAAATAAATAAATATTTTCTCATTAAAGCCAATTTTTATTCTCATTTGGCACTTATCGAGTGTTAATTTTGGACCCTGGGTGTGAATGAGGCAAAGACTAGAGTGAAAAAGGAGAGCTTATAAAAGGGGCATAAGAGGTTGGAGAAAAACACTTGAGTGAGAGGAGGCGGGTTTTATTAATATTAAACCCATATGGAGACAAAGCCTCTTTTTTGCCTCCTCCTCTACACACCTCATCTATTCACACACACACACACACACACACACACACACAGTGCCTCCTCTAACATAAAGAGGAGACCCACGCCCACATGTAGGGCAAAGAGCCGCATTCACAGCGTCTGGCTGCACCACAAATGCTTTACAAGCTCCTTATGAAGCATAACACAGTCACACACATAAAAGATTGAGATATCAGTCAGAAGCGAACAGAGGTGAGTGACCAGAGTGAGAGAAAAGTAGCATGGTAGAGTGAGCTCCGATACGCTAGGCTGGGCTTTATCCAGATGCACCCACCTGTTAAATCTCCCTTTTCTGCCCAGCAGTGAGCAATCTCCCTCTGGATTTGCTATCGGTGCCAGTTTTACTGCAGGTGAGGTTTTAGGGTTGCAACAGAGCAAACCAATGCACTGTGGTTAGCACTTTTACAACCTTAATGATACATACTTAGGTTTTGAATAATGAAGCAACACATTAGAGGGGCTCTGTCATAATTTACTCACCCTCCTGTCATTCCAAACCTATGTGATTTTCTTTATATATATATATATGTATATGCATGTATAAAGTACTTTGGAAAATATCTCAGTGTTCACTGGGGTTTAGTGTTATTTTGGTATAGAGAAAAGCAATTGAAGCATTCTCAAATCTATGTTCTTTTGTGTTTTTCAGAAGAAAGAATTTTTCATACAGGTTTAAAAAGACAGAAACCCTGGGAATCAAACCCACATCCTTGGGCCAGATGAACTGAACAACATATGTAACAGTAAACGAACAACTCAAAAGAGTCATTATACTTACAGTTCTCTCCAATCCATTATCTCAGTTCAGAGGTCATACCAGCACAGCAGTGAGAAAAGCAGCTTTTTAACTTGTTCATTCCAGATCCTGGTAAGAGCACTCCACGACTCCCGGCACATGTGAGAGCAAGGCGGGGCGGGTGCGGAAGGCGTGCTGGAGACGGGGGACTAGAGGTGTCTGCTGGAGGACGGGGCAATAGGATTACTGTCACTGTCATCAGGGGTCCATTTCATGCAATATCTCAGACGAGGAAGTGGGTACAGGTGCGACGAGATGAGAGTGGCAAGTAGCAGATGTCAGAAACGCTCATAATGACCCCCAAAACTTTTCTGCAGATCAGACAGGTAGGTAGCGCTCCTGCAGTGAAGCATTTTGCGCCACACACTATTTCCACAGAGCGCGTCACCAATGGTCGACTTCTCAAAGTTTAGCTCTCCCGTTCACCTGTCGGAAACTGATGTGTTCGTAACCTAAAGCCGATCAACTTTTCATTTTTCTTTTCCAATTCCCTCCAAGGTAGCCCTCACTTCACATCTGCATCAAGGCTGGGCGGGGGCACATCATTCCTCTCTGCTGCGCTCCTTTCCTCCACTCTTTTGGGTTCCTCTCTGCCACTAGCCCATTGACAGAACTCCCAGGGAAGACAGTGGAAAAGGCAAATCAGATTCCTGCTTCTGCTGTTGCTGGGAAACCCTGGCAGAAGTCCAACGGTCCTCTTCGTCTACTCTCCGCGTCTCTCCCTCAATCTGGTGAGCCGCTCTCACCTTCTCCCTCTCGCTTTGCTGCACTCGCTCTCTCCCTCTCCTCTCCTCTCCTCAGCCCAGCCCCCTTTCCATTCCCCTCCCCGACACCGTGTCAGTACACAGCTGCTGTGGAAAGCGCCACTGATAGGCAGCATGCTCCACACACACTTGTCTGCGCACACACCCACACTCTCTCTTTCAATCACACAAACACTCTTCGCTGACGTGCAAAGCATGCACTTTCACACACACTGGCATGAATACTTCATGAGTGCAGAGGAGCCCCCTTTCCTCATTCTGCTGGACTTCAAAGAGACTGAGTTAGTGTGTGTGAAACAGAAACAAGGAAACGGTATAATAAGTGTCTTCCTGCTCTAACACGTGTCAATCCGTTTCCTATTATTTCCAAAACAAAAAGAAACCAAAGAGCTTAGATACTTCTAAATCCATTTTTTGCCAACATTGGACCCCATTGACTTTCATTGTATGGAAAAACAAGATCTTCTTTTGTGTCCCACCGAAGAAATAAAATCATATAGATTTGGAATGAAATGAGGGTGACTGAATTGGGTTTTTTTTTGGTGAACTGTTTTTTTTAGGAAGGTGATTAGCAGAATACAAACAAGGGCTGGTTAGATGGATGGATGGTAGGACTGATGGATAAATCAATGGCGCAAGATAAAACAAACAGGTGTGCCGCAAGATGTTAATGAGGACATTAGCCCGCAAGCAAAGCTACAGACCTCCACTGGTTCACTAATAGTCAGAAAACAATGCTGTTAACTATTAACTATGCAGGTCCAGCCTTTAGGTGCTTGGGGAAAATAAGAGTGCCAATTAACATGTAATATTTATGTGTGTGTCTGTGTTTGGGATGATGAATTAGTGAATGAGGTGGACTGAAAGAAGAGAGATGTTCTGTTCCAGCAGAAAGTATGACATATGGCCTCGCAGAACTTAGTCTGATAGCTTCGTCCAGTAGTAGATTCACCTGCTCTGAGTCGCCATTCCCTCAACAATGTGTAATATGGCCATTGGTCAAGCTGACAATGCAATAATAACTCTGTGTTTGTAGGTGGGTGAGAGTTTGTAAAAAAAAAAAAAAAAAAAAAAAGTATTGATCTTCCCAGTTTTTGAGTTTTTGAGTGTCTTATCTTTTAACAAGCAAAAAAGATATGACAAAATGTTTAAATGTCAACTGCAGCCCATTTTATTGACATAACTTGATTTATATGATGCACGTAAAGAAGAATTTTCAAAAGGCAAAAACACTGATTTGGTGCTCAAGAATAATTTTTATCAGTGTTGAAAACAGTTGTGCTGCTTAACATTTTTGTAGAAACTATGAAAGTCAAAAGAACAGCATTTTTTAAAATAGAATTATTTTGTACCATATACTTGTATACTTTTTATACTTGTATTCAGGAATTACTGCCACTTTTGATCACTTCTGCTGAATAAAAGTGTTCATTTCTTTCTTAACTGACTCCTAACTATTGAACAGTAGAGTACATGCATTAAAATACTAAAAAAGGTCAATTTTGAGTGGCTTCTAACCCACTGGAGTCTAGTCAATGTCCGTCAAGCAAAAGACAACTTTGCAACCTGCTCATTAGCTGAGACAGCCTTTAAGTTACTTAAGGACAATTTGTCACCAACCTCTATAATCCCTTTACAGCCTGTCTTGAAGCTCATTATGTGACTAGACATATAACACATCTCATTTATCCCACTACATTCCTCTCCTTTATTCTCTTCGCTTCGGTCTCCTTGGATCAGTCAACTGATCAAGACAATCCTAAGCAAACCATGCCAACAGATCAATCTAAAACTCTGACCACTGAAAAATCAGAGGTGTAAAGCACCTCTCAAAGGTTTCTGTAAAGCAGTCGGAGGTTTGTGCAGCTGAAAAACCTTTCTGGTTAGCGCTCACCATAGCAATTTACAGCGTGCTTTCAAAGTTCCTCTGAGACCCTCTGCTTCACCTGTATATATCTGCTATGTGTAATGTTATATATGCTCTTTGTGCAAGCAGCAGTGGTGGATGAAGTACTGAATCTCAGTACTTAAGTAAAAGTACAAATAACCAGATAAATATTTACTTTAGTAAAAGTAGAAGTAACACAATGACAACCATACTTAAGTAAAAAGTAAAAAGTACCTGATTTTAAATGTACTTTAAGTATTAAAAGTAAAAGTACTTGCATAATAATTGATTCTCTTAATGACTATTCTCTAATGATTAATAAAACATTTAATTCTAACTCATTCAACCTAATACTCCTATAATGATGTTCAATAATGATGGAAAAAAATTGTTGTCACCATTTCTGAAACAAGCTTGCAATTAGGCAATATAAACCATGCTTATCCTTACTATATGTTAATAACTATGTTTGGCAGTAAACGCGATTAATTTATGGTGCAATTCTGAACCTCTTGGCTTGCCATAATCCTAACCAAACGTATCTGATATTACACACCGTGTGTTTCCTATGCATGTAAAAACAAATTTTCGCGTATAAATTGCACGATAAACACACTGCGTGCGAGACGCATTTAGTTTATGTATCTACTATGGCAACCAAACGTCACTGGTGAGACAAACGTGCAACGAACGGACGGTCCAATTACGTTTTGGCAGGGGAAAAACTGATCAGAAAATATAATGAAAATGTAACAGAAGTTGTAGAAATGTAATGGAGTAGAAAGTAGAATAATTGCTGCAAAATGTAATGAAGTAAAAGTAAAAAGTAGGCACTATTTATTCTACTTAAGTAAAGTAAAGATACGTGAAAAATGTACTTAAGTAAAGTAACGAAGTATTTGTACTTCGTTACATTCCACCACTGGCAAGCAGTATGTCTTACATGCTCACCGCAGCATATTGGTGTATGCATTGGTAGTAGCAAGTCCCTGTATTTACTCTGACGCAGCAGCAATAATATACAATAAAACCAATAATAAACAGCATGAATTGTCATGATGGATATATGTATAACAAATTCCCACACTGAATCGATAAAAGGCAAGTAGACGTTGGAAAAAAGTTTCAAATGACTTTGAGAATTTGGGCAGTCACTATACACATGGACTGAAAATCTGCTGTTAAACTGAAGATTACTGCTGAAGACCTCCAGCAAAGATGACCCGAGCTCAACAAATTAAAACAGAACAATTTAAAGTGTCCCAGACAATAAGTTATCTTTGTCTAGTTGCACTTTCGTGGACTTTTAGGTTGTATTTATTAGTTCCCGTTTTCCTTTGTTTGGTCTCACCGCCACTTATGAGTTGCCATGGAGATTCATTGAATCATCACAGGTGTTTGTATTTAAGTTGCATTTAAGTTGCAGTCTGTGAAATATTAAAGCCTTTTGACTCTGATCTTCATCTTCCTGTGATTCATACAACCCAGGTATGACATATAGACATTTAATCCCTGTCTGATTATTTATTAAATACTTTTTTATACAAAGTGACCTGACATTCTGGCAGATAATTATTTTATGTTATAGCCATTAACAAAATATGTTATTTAAATAACTAAAAAATAACAAGAAAATAAAATTAAGCATTTTAAATGCTAAAAGGTACACATAAGTAATAATAAAATTACAAAAAAGGTAATCCCAAGATCCCAAGACACCGCTGCGGTGACTGACAGCAGCACATTCTCCTCAAAACATTGGATTCATCCGAGCTGTGCCGTGCAGAGGCACAATCCACGTAAAGTTGATAATTCCGCGAATAACTGCAATTGCAGATTTCGAACAGAGATGGCGACAAAGTAAACTACTTAGTGCAGCCTTAACCAATGTTAATGAGAACTTTCTACATGACATTCAACAAAAAAAAGATAAACTTAAAGTATTTTTATTTATGTTTTTAAATTAAATTACATTTACATTCATTCATTTAGCTGACGCTTTTATCCAAAGCGCCTTACAATTGCTATATAAGTCAGGGGTCACACGCCTCTGAAGCAACTAGGGGTTAAGTGTCTTGGTCAGGGACACATTGGGGTCTCACAGTGGATTCGAACCAAGGCATGTGTCTTATCCACTGCACCATCACCAACCCTAAATAAAAAAAAAACTGAATATCCAACATGGTGTCTCTAACTCTTTGTGTCCTACAATGTTCAATATGTTGGTGGCATTGGAATTTAACATAAGACTCCACAGTGTTTGGTATTCCCTCACAATGCATTTGTGAACAAGGCTAATCCGCTATGCTGTTTCTTTCCTTTAAATCTCAGCGAATATACTCAATCTCTTAAATTATGAAAACAAAAAGTCCTCCCCAGTCATGGCATGCAGGTTCTCTTTCATTTCAACTATATTCCATTGGTTGGAATCAGCACGAAGCCACTGATTCATATATGAAACACCATTGAGAGGCTTCCATGCCTATGGCTAGAAAAATATCCGCTTAAAGGGCACTGCCGGGGCTCAATAATTGCTGTGAAATCTAAATGGTGTACCCAAAACACCACGACATCACTCAACACCTTTTACTTCTTCCCGGCACCTGTGTTACCTGCTGAGTCTCCATGTTCTCACTCATTCAGCTCTTTGTCTTAATGTTGAATGGCAGCTGCTTTGAGCTCTTGTCATTATCGACTTCTGCTTCATGAATTGTGCGCTGCGACCTTGTCCTGAGGTACACGAGAACCTTTGTCATGTAGTGCCAGGGGGCATTACCTCCACAAATTATGGGGTAGCTCTTTAACACAATGCTCGCACATCTGGGTTTGTTGGCGACTATTAGCACATACTTATTTTGATTCAGCCTGGCAGAACCTATTCTGATTCTGTTTACTGGCAGAGGATGAATGCAACACTAGAAACCGATTCCAATCAAACATTTCACATTTAATATTGTGGCCAACAACAGGTTGAGCTGTTAGAGACATCAGGAGCTACCGGGGCTCAGCTGCTTCAAGGACATGGCAGCTCTACTGATCGAAACCCCGAATCCCCCCTGTTTCCCCCTTAGACATAATATGGAGAAGGGGGAGTTCAGTCTGTGGGGTGGAGGCACAACCCCCTTTCATTTTCAAAGGAATACTGCCCGACTGGAAAACATCAAATAGTCCAGCTCAGAGACTCGAGGATCGGCACTGTCAATATCTGCCTGCAATGTGTCCTTTATTGTTTTTCCTCCCCTTTTTTCCTAGCCTTTTGAATGACAATTAATAGCAGTATGCATGAAAAAACCTTCTGAAAGAAGGTTAAAATGCAAAGAAGAGGTGGTTAAAAATGAAAAGCAGGTAATCTCTAGTGATCTTATTAGCAGTCATCTATGATGGCACGGTGTGTGAAATGAGAGAGGCAGGATTAAGGGGATGCCTAAAAATCATTAGAGGGCATAAAAAGTGGGGAGAATTACACGAGAGCATGAAAAAAAAATAGGCTCATTTAAATATAATTTTGAGACGTGAAAAATAAAACAGTGAGCCCTAAATAAGGTCAGACTGTTGTTTATTTTAAAGGGATTACCAAAAGAAAATTGTCCATTTTATGAAAGTTACATTTTGGACCCCATTGAATTATTTTGTGTGAACAAAAACACTCTTTTATCTTCTTTTATTCAGAAGAAAGAAAGTCTTACAGGTTTCGAACATTAGCGAGAGTAAATTTTGTCAGAATTTCCTCTCTTTTTGTGAACCACACCTTTAACAACAAATCGTGTCTCCAGACTAAACGGACACATATTGAGCACTGCTATTTTCAGGCAACAAGTACTTCTTAATATATTTATTTAAGATCTAATTATATTTCTTCAGAATGTGTTTTCCACAGACTGGGAAACTGACTGTTTTGACCCCCTCGACAAAGTAGTGAATTACTCAACGGATATACTTTCATCACTGTTTATGTTTGTATTTCTTCGATCGGCCAATGCTTCATTTACACGCGGCTGATGAGCTGATGCTGCCCCTCTGTTAACCACAAACGCTTTCTTTCCTCAGTTTTTTGCACTCTTCTCTTTAACTTTTAGCAGTCCATAGAACTCAAAAGGTACTTTCCCGATGCGACCGATTAGTACAGACCAAAACTCCGCAGAAATAATCAGCCAAAATTGCGAGTCCATTCAGTTCAGTGGTATTGTTTTTGTTCATGGCCGACTTCCGGATTGATGACGCGTCATGAAAACCCTCTATAGAATCAATTCTTAATGCACATGTGAACAGCATCAGCATTTATCACAGGTTCGCATTTAAAGTCTGTTTAGAGAGAATGGTGTCGTCTTAGCAGCCCCTAATTTCATAACAAATTATCATTTTGATGGAAGTGAATCAATCAAAACTAACTTTAGCTGGAAAATAACGTTATTCAAGAGCCGCTATAAAACCAAACCAATCTCTGTTACATTAAATTGTATGTTTATCCAGCCCGTTCTCATCCTTTAACGTCATATATAACGCTATATGCAAAAACGGCGCTATACTACGCACATGGCACCCTTTATCGTTAATATAACACGCGAACCCAAGACGTTATAAATCCTTTAGCGTGAATATGACACGCACACCCTACCCCACACCTAAACTTAGCCCTCACAGCGCGTGTTATATTAACGATAACGGGTGCCATGTGCGTAGTATAGCGCCGTTTTGTTATATAGCGTTCGATATGACGTTAAAGGATGAGAATGCGTTGGTTTATCTCTGTAAAGCTGCTTTGAAACAATCTACATTGTTAAAAGCGCTATATAAATGAGGATGACTTGACATGAGAGTTCCATGATTTTAAACATTTTTCAAAAGTACTGTTGATTTCTGGTGTCAAAATGTTTTGATGAGAAAAAGTTAAAGAGAGTGTACCCTTAAATAAAACAAAACCCTACTTGGTGAAGTGGCCGGTAATAGTTCATAGCATTATCTTTGATTCTTGAAATACTTTCCTCTCCAATACGGTTTTGCCCTTTAATAGCTGACCTGGAGAAACAGCTTTGCAGCATTTCTCTCACTATCACAGTCTGTGTTGAGATGTTTCCACTGTTGCTTCATCCATGTCTCTCTCTCTCTCAGCTGTTTCCTGAGTGTCACTGTTCCACACACTTGCAGACTGATGTTTAATTACCACATTCCTATACATACAAGTATACACTCACACACATCTGTCTGAGTATAGCGCTGACAGGCAGTGTTAGTGCTCAAAGCACCTGAGAATATTCTCTCTGTAAATAGCATTTTAAACAGACTTCATGTCATGAGCTACTTACTGTGCTGGAACGAGGGATGAGGAAGGAGTGAGGAAGCGAGAAAACATGGCTGGAGGAACAAGGATGACAGGGAGTGATAGTAGAGAGAATTGAGCGAATGAGAAACAAAAATAGAGTGATGGGGAAAGAGAGAGAAAGAATGCCAGGCTTTTCTCATCAGACTTTTACAATTACTTATTCAGCTCCATCTCTTTGCAAACAAACTGGGTCATGGGCTGAAACTTTGGCACAGAATAAAACACAATCAGCCAGACCGGTGACATGGCTGTATGCCAAACAACAACAAAACACACTCAACCTGAAGAACAAAAGCCACCACATGACTTGCAATGCACACTGAAGCCCCTTTCACACAGCGCGTTGATCCCGGGAAATTGCCGGTAAATTGCTAGAACACCTTCTGTGTGAACGCAGACACGACGCGGGATCGATACCGGCATCAATGCCAGGTTGGGGACCTGGTAATCAGTCCCGGAACGCGTGCTGTGTGAACAAAAGCCAGGACCAATGGCATAAGGGGCGTGTCATAGTAATGACGCTCGTGCCATAGCGCGACTCTGTTGCTCTTAGAAGAAAGATTGTGTTCGTCATCAACAAAGAAAGGACGAACAAATGTCTGTAAACTGGAACGAAGTAGAGACCAGGAGCTCCTCACTATCCACTCTGATGCTGAGATCCTTCACCAGCTTTGTGGAACGGTATGCGCGTGTACGTGTTTGACACGTACGGTACACGTCTCATCCTGACGTCATGTGTCTTTCCGGGATCTTTACGGGTTGTGTGTGAATGCACTCACAGATCCTGGGAAATCACTGGCAGTGTGAATGAACCCAAACAATCCCGAGACAAATGTCGGGTCACATTATCCGTGTATTTTCCGAAATCTCTGTGTGAAAGGGGCTTGATACTCTATACAAAACGTCCTCATCAGTAACATATTGAGAGACAAGAATGAGGTGTTTAGATAGTGACACCTCATTCACATAGTCGTGTCAAATCTTTCAGCAAACAGTCCGAGCGGAGTTTCTGTTCTGGTGGACAGCATTGAAAAACTATAAATGCTAATAATAAAATACAACTAACCACATAATCAAGCATCATTAGGGTAGTAAATAAAATAGGCTTATCAACCTTTAAAATGAGCGAGACAACTCTTCCTATACCCTTTGCTAATAAATGTCAAAAGGCCATGTTACGACTGCTTATTCATCTGTCACGGAAGAAGCTGGCCAAATTAACCAAAACTACGCATGAAAAGAATGAAAGAAAAAAAGAGAGATTTGTTATATTTTTTTATACTTTTTAGAAAAGTAATATACTTAAATAAACATTAAGGTTTAAAAAGTGCTTAGTCCACATTATAAACAAAATAAATAGGCCTAACAATCAATATGTAAAATAAAGATACTCTTATATGTAACTTGATGCAGACATGTTAGTTAGAACTGAAAATCTTTTTTTATTTTACGACCCTTTTTTAGTAAAATGACAGCTGACTAACCAGCAAGCACTGTGCATTTTTGTACACCATGTAACTCCTTTTATTGATGAAAAACATTGGAGAACTGATGAAAACATATCCAGTAACATTTTATTTTGATGGTGCCTTGTGAACATTCTGTTGACTACAAGTAACTTTGCAACTATGGCAGCTTACTCTCATTAGAGTATTACTAGACTGCCTAAATAACTACTAACTTTTTATTTTGATAGTCCCCCAACAGACATTTTACTGACTATAACTTTGTACAAACCAAACTGACTCTACAAACCAATCAGTCCCTCCAGAAAAACGCGATTATGCGATCGCTGAATTCAATGCAAAATCAGCCAAAGTCCGCATATTTATGCGGGGGCCGCATTTTTTCAAATACGCCGCACTTTCGCTGCATAAATTGCTGATTTCCGTGCAAAATATGCGGGGTTTGCATAATTTCATAATCCTCGCATTTTCGTTGCAAAAAAAGTCACATGTATCTTAGCAGAAAGTTGAAAAATGCTGCGTTTGCTTCACACAAGAGCAGCGATTTCCCCCTGTTTCCATGGGAACGTTATGAAGTGACGCAATTACGCGATGCCAGACGGACTCACGGAGGCGATTGACATCTCACAAATCGAACTCGTATAACTGTCTGTCGCACGTTCTACCGTCACATCGTTACTTAATAAACAACATAAGATAAAAGAAGTAGCATCAAACAGAAATTACCCGCACACATGGGGTGTTCGAGGCGCACACATAACACTGCAGAGAGCTCTTAAAGGGGCCACACCTTATTTACACTCGTTACAGTCTGAAATAAAACAAGATGAGAAATTAAATATTCCCAGCACTTTCTATGATGTAGTATGCTTGCTTATCAAAGGAAGTAATAAGAAATGACTCTTACATTAACAGGATGTTGGGGGAATCACTTTTTTTCTCTTTTTCATCAAACCGCAATTTTTGCAAGTTCCCTCAATTTTTGCAAATTCCTGCAATTTCATCGCATAAAATTGCATAAATATCCCGCATATTCCATCGCATTTTTAAAGAAAGCGGGCCGTGTAATCAATCAATTTTTGCCCGCAACAATCACAAAAAAACTCAGCGTTTTTCTGGAAAGACTGAATACTATTATGGTAAATGTTATATATAAATCGCAAATTTTTTCACAAATTTTTGGAAATTACCACCACAAAATCAGTCATTTTGATCGCAAAAATCACACAAAAAAATCGTGAAATCCTGGAGGGACTGACCAATACTCTACTACAATCTAATGAGAGTTAGTAAACATGTAGGCGCAACTTTACTTCCCATTCAGTTAGTCACTTTCGACGTTACATCGATACTGACGTATTGGGTCCGCCTGGGAGCCAAATACGTCAGCATCGACACAACGTCTCCGTTCCCTTCTTTTTTTAAAAGGTTCTTAAAAGTTCAATTGGCTCAAAATGAGAATGAGAAGTGTGGAGCCTAGTGGTAAACAATATCAGTTCATACTACAGACACTTTGTATTTATACTGCAATGCTGCAGTAGGTCTTGTTACACTGGATTTTGTGTTGAAGCTCCAATGCACCATCACAAAAAAAAAAAAAAAAATTACAAACAAGCTTTTGCTTTTAGGAAGTTTTGTTGGCTATAACTTTTCCTAACCAGAATAAGCCAAAACATTAGTGCATGCTTATCACACAGAGAGGTAATTGTCAAACCTAAAAGCTTTTGTTGAAAGCAGGTTATAGAACTTGTTAAAAGCAGAAATGCATGTTCAGCCACATCAGTTACATGATGCATTCCCAACCTCAGCATTCATTACGAGCACTTTCATTCAACGCAAACAGGTGCCGTCTCTGTTGTTCCCTGACGATTAAGCATTTCAGCACAGCAGTCTGCAGGACAATAATGCGAAGCATGACTTCAGCAGATAATACACACTCAGCGTGCCGATGAAAGCCCATGGAAAAGCACATGAGAGAGCCCCTCAGTCACAAAGCAACATCAAAGCCGGGGTGCGACGGTCCCCATCTAGAAGCCACTCTGCTTTTATCTGTAAATCTTTCAAGGCGAGATTACAGCTGGCCTTCAGTCGTAAAAACCCACTTGTTCCTGGTACTTGCTTTCTGCAAACCTCTGCACAATTCAGCATCATGCATGATGTGGAGTATATCACACACAATAAATGACACATATATGTTTGCTTTAAAACAGATCTGTTTTACCCAGTCGTGATCCTTTAAGGGCTGCTGATTGCAAGAGATAACTGTAAAAATCCCTCCATCACAAAAGCTGAGTGTTAACCTCTTCACTTAAGGTTACGCTGTGCTATATCAGAAAAAAAAAAACTTATACCTGAAACCTCTAAGGCAAATCTGTGAGTGAGAGTGTGTGTCTATATCTGTTCTTACACCCCCTCTGGCATGTTTACTCGACTGACACTTTTAAACAGATGAGAAGAAGGGATTCTGTCACAAAAATCCTCCTTGATATTTTATCTGTAAGGGAAACAACTGGGGTTAAAGGTCAACAGAGCTGCAGTATGCAGTTTGCTGCAGAAAACCTTGATTCGGACAGACACAAGGCTTGGATGGCCCAATAAGAGTGCATTATGAATATGGTATGCTCTATATGAGTAATTCTCAAAAATGATGACTTTCCGACTAAATTAATAAATATCTTTTAAAAATGGGGGAAAAGAACATTTCAATGGTCTTTTCTTACTCTGAAATGTGATCTTCAAAGTATAATTCCCTTTTGTTTTTTACAGTTTTACATTCATACCAATGAAAAGAAATCAATGACATGAAATTGATGGACAAACATTATTTTAGTTTATGCATGAGACTAATTGCAGAGGCAAACTAACAGAAGGATGGAAAGATGGATAATTTAGGGAAATGTGTGTTACCATATTTTGAGAATAACCCATTTAAAAGGAGTACCGTCATGCAAACTGATCTGTGCTGATCCCGTCACATCATTCCTCCCCAAAATGACAACTCAGAATTTTTTTTTCCCAAAAGCAGACATTTCCATATCTATGTCATTTTTAGCTTCAACTCCTTAGCATCTATGACACAGTTGCCACATTTACAGTGTGTATGTATATATATATATATATATATATACACACAGTATATGTGAATGATAATATAGATGACATTTTTTATATCATCTATGATCCCATTCTGTTGTAGGCCTAAGTACAAACAATTGGTAAGCTATTAATTAGAAAAAGGAACTATATAAATATTCTGATTCAGTTTTACCAAAACATGCCTTTAATAAAGAAAAAGCAACAGGGGTTCCTAAATGATATGTTTCTGATCATTTATTTCTCGTAATTATTTACAAGCCTTTTCTGCCTCTCTTCCTTTCATAACTGTGTGCAACCATGGCAACTTGCTTTTAAAGACGCTGTGCAAGGTGTGAGCTCCAGGTGGAAGTCAAGGCCAGGGAGAGGACACGACTTCTACGCCTGACATTTGAGCTGCTCTGACTCGTATAATTGAGGAAAGCATGAAAAACATTTTGCCATGAATATGCATATTTTGCCACAGGCATTCTAAGCAATATTCAAAATGTCTATTTGTCAGTCGTTCCTCATTTACATAATGACACATTCTTTCTTCCACAGGATTTTGGACTGACTAAGTGTACTCACAAATCACTGCCAATAGCTTCCCTTATGAGCCACCTTATTTATCAGCCACTATGTGCACTGGGCATCAAAAAGACAGACGTGATTTTGCTGACAGTGCATACTAATTCACTATTCGGGATTCGGGTCAACTCAACTGGAAAAAGATTATCAGTAATACCTAATGATGTGCACAGAAGCACAGGTCAAACAGTGATCAGTGTTTAAAATCAATGGCATGACTAACTTAATGGCGAAGGCAAACCCCCTGGGGTGATGTCTGTCAGTCATTTACAGAAGGTGGTCCTGAAGGTGGTGAGCTAGAGATGAGGCGCTCTGCTGTCAATAGGCTAATTGTATGCAGTGTCACATAGCTATTAGTGTCTCACACCACTAAGCATCTCATTCTATTTCCCAGACATTTGGCCATGAACTCAAATGCATGTTTGTGTTTATCAGGTGAACCACTGTCGCTTGTTCCTTTGTCTTTTTTGTTAACCAAAATAATGATGACAAATAGCGAGACAGAATTCTGTACATCTGTATCCTTGTTCATGCTCCCCTGTGCACCTTTTTTTCAATACATTGATATATATATATATATAGTGGGGACAGAGAGCACATTGGAAATCTGGGATTTAAAATTTAATTCAAAACTGCTAATAAACAGAAAGTTTTAGAATTTTGACGCAAACACACAAAAAGTCATGAAGAACAAAAATTAAAAAGATTATGCACTACTTCTATGGCACTATTCCAATAACCAAACTTGACCATGAGAAGTTATTTGTACATACGGTCAGATGTTCTTGCTTCCATTGAAGTACAAGAGGCTCTTTGTATCATTTGAACTAAAAATAAAATGATTAAAAATAATTAATTCAAGAATTTAATCAATTCAATAATTAATTCAACTCAAACTGAAATTGAAATCTTTAAAAACTTTCCAAAATGTTTCTAAATTGTAATCTAAATGTGTACTAAATCATAAAAAGAAAGCTTGGACCTCTTTCCAGAGAGAGATCAATGCACACATTTCTAGAAAACTAATAGAATGTCCTCTAAATGTTACACTAAACCATCAATCCTCAAGAACAATTTTGGCATAAAATTTGTCTGCCACATTGCGATTAACTATTATTCCTGCGGATTCATGGACAATCCAGCTTTGAGACCTCTGCCGTTTGGATTTTGCACTCTCTCTGACTGTTAAGCTGTGCATTGATCGATGACATTTCAACACATTAGGCTGGACTGCCCTCAACATCACGGCAGTCTCTGTGGGTGCTGAGAAAGCATTGCTGTGACGTGACTGCGAGAGGCTATGGAGGATTGTGGCTCCTCGCGAGTGAGACCCTGGGACTAAGATATTGAAACTGGGATCCACAGAGCACGATTAGCTGAATTGATGGCTGTGCACTGCGTACAGGCTTTTAAGCTTACCTGAGGAAGAATGAGGCTGCTGAGCTGGTTTGGGGTGCTGGTGGGATGGCTGGCTGGTCATGGTGGGTCAGTTTATGTCCTGATGGAGAAATCAAGGGTACAGCACTGGCCTGACTGGACCTGGAGGCTACAGTTGCCAAACTGTCCTTCTCTATGGTAGAACTCTGTTGGGGGGAGGGGGGATACTATTAGAATGACAGTGTAGTAAATGTTGCATTAAAATCATCATGGAAATGGAAGTTGAGATTAGTCTTTTCTTCTTTATTGTGACGTATTTCAGAGTGAAATAGCTTCACGAACAAAAAAAAAATGTAGGGCAGGACTTCATTTTGTCCAACGATTGGACAGAATTGATTGGATGAATATGTTCTTTTATGTTTCACAGAAGAAAAACATACAGGATATGACTACAGAATTTAAATTTGTGGGTGAACTATGACTAAGTATGAGATAAGGATGAGAAGTATGACAACAATGATGATCAATGCAAAAGAACCATCATAATTAAGGTCTCTGTGAGAAAATACTAGAGCCAGACCGATATATTGGCAGACCAATATTATCGGCGGATATTAGGCATTTTCCAAACTATCGGTATCGGCAGTTATAATGGCCGATAAATGAATATTTCAAAAATAAAATAAAAACGGACGAAACACGCTTGAACCATGTCATGAGTGTTGGAGTTGTATAGTTTGTCCACCAGAGGGCACTCTACACCGTTCCTGTTGGCAACACTCGAGTTGGTCACGATACATACATTGCTTGAATAACAATTAAAAGAACATCATCAGTTCTCTTAACTCAAATAAGCATGAAAAAATTTGTGACTATCATGTCCAGTTTTAAATAAATAATAAAATATCGGCCGATATATCAGAATATCGGATTTTAAAACCCAAAAATATTTGTATCCGTATCGGCCTTCAAAATCCGTTATCGGTCGGGCTCTAGAAAATACGAGCCGATTCTCATCCTTTGGCATTTCGTCGAAATACTATGCTCATGGCACCCTTTAGCATCAATATAACAAGCAGAACCCAAGGCGTCATACAAGTGACTGGCATCCTTTAGCGTCAATATGAGACGTAGACCCTACCCCAGACCTAAACCTACCCATAACAGTGCATGTTATATTGACGCTAAAGGGTGCCATGTGCGTAGTATTTTGACGAAATGTCATATGGCGTCACCTATATGACGCCAAAGAATGAGAATGTGTTGGAAAATACATGAGATGGGTGGAGTTATGGAGCAGACCACAGTAGAAGGACGCATCGGATTTGTTCCTCAAGAATGTTTTGACAACTTTTCAGACTATTTGCACAAGTAACTTTATAACTCTTCAGAACTTTGTTTTGCATCCATCCTGAATAGTTTGGATTGTTCCAAACTGAAGTAAAATCGCCCACAATTCTAGTCTGACACGTGCTGTCACAGAAAATTTGTTTGTTTCCAATGACATTTTTTTTTTTAACTTATAATCATTTCACTACCCTGTTGATTGTCACTGCTCTAGTTTACACCAGATAAATACTGCAGTCATGGCATAATTGAGTCTGGAGGAGAGTATGTTGCTGAAGAGTGTACTTTTTCTCTACACTCTTTCAGTCTTGGCTAACAGGATTACAAACACATTCCATAATATCACAAGCACAGCCTGCTGTAAAGTAATGAAATCCTGTGGGATACTTAGCAAATACTGGTGTCAAGAATGCAACGCCTTCTCGGTGCAGAAGTAATATGAAAGCAGCCAAGCAGCCCATGAACTATACAAGGGGCCACTTCTCAGTCATAATAATAAATATAACAAAACCATTTTCTCTTTTTAACAGCTATAACACCTATCATCCTAGCTTTATGGGTATTGTTTTTATATAAATGCAGTGGTGTTAGGCTATTGGCTAAGGGAAACCAGTAAAGTTCAAATACCTGAAGAAAAAACACTAGATATTTGTGTTCATGAGCAAGGCGCTTCAGGAAATATTCATGAGGAGTTTAATAAGAAGATCTAGACCAAATGCATCTGCTATATGTTATGTAAGACTTGCTAGTGTGCTTTCACACTGTAAACAACAAAAGGTACAAGGGTCAAACATAAGTGTCATTCAAGCCCCCTTATAATTCTAAGCCCAGTCATTTAACCCTCTGGGGTCTAGAGTGTTTTTGGGGTCCTTGAGATGTTCTGACATGCCCTGACATTTGTGCTTTTTTCAGTTGCTTATAAACATATTAATGGCACCGGTGAAATTACACTCTATTTAGCACAAACAGGCTACCAGAATATATGAGAAACAACATGTTATTATTTTTGAGAGGATATTGTTTATGCATGGTTATTGAAAAAACTAAAAATGAAAGTTTCTTAAATAAGGCCACAAAACACATACTAAACATGTCCACAAGACTTTTGACTAATGGATGTTGTGGCCTAGAGTTTTTTCTTCAAAATGATCTGAAAATCATCCTGCCTAATCATTCACATAAAACTGTGAATTGTTTTGAATTGTTTTGTGTGTGTGTGTGTGTGTGTGTGTGTGTGCGCATGCTTGTGTTTTCCACTTCTATCCATGTACTCATGGATAGAAGTGGAAAAAATTGAGGAAATGAGAAGACATGAGTAGGTACAACGGAATCTGGGAAAACTGGAGTAGCTGTGATCTGCTGACAGCTTGATGTTGAGATAACGAGCACAGAAAAAGCTCTAGCACACACGTGCAGGATCTTCAGCTCCAGAGAGAATCATCTCAAACACCCACCATGGCTGTGTGCTAATCTACCTCCCTTCACTCCAGCCGTAATTAGAGTCTCATGTCAGGGGCCACAATTAGAGCCCAGAAGGATGCCGAAAGAGGGACGCTTAGAGATCAGAATGGACAGACTATGTTCATTTAAACTAATTATACTTTACCAAAAAATGAAGGCAATAAGGATCCCTGGATTATCCTTTTTTTTTGAGTCAAATTCATTAACTTAAGGGTAACTGTAGAGGTGATTCTCTACAGAAATTATTTTTTGTTATGCTGGTTAAAAGCATAGACAGTAAAAAAAGATAGACAGAAGTGAAGCCGCCAGTCTCCCGATATGGCACTGACATCTTGGAACTTGAGTCTGCGCAAAGCGATTTCAGGACCAGATATGCACAGTAGTGAGCAGGAGGTAAAGCTGCAAAAGCAAGGCCCACCCTCACTCTCGCAGAATCAATCGCAACAGACTCCTGCACTTTTTAAAAATAATTATAGAAATTTAGATATTAAACCTCCAATCTCCTCAGTCCTCCAAAGATCCCCCAAAAAATCTGTTGATGCTTTAGTGACTACTTCGCTCAGAGAACCTGTCAATCACAGCTGTCAATCATGACGTCACCACCACAGCATCAAATAACTTGAAACACTTGAAATTACATCAGCGAGATAAAAAACTACAGTAAATGACAAAAACTATATTTGGAAAAACCATATTTGAAGAGTAATTGAATTGTTTAGTTGGTCTCACATGCCGTTGAATAACATGGGGAGGCGGGGTTTATGACCCTATACTAGGACTGGCCACCAGGGGGTGATCGAGACGTTTTGGCTTCACTAAGAGCTTGTGCAGCACACTTAGTTGAAAGACTCTTCATAACCTTATAGCAATCAGTAGGTGAAAGTAACAAATTACTTTGGTTACTTTATTTAATCGTATTTTTTGTTGTGTACTTCTATTTTTCAAGTAGTTTTTAAAATCTGTACTTTTACTTTTACTTAAGGACGCTTTGTTATATAGAAGTATTGCACTTCGCTACATTTGAAATAATATCCGTTACTGAGTAAAAATGAATAATAAAAGGGAGAAAAAAACACACACTCATGGAACTACTGCATTGGTTGAAGGGCGGTAGAAGAATAGTGCAAGGAAGGTGATGGAAGGAATGATTGACGTGATGCAGAGGGAATCGTAGAATCCAGTCATGAAAATGGAATTTACATAACGTGGATGTTACGTAAAACACGCAAAATAATGGATGGATGAATAGAACTATGCAATAAATCCAATCACGACATGGTCTGTGAATATTGCTAAGTAAATATATAACCTATTTGTTCTGCTGAGCTGCGCCACTTTGTGATACTACATACTCAAGTATGCTTGATGTTCATGGTGTTTCAGCATCTCACAAACAATTTGAGGATATGAATACATGAACATTTCCAGAGCTGCCCTGAGAAAATGCCTAATGGGCATTTTCATAACTTTATTTGCAAAAAAACATTATCAAATACACTTTGAAACAGGTCTTCACTACAACCTGTCAAAATAAAAGTTTGGTTTTACTAGGAGAAATTCTGACAGAAATACAGTATATTACTATAGTTGTCATACAATAGAACATACTTCTCATAATAATAATAATAATAATAATAATAACAATAATAACACATTTTATTTCAACATTATTTACAAGAACATATCTTTTTGTCCATGGTTTAATTTAGTAAATCTGTTTTTGCAGCGCTTCCCCCCAAAAAAAAAAAAAAAAAAAAAAAGTTTAATTTACATTTGATTACCACCGTTTTTGCTAATATATATTTGGATTAAATCATAAAAAGAAACTGAATTTTTGATTTAATTTGATTTTTGTTTTTAAATTCAATTTGATCAACCAAAAAAAAGTTTTCATTAATTTAATTGGTCACTTTAACTGATGAAATTAATAATAACCACAATTTAATAATACTCCTTATTTATTTAATAATTGATTAATACTGTAAACCATGATATTTTCTGTGTAAATCTCATACCATTACAACCCTACATGGGGATTTCCCCACCCGCCCCCACTGTTAAAAAAATACATTTTGAGAATTTTGAGTAAATTTTAAATTAGCTACTTTTTACTTTTACTTGAGTAGATTTTAAGACTGGTAATTTGACTTGTACTTAAGTAAAATGTAATTGAAGTAGTAGTACTTTTACTTGAGTAGAAAATTGTATTACTCTTTCCACCTCTGGCAAAAACTATAATTGGTCTAAAATTATTTTTATAAATATATATCATATGTGGAAGGAGTAAAACCATAATGTTTGTTAATCATTTCATTCACTCCGAATGAAATCATAATACAATGTGTTCCCTGTCAGGGATTTTAAACTTTCTAATCATCAAAGAATCCTGAAAAAAATGCATCACTGTTACCACAAAAATATTAAGCAGCCCCCGTTTCAACATTGATAATAAAAAGAAATGTTTCTTGAGCCCCAGCATATTAGACAGATTTCTGAAGTGCATTCTGGGAAGAAGGCAAATAGGATTCAACAACAAAACCATTGTTCACAGTGTAAGGCAAGCTTATTTGAACTCCAAAATTGCATGATCAAATAGAATTTTTGTGCATGTTGGTTCGACTTGAGAATATATCGTTATAGAAGAGCTGCGTTTAGATGATTACTTAAGTTGCAGAACTTCAAACAAGTAAAATAAAAAAATAAATAAATTCTTTCTTTCAGCATTATTTACAGAGCTCGCCTTTAGAATAATTTTAACAGTGCTTGGATACTTGTTTGGATACTTCAGCCAGCGGGGGAAAAAGGAGGCTCATCCATCAAATCATCAGCAAATCTGAGTTTTGTTTTTTACAGCCATGACCATCCATTTTAGTTTGTCAAATCAAGGTAAATTAAATAATGACCTTCCCCAGTAGTCAACATTTCAATACAGAGCTTTTTACTTTATTGTGCGACATTGCTCTCTCTCTCACACACACACACACACACACACACACACACACAAACACACGCACGATCACAAGTGTGTGTTAGATGGGCACAGCTGTGTTCCAATAAAACCCAGCAGCAGATGGAGCTCAGTGACAGCAAAGAGGTCACATTGGACTTTAACTTTGACATTTATAGAGCATTCACTAGCACAAGTGGTGACAGGAGAGAGCAGCCCCTCTAAAACGCTATTAATTATCAGTCTATATTAAATGTTGTCAGACGACAGCAATCTGCTGGCCACTAAAACAATTTATAAACCCTTAAACCCTGCAACCAAATCAAACATAACCAGATCACATTATTATTATTAAAAGTCACTGTAGGTAATGAGAGTTTCTCTACTGCAGGACAGGACAGGAAAGGAAATTAAATTGTTAAATTTGGTCTGCTGTTTTTAAAAGCTGCAGAGGAGGCCCTTAACGTCCTTCACAGGATGAGACCACTGCCAAGTTAAAACAGGGCAGCATGTGCAGTCTAGCAGACAACCATCCCAGATGGACGTCAGGTGGCATTTTTTCACACCAGGTGAGACTGCAGTCCCATCTGTTGACAATTTACACTTTTGGCTCCCTCCACACATTCAAATAAAGCTTGTGCTGGGCTCCTCAAGGCCTTAAAAGAGACCTGCTGCCAGAGAAGGCCCATTAGTGGGCTGTGGGTGGCACTTAGGCCTGAGGACAAGCAATGAGGCCTGTCCTACACTGGCTCCCTCCAAGCCGATATTATACTAAGTGGGATGCATGGAAAAAATATATGTATCCCATGCGGTTTGCTAAAGGTGTATATGCTACGGTCTTTAAAGTGCTGAAATATACAAAACAAAACAGCAGATAAAAAAAAAAAAAAAAAAAAAAGGACAAAACACTTTGTCAAAGAAAGTGCTCTATTGAAATTCATGGCACAATGTCTTTGTCTACAAGGTTTAAAAATGTTCTCCAGGGTGCTAACAGCCTTGTGTTTCTGTGTGGTTTGGATGTGCTGTGACTTTCAAGGTCTAATTGCATTTTTATACCCTGTGAGATGAAGGGGAAGACAGCATCCATTGTGTTCCTTTGACACAGGGCCAGTCAGCTTTTCTTTACAGCAATATTCGGTATTATGTAGAGGTGCTACAGGAGGACTACCGAATGCACACTTGTTGCCATTGGAATTCATTCTGACAAAAATGATGGCGGGGAGCCCATCTTCAGACAAGAATTGCATGTTATGCTCAAAACGGTATTTTAACAGAATTTATTTGTTTTATATTTTTGAAACAATATTTTATATCCAAGATTTTTCAACCTGAGGGTCAAGTCATTGTAATCAAACGCTGGATATAAAAACATGAAGGACTTCAGGGGGTTGTAACATTGCTAAGCTTGATAAACTTGCATGCATACATAACTTATAAAGCTTTATGATGCATAAATGCATAAAGCTCAGGCAAACACTAACCACCCTACCACACTATTTCAAAAGATTTTTTATTTAAAATCTTTGGTTTTGCATGTCCTTCGTTGATTGTCTGTCACTGCACTACAGCTGTGACAATGACCACAGGAACCAAACCTGCTTTAGAACTAATCTATTGTGAAATTGACTCTTAAAATTCTATGCTTACATGCAGGCAAGGTCACTCTGTCCAATCAAGACTTTTTGACTTGAATGCTGCATTTCCATGGAAACCTTGACATTCCAAGCTATCAATGACAAGAGAAGGATATGAACTCACAAGCTCATCTGCGTCCTTTTACCATAACTCTTATACATGTTTCCGTCCTTCAGAACGTGCATAAAACTAGGGCTAACTCACATTCACAGAGCTTAAGTTTTTTTAATCTTATTCATCTCTCTAAGCATCAACCATGACAAATGGCTCATCTCTGACAATGGGGTCACAGCGAGCCATCCAAATGCCCATCAAATTGCATTCCATATCAAGATGACTTAATGCTCAATCTCCTGACTGGAAGGTCAAGTAGAACCAAGAAGGCCAATACGAGACAAGCAGCGGCTAATCTACCTGATAATAATGTCTGGCTAATGCTAAGTCACTCCGCACACATCAAGGGTGAAATATTAAAAGAGTTTCATTTGGAACTCTCTGATGTGCCACACACATTTTTACTGCAAGCAAAATCAATTATGTCCATCCATGATAACCTTGAACCAACTCGTAGAAAAGCATTTCATATGCTGAAAAACATCAATGATATATAATGTTTACCATTTTACCATTCTGTTTGATTAAGTCACCTTAAGTCAGAACACTACCACCTAATTGAGACTACCATCAAAAAGTTGATATCTTATTCTCTTTGAGAAGGGTACTTGAGTCTTGTCTTAACGGCCTGATCCTCGGCCCTGAACTGGACATGAGCTCCATAATGGCATATAGTCACATAAACCCCACGATGGGGACTCCTTTATATAAGCTAATACATAACTCTGCTCAAGGTAAAACCATAAACCAAATCACTAGGCCATAATCACAAGATTTGTATATCTGCAATGCAACCATGATGTGTTCTGAATAGTCCCCATGTGGCCTTGGTGTAGAAATGGACACAAGGACCACCAGAGACATTCTCAGTAAACTTCTTGCAGGAGTTTCAGATTGTTCAGTTAATTTTGCTCGGATCATGATATCGAATATTTTACAGTAACTATTTTTGAGAAGTAACACAGTTTTTTTTTAAATATTTTTTTTTTTAATGACATTAAAAAATTTATCAATTTTAAAAAAAAAATATTAAGCAGCACAATATTGTTTATATTAGTAATAGTAAGAAGTGTGTTTGAGCACATCATCATATCGAATAATTTCTGAAGGATCATGTGACTGAAAACTAGAGTAAAGATGGCTGATTTTTAGTTATTTTTTCCTTTGCCATCACAGTAAACTTGCGTTAAATTATGTAAATTTGTTACTGTGTTTTTGATCAAAATATCCTTGACTCCTCTTAACATTTAAAATGAAAATGTTTTAAAGAACATGTTCATTGTGTTAATATGCCACATTTTTACTTAAATACTCATTTCATGTAAGTATGACTGTGGTTGCAATGTCTGTGGTTTAAGGTTAATAATACAGGTGATTGAAGCGTGGTCAATTTTTTTTTTTTTTTTTTGTCTCTCCTGTAAAGTTTGTTAAAAGCCACTTACGCCCTTCTGGCTCCAAGCCCTCCATATACATTTAGATTAAATATGCCATTCTCATTAATGGAGTTAAAGCTGCTTTGTTGCCATCAGCTGTTTGAAATCTGCAATTACAGTTATTCGCAGAATTATCAACTTTACGTGGATTTTCACCGGAAGATGTAATCTGAACAGGTAACATCCACTTTTGTTCTGACCAACTAAGGGGAAAAAAGCATTGCAGTAAATCACACTGATTAAATCTAACGATCGATATCATATCACGTCAAACTGTGGCTTTTTTTTTTTTTTTTTGGCGTATACCATTTTTGGCTTACAGGAGCATGTACACTTTTAGAAAGGATCCCACACACAGGTTTATAAATGAGACCCCTGATCATGAAAATACTTGCTTTCCAATCAGCAGTTTTTCAGTAAGTTTTTAGCCTCAAAAGTAGAATAATCAGTTTGTACAGCTTAATAATAATTAGTTATGCAATAGCTACTCTTACCAATGACTGAAGATGTTCTGATGCGCTTGTCACACGCCACACTCCCTCCAAGTAGTGTTGTGCATGTAGAGGAAGTGGTGTGACAGTGGCTAAACAGGTTCGTTTACCACCCACTCTCGCTGCTCCTTCTTGACTCCAACCCATACCATGCGGTTTCTCCCTGGATATGGAACCACCAGGATGTCCGGTGAGGTTTTGGCTGCTATGTGTTGGCCATTCCCAGGAAGCATGGGGTGAGATGGCACTGTGGGATGAAACACATGGTGGCAGCAGGCCAGAAAGGGGTCCGTGCTGCAGGTCAGGCATGTCCTCGAATGCTAGCCCCAGGGCAGATTGCAGTGCCAGGCGCCTCAGGTGGTGAAGGGGGGTTCCACACACCTCACAGCTGCTCAGGGATCTGAAGCCCAGAGGAGACCATTCCAGAGTCTGGAACTTGTCAAGGAGGAATGCTGCAAAGCTCGGGTCCTGCAAGGAAAGTAAGCAACATGACAAGTAATTACAGCACAGCTGCTGAATAAATCTTGGTTTTGTTCGTGCAGCGTTCTGGTTAAATTAAAAGACTGATTATATTTTCTTAGCTTGTGCATTAATATTCTCTATTCGCAAAGCTGAGCTTAATTTGTAGCTGATTGGCTTGACAATTATATACAAAACAGTATGATGCTGTTGAAGCTTTCAAGTAAGAACCAGTGGCAGCAACAAGGCCCACAAATTGACATATACTACAATAACAAGCATTTAACATCTTCTGAACTATGTAAATGAAATGTTTCATGAGTAAAAAAATAATTTTCAATTTTATTTTATTTTACACATATACAATACTGATATCATAACTAGAGATCTAGAACAACAACAGCGACAATAAATATAAACAGCTCTCTTGTGATATTATAGTTAAGTAAAACTATAAAAAAATACAGCTAAATAGTCACACATAAATCTATAAATTAAAAAAAACTAATAAAAACCTACAAAAGCTCATAGCAAAATGACTAAAAAAAAAAATAAATAAATAAAAAAAAATTGAAAACTAAACGATGAACCAGCATTAGTTGGTTAAAAGTTCCCTAAATACTTTTAGTGGCCCCTATAAAAATATTTAGATAAGCATATATAAATTATGGTAAACTTTTAATAAATGTCACTTCTAACAGCTGCTCCTTTTAAAAACCATAAAATCAAAGATCTGTCCATGCAATATTGTGTGTAGCTTGATTTAAGGATTGTAATAATAAGTTTATACTGACAACACTCTAAGTGTATATTTTGCAGGAGTGAAATGGAGGTCAGGGAACAAAGCCCCGACCTCAGCACAACACTATACCATGATTAAGTGCTTTTGTCTGGGACTGGAGGACTTCTACAGAAGGTTCATTCACTAAGGGGGATGCCAGATGCCTGTGATCTGATTCAGTCGGTATGCAGGCAACCGTGCAAACCTGTTAGAGCTGCCTATGAGCATTTGAATTTACATTTATTCGTTTAACAGAATTGGCGAACTTCTTTACAAGGAAGTCCTAAGCCCAGTCCAGAAAACGTATCGTTTACGTATATGTAACCCTCGTTCCTTGAAGGAGGGAACGGAGATGAAGTCGACTGATTGGGATCACGCTTAGAGAGCCTGTCATCTTCGAGTACTATTAAAATGAGCCAATGTGCTTGAAATGCATTACACACTCCGCCCCTGCGGCGCGAGTATAAATACAGAAGTGGATGCACACGCTACTTGTTTTTCGCTGAGGAGCCGAGCAAACCTCAGAGTCAGCTGTGGTCCAGCAATAGTGGCGAAGGGACAACGTCTCTGTTCCCTGAAGATGGGTTCAGGGAAAGAGGGTTACATACGTAACCGAGACGTTCCCTTTCAGTGGCTCTGATTGGGATCCCAATTAAAACGTCATCTAGTGCTGCCACCTTCCAGTGCCTAGAAAAAAGCTACAGATCCCCCCACAATTAGGCGGGGAAGGGACAGGGCTAAGGCCAGGGAAGTCACTGCTGTTCCTACAGGACCACCGGGAAAACGTTCCCTGCACATGGAAGGAAGGGACGCTGCGGAAGCCACATCCTGCCCGAAGGGAGGTAATATGGGGAATACACATATGAACTGGGAGGATGACCAGGCAGTACAACATATGTAATGTCACTGGGGTGGCATGGAAGAACTCAACAGGGTTCGGCTAAAAGGGAAACTCAACTGGAGCAACAATTGCGCACGTATCCAGTCCATAGGATGGGAATGGTGTAGCAAGCAGACAGAACGATCCGGGCTTTCAATGAAACTGGCTTAATTTGAATGGAGCCCACGGGAGCCCACACCAGCCCTCAACTCTACAATATCTGTCAACGAAGCACTCTGTGTCAACACCTAAGCAGGAGCAACACTCATTTAAGTGGAGCTCACCACCTAAGTGGACATGTGCATCTCGGGAATTTCACCAAGATGAAGACAGCCACTTTCAGCAGGCCAACCTTGCTTGGAAACAGCCTTCCCTCTCTGCTGATTTCCTTAACAGATAAAAGCTGGTCTGGGATCCTAAGGCTTGCGTTATTTGCACGGAAAACCGCAGTGAAGCAGACGGACAGAGAAAGCCAGAGCTGGGTCTGCCTCCTCCAGGCAGCGCTTACAGGCTGACCACCTGTTCTCAGTTTAAGGGAGAGGTAGGACCCTTAGGCACATATCCAGGCCGGGGTGTCAGCTCGTGAGAGATAGCTGGCCTGAATTCCAGGCTGAAGTCATTGACTGAACGTAAGTCCCTACTCCCTAGTAGACACCATAAGAGCAAGAGAACTGTTAAAAAACAGAATCACTGAACTTGAGCAGCACCAAGCGATAATGAATCACATAGCCGCTTTCTAAGGCTCACTGGGTAACGCATTTCTGCGGGGTCCCAGGGTCAGCTGAGAGCCAGTGTCTATCCAAGGGATGTCTACTCAGACAGAAACACCACTGGCAGAGGGATGAATCCGGAGGGGCAACAGATGTAACTGTGCGGCCCGACATGGTCCCTGCCCAGCTGGATCGCCAGGGGATTGGAGTCTCCACTGTACCTGGCCATAGCGGTCGTGAGGCTCGTTGGCAGCATGACTGAGCAGGCCAGATGTAATTTAAAGTGGAATGAAGCGACCTCAAAAGCTTCTGACTCCACGGAGAAGGTGACGGGCGAGTTGTGAAATGTAAAGGAAGCTTAGCGCAACGATTGCGATGTTGTCTTTTCAGACCAGTACCAGCTCTCTGAGTACCGGTGGTTCAAACCTGAGGTGAACTGCCAACTCGAGGTAACGAATACTAATTCAGTTGGAGGTCGCCCAGGCCTCCGTTAAAGCATGCCCTTTGTACATGGCCCCTCAGTCGGTGTTAGTGGAACTGAAGGTCTGAACATCTCCATCTCAACACGAAGGAGAGTCTCGATCTCAACACCACGACAGACATAGTCACGCAATGGGAACATGTACTGCCCACAAAAGCTGCTTCAGCATGCTGTAAGCCCAAACACGTGATGCAACGACCATCAGAGAGGAAAAGGGAACGACCGCATCCTGAAACACACAGGTGAAATGACTTTTTTTTTTTTTAAAGAAGCAAATACACCCATGTTGCCCTTTCAGGAAATAGGACCCATTACCAGTGCCGGAGCACGCAGGGGAATGACTGCGGCAACACTGAAAAGTGAACACTTTTCCACCCTCTAACGAGTCGTCAACACTCATAAACCTTTAGAAATTCGTTGCTGTTAAATCAGTAGTTGAGAGCTCAAAGCTCGCGATCACCGCTGCACTCACACAGTAGAAACCACCAGCACTGGGAGAGTTTTCCAGAAGACCACCGGCACACTCACTCATTACAAAACAACAGCACTCTCCAAAGACATCAAATGATCGGCTCCGAAGTGAAAGACAACCAGCACATGCATCCACTTCCATATTTATACCCGTGCCGCGGGGGCGGAGTTTGTAATGCAATTACATTGGCTCGTTTTAATAGTACTCAAAGATGACAGCCTCTCTAAGTATGATCCTAATCAGTCCACACGTCGACTACGAATAGAATAGAAAAGAATAGAATAGAATAGAATAGTTAAATCTGACGTAAAGGTGTTAAAATAAGGGGAAAGTATAAAATGATAATAACATTAAGAAGAAATAAACAATAATAAATTGGTGTAAAAGAAAATTCCCTGAAATACATCTAATATAAAATCAAAAAAAAAATAAAATAAAAGCATACAAAAAAACTAAATATAGTTCTTTTGACTTTTGGACGTTTGTACTGTCTGTATGTTAAAGGTTTTAATATGCTCTGCATCTCTATTAGAACCATGAAGAGTCTAGTCATTAAAGGGTTTTGGAGCAGTTCAGGCAACATGTGTCGTCAGAAGCCTTCATGTGTGTACATTTAATTAAACACTGTGAATTGTAAAAATGCAAAATGACAGCTGCAGAATGCAAAATGACCAGATGACACGGATGGAAGCACAAACACGGCGTGTGTTAGTCCATCCACCCACTCAACAGACACAAGCTGCACTTGTTAAGTGCTAGTCACACCATGGTGCTATTGGAGAGGACCTTCCTTTGTATAGAATATTTAAAGCTAGGCTGCCGTCTGCATCCTTTATTGTGTCTGTGGGCTTCTGGTGTCCTCTTAGGAAAATACGCAAGTGGTTATTCACGAGTCAATGCCTCACTATGAGCCCGTGCCCTCTGTGCCCCACCCCAACATGTGCTCGCACTGGCCACTGCATTCTGATAGACAACACAAAAGTGTGAGGTTGAGCAGGCACACTTTGTGATGATAACAGCATTAAAACATTAAAACGTATTGGAAATGAAACGCCTATTACCATATCTGATTTTCAACTCCGTATGTGTCTCTGTATCAATTCCAGGATGAGTCCTCATCCTTTTGAAATGCATCTTCAAAACATGTTCTCGAAATGTTGACAACAAGAACCAAACTCTTCCAGACCTGAGTTACAACTACACTGTTTGTGGGCAGGTTAAAGTAGACATTGTTCACGGGCAGCCAATGAAAACCATAGGCTGACAATATGCAAATTTGTTACATTGTTGCAGAGGTGTGTAACAGGAATTGAGACTGGAATTGCAGATGACTCATTTCAGCAGTTCAAATACGATTATTTATTTTAGGAGACAATATTTTTATGTGTTATGCGCTTTGATCTTTACATTCACAAACAGCTATATTACACACTGCATGAAAGTTATTATTCGAAAAAGTTACAGTTACATATGCACATTCAATTCAATGTATTGGTCACAAATTGTTTTAAATTTTACAAATAACCTTTACTAATCTTACTTGCACAACACTCACAACCCCAAGCCAGGCCCTCAGAAAAAATAGTGTCCAAGTATGTCCAAATTATCATGATATTATGTTGTATATACTTCCGCCACAGTAACCATCCACCAAGAGTGACTTTCTTTTCATACTTTATAAGGCACAATGGGGAGAGTGAAAGGGATGAAAAATGTAAGATCTACAACTGCACCTGCAATAAATCTGAAAAACCACCTGGTAGGCATTACTGGTGATGGACTACCTTTCCTTGTTCACAAAAATAAATAAATAAAGGCGTAGCTTAAACAAAGAGGAGTGTGACATACTGACACACAGTTAAATAAAAGATAGGATTGCGGAGGCTGTCGACTATGATGCAGTGCTAGATATGAGGCTAAGAGAGAACTGAGGCCTTCCTTCGAAGGCTTCATCCATGCTCCACAGAGGAGAAAATTGCTGGTGAATTGCAATTTTCTTTTCAGTTAGGTAACAGACAGATGATGGAGGTACTGAAGGAAAAACAAGAGAGGAACAGGAAATGGAAGGAAGGCAGGCAAGGAATAAGTAAGGATGTTACAAATGTTGGACGAAATCCAGTGTACAGTACATGACAGAACATGTACAGGACACATTCGAGTGACTGAACACGGTTATGGGCCGTTCGCACACAGAACACTCTTATGTTTAAAAATGTTAGGGGAACACATGGACCCTCTACACATTTTAAAAAAAAATACCCTATTTTAACTGGATGCACAAATAAATATTTTATAAAATAAAACTTCCTGCATTTATAAACAATGTGTGATTACCGATGTTTTTATTTGCATTTTACAGCAGCTTTGAAAAAAGTTGTAATTTAATATTTTAACTTAATTGTTCATCCTAAAAATGTGAGACGCTCATAATGCAAAAGACACTAAAAAAGCATTGAGGTGATGCATCAGTCAAATCCAGAAATGTTATCCATTCAACAGCTGTGGCAGGACCTGTTTTTTTTTTTTTTGACCAACTGCCAAGTCACACACAAAATTGTGGGATATCATAAAGCAGGCAGTGAATGATACATCTATGCTAGATAAATTAGATTTAGATGTGTCTTGTGGTCTCCAGCATTCTTAAGCTCATTCTAAGCCAGTCTCAACAAAAAGACCAGATATTGCAGTGTCCCAATAATAACAGAACCCTGTCTCAGCAAAACAGACATAAAATATAAACAACACAAGATCTATATACCCAGAATCCAATACTTATGTACTTTTTTTGAATGATCACAATAAAAAAAAGTTTTTAATTACCTGCAATAAGATAATTCTGGCTGCTAAAACTTGACTGGTCCTGTCTCTTGACTACTACAAGTTCTTGTGATCTCTCAAGCCACGGCTTCTGGTATGCAGTCAGACTACAACTGACTGAACTCAGAGACAATTTTACTTACTCGCAAAGCAGTGTTGTAAATCACTCCACACACACAATTGAGAATTATCCTGATAAGCAGCAACAGACGGAGTGCTTTGTATACTGGAGGTCGGGGGGAGACTGGATCCTCCTCTATCAGATGACTAGAAATGAGCAGCTTATTTCAGAAATGCCAAAAAGAGCTAATGTTAAACTTCAAAATGATAAGACAAGACATTAAAGACAAGAGAAGATATTCAAAATGTCATGCAAAATGATTTCAACAAAATGCCTAAAACATTCATTTTAAGAGGAGAATATATTGTGCTCTCAAATGCAACATGAACTCAGTCTGATGTTTTTTATGTGGTGGAAAGGGAGAAAAAAAGGAATAATAAACAGTACAAAAATTAAACCAACACAAAAATAAAATACCTTTCTAAAATACTATTTCTAAAATAAACTGTCCAACACAGGGGATACCAGGTGATTACTACAGCAAAAAGGTTACCATTAATAACAAAAGCTAAAAAGAGCAAGAACTATTAAACATACTGTATTAAATATTATGAAACTTGATGAGATTATATCAAGTAGCAGAAAGAGGGCTTCCCCTCAGAAAAAAATACAAAAAAAAATTATTTGCTTCTTTGCATATTCATACCAGCAGTCTTCTCATCCAAACACCTGTATATCTGTGAATCTCGTCCCAGTGAAACCTTACATATTTCAAGTGTATGTTCCTAAAAAAAACTAATTATGCATGTGTCAAAATACTTTTATATAAGACTCAAATTAATCCTGTCCACAAAATGACTATATACACTGGCTATATACAAGCAACATTAAAGAAAATTTCATCATTCATAACACATAAGACTATCATGCAACACAAATGAAGATCTTTTTGATGAAACCTGAGAGCTTTCTGTCCCTCCAATGACAGCCTACGCAACTACCACTTTTAAAGACATAATAAAAGTAATCCATGTGACTATAGTGGTTTAACCTTGATTTTAAAGGGCCCCTATGGATTTTTGAAAATGACCTTTCATGTAGTGTAACATAGGTCTAACAAGTGAATGAAAACATCCTGCAAAGTTTTAAAAATGAAAGTGCATCATATATTAAGTTATTGTCCTTCAAAAGTAAGAGTAAAGTAAGCCATTTCGTTGTGACGTCAAGATGAAACATTAGTATATTGCCCGCCCACATATTCCACGCAAACTTGAACCCTCAACTTGAACCGTTGGTCCACAGACCCACAGGCCAATTCTGATTGAATATCAGTTTTAAATCAATTACTTGTTTTCCAATTCTGGTAGACCTACTATCTTGCTGTAACTTCTATCAATTCCAGGATCACTCCCAAAATATACTGCAGATTTTCATCAAGGCTTCTTTTTTTTTTGTCATGTCTTTAGAGTATAGTTTGTCTCTTTGACAGTGAAAGCATTTAAAAACTTCCTTCCGAGTCAGTCATCAGTCTCTGATTGGTCATATGGCACCAATGATACCAAAGATAATGGCGTTGACGGCACAGGCATAATTGACTATGAGGTGCAGGGAGAAATTGTAATGATGGCACTTAATAGAGCAATTATGCCCCATTAGGATAACATCTCGCCCAATAATCTCCCATTAACATGAGCAAGCGCAGAAATGATGACAGCATTTGATTGCATGTGGGTGGGCCTATATTACACAAGTGACCGTCTACAGAAATGCCATTTGTACTCCCAAAACATTTCAACAAACCTTGTTTGTCTAATTTACATTCAGAAGACTAATTTCATAGAGAATAGTAAACAAAATAGGTTATGTCAGATAGACAAATTATAGCATGCTACTTGAGTAATTTGTTTGCAATTATAGTCTCCCTCGTGGGTAGAATTTATGCCAAAGATTTTTCTTAATTAGTATAATATTGTCACTCACAAATGTTTTCCTGACAATATAAAACAAAAATTACTGCAGTGTTCATAAATGACTTGTGCGGCAAGGAAAGTTTCTTAAGAAGGGGAAGGGAATAGCATGCCTGCAACTTTGTTAAGAGCAAAGTCACAGAAAATTTCACCATCCCACAGATATTGTCAAACGATGTAAGTGACAGAATACCAGAGTAGGGACTTAGTTCTGTAAAGGATAGAGGGATGAAGCAGGAATAAAAAAAAACAGCCACTCTTCCACCACAGTGACTTAGCAAAGACTTGTTTATCCTGGGTTTCTCTTGCAATCCAAGTCATCCGTATCAAAGCCGAGTTCTTGTCAATGTAATGAGAATGTTACGTAACTGACACGACATGCATACATCACTGATACATTCAAAGGAATGCTGCCTCTGTGTAGGTTATTACGTAATGCGCTTGTTGATATACACACAGGTAAAATGAGAACGTTTTCTTACATAAAGATTAGGTAAGAGCTGCCGAATCAAATCTACAAGTCGTGTTTTTAAACACTGGAGCCATTGGTGCCACTTTGTTTCAAACAAACCAAAATCAAGATAGAAAGATTTGTTTCACTCTGGTTCAGCTCTGTGGTCAAATAAAGAGACTTTAGAGGGCTTAATTAACATTACACACAATCCTTCCTGCAGTGATTATGGAGCAAGTATGTCATCCCTTATTGAAAAATGTAGCACTCTCATAAGAATCATTAGTGTCCCACTGATGCATATCAGCCAAGCCAATTATCCACATGATTAATACAATCATTCAGCAGAATGAGTCATAATAAAGTAATGGAATAAATTATTTTTTCAGATGGTGCTGAAATAATTTCATACTTTGAACATAAATATTATCCTACTCCCATATGCCTGTTTCTAACTATTTGAATCTTCTGGCCACAAGAGCAGCAGAGTTTTATGTGTAGAAACTGTATTAAACTGCACTTTGAAACCTTACAGGGATTAAAGTGGGGAAAAGATTTTTAATCAGCAGTAGTTTTAAGTGTGCTTTTGGTCAAAAAGGCATATTAGATGCAGGATAAAAAGGGAATGTTAAGTGACATGCTAGACACATAGAGCACACTGAATGATATTTGACTGTCAGAATAAACTCTGCTAGAGCATAGCATCACGCTAGCCTGGGTTTCCCCATACTGCCTTGCCGCAGCACGATTTTATTCACGCTGTTAGTCTGGATACCATGGACCAATTTTTCACCTTATGTCCACTCTAAAAAATGCTGGGTTGTTTTAACCCAACTTTGGGTCAAATATGGACTAACCCAGCCGTTGGGTTAAATTTTTACATTACATTTTTAACCCAACATTTCGGGTTTGTCCATATTTGACCCAAAATTGGGTTAAAACAACCCAGCATTTTTTAGAGTGTAGGGAACCAATCACAGAACGGGGAGGGAGCAGCAAGACGATGACGATGTCTATGCGTCACACCACAGTTTGTGTGGATCCAACATGGCAGTAGACGCAAAGTTATCTTTCGAATGGAAGCGTTTGTGCAGTGTCAAAGCAGCGGCTCCAAAGCTACATATATAAGCAAGCAATTATTTACAAAGACAACTATACATTTGTTTTTAGAAGTTGGTAATTTATGAGATTGATGTCTTGAAAATTTGTAATGGGGAGGTGTACAACATTTGCATATAAATTTTAAACAACAAAACAACCCAGAAAATGGCGCCACAAAAAAATAAACCACACACTCGGGTTTGATTTGGGTTGTGCTAGCCTATGTAGATGTCTCTGTGTTACATAAACTAAAATAATATTATTTTTTTTTTATATATATTTGTCAGTCTTCACTGGAAAGTACTTACAGATATAGACAAAATGAGCTAAAGCAAACACAACATTGTTTTCTTTTGCTGTATTCACATAAATGTTCTGTTTGCAAACAGCTATCAGCTCATGTCCTGTTCTCTCAGTGCTGAAAAAAAACAAACTAGCAAGTTTAAAATCTGTTTTCAAAAAAATGAGGAGGATGAATAACCGAAGAGTATTCCACAACAGCAGGAGGCACGATTCAATGTTCCATGTCAACAAGGCAGTCAAAGTTCCTATTATAGGTACCTCACCACAGGTTTTGTCTTTTATGAACTTGTTTTTGAGCCAAGAAGGTCAAAGCTGAACAGTTTCACTCCTCCCTGTGTCCGCCTGTAGTTTCCTGTTTTTACGGAGAATTGACAGTGATGGAACCTCCTTTTAAAGAAAACAGTTATGGCTAAATATGTTTTACTTGTTAAAGCTTTGCTGTTGTGCCCTCGCATACGTTGACGTTGCCTTTGTTTTTCAGCAGGCCGCCAGCTGAGTTTTCTCTCTATGGCTCTCACAATATCTCTGTGCATTCTGCAAGAATCATATTCAATTGTATTTGTCATCAAGGACATTTCCTTCTTATCACCAAGTGTTAGTATGCAAAACTTATTTATGCACGTTTCTGCTACATTAACAATAATGCACAAGACCACCTATAAAACGCTGCTGTTTAGAGAAAGCGCTTTAGAAATGTCAGTGAGATAATAAACTTCAAGCATTCAGTTATTTTACATGCTGCAGGTAAATGTCACACTAGGCCCAGTAAAAAAAAATAAAATAAAAAAAAAACAAGAAAAGCTGCAAGCAAAATTCCTATTTTAAAAGATTCTTGCAAGTGCAGTAAAAGATAAGTAGCAAAATACTTGACCACAAGAAAGTGGGATTGACTTCAACATTAGAGAAGCAATTAGACTGGTGGTTCTCAACCAGGAAAACGGGGGCCCAATAGGGGGCCTCAGTAAGATCCAAGGGGGCTGTATGATTACTTTCAATTATTTACATTTAAATCATATAGGGTAGTTGGTTGACGGAATGGGCCGGTGAGAAGGTGGGTTAAGTACATGCAAATAACAATTTTTTGGCTGGACAGGGGAGGCATTGGCCCAGGAAATGTATATAGATAAGAACTTTTGTCCAGGAGTGATGTTGCCATCAGTTGGAGGTCCCAAAGACTGATTCAGAGAAGTGCAATGGACTGAGCAGATTTAGAACCATAAAGTGTTGATATGTAGTAACTCTGTGTCAGCTATTAATAGTATTGGGAAAGGGACCTCAAAGAGTCGACAAGACCTTGTATATATTATTCTTCTGGCAATTAGAGATGTGAAAAGGAGAAGGGTAGAAATATACTTTTTATGGGTCCCAGCTTATGTAGGTATTTGCAACAAATGAAAAGGTTGATAAGTTGGCCAAGGAAACTGCTCAAAAGGAAATAATAGATATCAACTTAAATCTGTCCATCCAATTATGCACTGAAATGCAAACATTTTGTTTGACATTTAGTTAAAACAGTGGATTTTCAGCCCTTGTGTTTTTAACTCTAAAATAGGGTGCACATCAACAAGATATCAATCTAGAAATCAATACACCAGATATTCAATGCATGACTTTTTCCTCTAACAGAAAAGTACTATGAGGAAGTCTATGGGACTTTTTAATTATTTCAGTTTCCTTTTGATGACATTCTGACTTTGTACTCTACGCTTAAACTCAGTCTCAGGTGCGAGAATACAGCTATCTCCTTAACACAGCTGCTGTACGTCTCTCAAAACACCAAAATCTCCCATTCCAATCTTAGAGCCATCACTAATGACAACTAATCTGAAAGTGTGACCGCCAGGCAGGCTGTGGTTGAAAAGAGATAAGGCGGTTGAAAGTAAGGCATAGACAACCTGGTAGCATGAAGTCACAACAAGGATAAATGACTGATGGAAGTGACTTAATCAAAGACGAGTTAACACTCCCACAGCAGTAATCACGAGTTCAAAGCAGCCCAAATAACACCAGGAAACTTGTAATGACTTGTCCCGTGTCTGCCTCACTGGACAGCCTGTATCCCTGCTCTGCTACAGCACTGGTTTCCAGAGCTCATGAGAAGAGAGACGTAACCCTGCAGCTTTATTACTCCAGTGGCTTTTGAAAATGAGTGTGTTGAGGGTTATAAAGCCAGACTAAAATATTCCTGCTTTGACAAGGCGTATGGGGCCTCTTTGGCCAAACTGGTGCATAAAACTGTGGTAGTACTGTACGAAAGCATTCTCTTGAGTGTACTTTAACACTAAAGTTACACTGCAACACTGTGAAAGGATAAAGTGTTTAAGGGACTTCCTGCTTTGTGCTAAGATTTTACGATATTTGTCAATGAAGAAAAGCCTTTTTTTTTTCTTTTTTGTGTGACTTGGGCTTTCAATGTGACTTATATGATGCACTTATCTCAGTGCCAGACGATGAAAGTTGATTGAGGTGCAGGCTGAGGGACAGAACTGAATTACGGCTACCAAACCATTGCATTGATCTGTTTCACAGCTCACTTAGCCTGTTATTCAATCAATTTCAGTGTGCTTCTATCAGCTTACCTGTCCCAAATACTCAAGCTGATCCAGCCCACCACACTGTCAGACCCCTATTGCCTTAGGTTAATAACAAACTCTAAAGGACACAGTGACAAACCTCTATATATCTCTTTCTTAAGTTGGATTTGCACCCGTTTTCTTCACATCTTCCTTGAACTGATTCTTTCAGATCTCTTTTAACTGTTGGACTTTCTTTTTCCTCACTGTGTGATCACTTCGTGGTCCATTCAGTTTCATTATAAGCATACAAATCGAAGAGACTGATACTCTGACCTCCATTTAAGCCTAGTATCACTACATCTTTAATGTGTTGTTGTTTTATGTTTTTATTTATTTTTTATCATAAGGTGGACTGAATCTGAACCCACAGAATTCTGTAAAGCAGATTTTAATAGAAATTGGAACACCTATCATTAAAAAATCTCTAAATATTCCATGCCATTTCGGTTTTTGTTTTATTCCATATTTAGGCTAATTAGATTATGCTTTCAACTGCTAATATGATTATATTGCTGTTAATGTAGTATTTTTAGAACATTTTGTCACGTTTAAATCCATTCCGCAGAATTCCACAATTTCGGAAAATCTGACAGAAGTCTGCAGATTTCATCTGGGCCTGCGCAAGAACACTTAATGCCAGATGTGGTGATTATGTGTTTGTCCTGTGGGGTGGAATTACAACTGTTGGATGCAAACTGGGGATCTTTTAACATGCAGCTCCTCACATTTGGTGTGTCTCTCACACAGGTGCTGATTTGTAGTGTTTCCGAATGTAGTGCAATACCCTGATTAGCTTCTGGCTCTGTTCCATGGGTGGTTTATAACCCACTTTTCACACATGTTCCCACTCACACATTTACCAGTCATCACATGTTAGCCGTGAATGAGCACTCTGGACTGATTAATGCAAATGCAGCATTGATCTGAGGTCTGTACTCAGCTGCAAGAGTGTAGCCTCTCTTTACCTGCCCTGCCTCTGCAACTACAGAGCGAATCAAAGGTCACTCTCATTAATTTGAACTCACCAGAGACAAAACTCCATGGTGGCTGGATAAGCATACAAAAATGCCATGGTGGCCAGATATGCTAACATTTCATTAATGTGATTAATGGACATGCAATGCTAAAAAATTTGAGTCTGTATTATAGTGCCTGCACTATCAATTATTTGACACTTTTTTGTTCACACATCAACACATTTTTATTTATTTATTTTTTGTTCATGCATGATTTATGAAAAGTAATAAAATTATCACAAAACCTCAAGTAAGTGGCATAACATTGTATATATTATTTAATTTGTGCATGATTTGCATTGATATATATATATATATATGAACTTTCTAATTAGAACTTTCTAATTTCTAATTTTTGAACTTTCTAATTAGAATGATTTGAAGGATCATGTGACACTGAACACTGAAGTAATGGCTGCTAAAAATGGTCATCACTGGAATAAATTACAGTTTAGGCATATTAAAACAGAAAACAGTTATTTTAAATTGTTTTACTGTATTTTTGATCTAATAAAATGCTATGAATTCTATGAAACATACGGAGCCCCTCTAGTCCCACTTTGGTAAAAAAAATTAATTATAACTATCTTGTGGCCTCAAGATACTAACTCGTGGCCTCAGATACTAACTCGTGGCCACAAGATAGTAACTCGTGGCCTCGAGATAGTAACTCGTGGCCTCAAGATACTAACTCTATCTTGAGGCCACAAGTTACTATCTTGTGGCCACGAGTTACTATCTTAAGGGCACGAGTTAGTATCTTTACTATCTCGAGGCCACGAGTTACTATCTTGTGGCCACGAGTTACTATCTTGAGGCCACGAGTTACTATCTTGTGGCCACGAGTTACTATCTTGTGGCCACGAGTTACTATCTTGTGGCCACGAGTTAGTATCTTCTTGAGGCCACGAGTTAGTATCTTGAGGCCACGCACGAGTTACTATCTTGTGGCCACGAGTTAGTATCTTGAGGCCACGAGTTACTATCTTGTGGCCACGAGTTACTATCTTGTGGCCACGAGTTACTATCTTGAGGCCACGAGTTACTATCTTGAGGCCACGAGTTACTATCTTGTGGCCACGAGTTACTATCTTGTGGCCACGAGTTAGTATCTTGAGGCCACGCACGAGTTACTATCTTGTGGCCACGAGTTAGTATCTTGAGGCCACAAGTTACTATCTTGAGGCCACAAGATAGTTATAATTAATTTTTTTTTACCAAAGTGGGACTAGAGAGGGGCTCCGTATAGAGGGGCTTCGTACTCGTTAACAACTATCACAAAAAAAAAGAGATGTGGATCATCAAGGTAATGACACCACCACCATTCAGTTCAGTTTAGTTTTCATGGACTTGCAGATTGTTTTCATTTGTCAAGACTCAAGAGATTGTAGATTTATATATTAATACACAATCAAACATTTGAATCAACAGACAGCTGCTTTAGATGCTATAAATAAAAGAAAGATATTTTTGCTCATTCAGTATATGCACAGACAGATGAGGATGGGCGTATGACTAAGCATTAGCAAACGCAAGAAAGCCTTGTGATTCTTATTCCATCCTTATTCCATCACACGTTGCTATGACAACCACATCCCATCAGTGTGATGGATTGATCTGTGATGGACAAGTTGTGACCCCTCAGGGCATGACATAATCAGCACAGGATGGAAGGAAGAGAGTGACAGAGAACAGTTCGGTGATGATATGTCATCTGGTCACGTTCTGAAGATTACCTATTCAGAGTAAATCACACTTTTCCATGTCCAAATTTTGGAAGGAGAAATAACAGGAAGGAAATTGACCTAAATAATGTGATGGAGATAACTGAGGATATGACTGCATGGCAGATCAAGCACTCAGATTATTTATGAAGCTGTTGCTCACTCATTTTGAGTGAAAAGACACACAGGAAAAAGGAATGTGATCCTCAGAAACAGCTTTAGTCTTTTGCCCTCTACTACTGTATGTATCGTAGTTGGAAAACTGAAAAGAGCACTTGCCGTGCCAAAAGGTCACCTGCTCGCAAGCCAAGGACAAGTCGACTGCAAGAATAATCTCAGAGGGAGGAAGGGTACAGGTATAGCTTCAGGCCTGTAAAAAGGAAGCTATATTCCCCTTGGGAAAATACCCCACTTGCTTTCCCCTATAAACTGTGGTCATGCCTGGCAGACTGACTGCTGAGGCAGCAGGGACATGTACAGGTTTAAATTTTCATCACATGGACCAGCACATCATTCCATCCAGTTTATTTCTTTGAGATTGCTCCCCCCCTCCAGTGAGACCACCGTGGGCCTCTTCTGAGACTTTCCTAGTGAATTTACGGTGAGGTGATTTTCCTTTCGGATGATCCTGGATGATTGCAGTAATCATCCTTTTTACCTAGAATGCACTGCTCGATAAGTAGTCCTTTCAGTACCGTCAGTAAATATTGTCAGAGCTGGATGTTCCTATGTTTATACCAGCGTTAGGCACAGGGGGGCAGTCTGTGTCATCTAAATCTCACAGCTAGGAAAATGTTTATGGGTGACTTTATCAGTAAATGTAAAGGCAAAATATGCAAAGAGCCTTTACATTTAAATTTTTACTCTTTTGTTATTTTAGGGGCAATTCAAAGAGCCAGCACTCCCATCATGCCTCTGGGCAGATCACAATAAATTGAGAAAACAAAAGCACAACACGACATAGAATTACTTGGAAAGCAGATAGATGGAAGAATACCTTTGCAGAAAGAAAATTCATTAGTTTTACAGAAATCATGTGTTTCTCTAGCTTTCAAAATGACATTATTGCAGTCTGTAATGATAAAAACAGCCACATTTTGGTATTGTGCCAAAGTGAAAACTAAAGCTGCACAGCAGACTTAATACAGTTAGTCTTACCAATAAATAAATACTTCATATCACATGCCTAATACAGGACAGAGGAGCTGTATTAACTGCCTAAATTTTGTCATGGCACAAACCCTGACATAGAAATTATGTGATTATAAGTCATGTGACCACAAATACTGAAAATTGTGATGGCCTGGAGAAATTCTGACTTTCGTTCTTCAGAAGTTTTGCTTTTGTTAGGTTTAATGAGAAACATTAAAAATGTTTCTCATAGGTCTTTCAGACCTTTCAAAAATTGTGCTCACTATATTTAAACCTAAATATAAAGTTTCTAGCTTAAATTGCCCAGATATAGATTTTAGAATTTAAATTTTAAATATTTTTCAAATACAAAATGTTACATCCACCAGTTGGAGTGCCATGGCCAGGGAACTACATTGTGAACTACATTTTCCCTCAGGGGGACTGCAGTAATACACTAAAACTGCACATTTTAGAGTGGCCTTTTATTGTGGCCAGCCTAAGGCACACCTGTGCAATAATTATGTTGTCTAATCAGCATCTTGATATGCCAAAATCAAGGCTTTGAGTGTCCAGAAAGGCAAATACATAAAATGTATTATTATATTATTATTATGCCACACCTGTGAGGTGGATGGATTATCTCGGCAAAGGAGAAGTGCTCACTAACAGACAGATTTGTGAACAATTTCTTAGAGAAATAGGCCTTTTGTGTACATAGAAAAAGTATTAGAACTTGCCGATGAAAAATGGGGGCAAAAACAAAAGTGTTGCGTTTATAATTTTGTTCAGTTTACATGGGACGGATAAGTTCAAGGAGGCTTCCATTGTGTTCTTTTAAACTATAATAGCAGAGAGGGACAAAAAGCATCTACCTAAACATGTTTCCACAATGCGTTTTTGTTCGTCAGCCAACATCACGTGACTGAAACCAGCTGAAACGGACAAGGAGATCAGCTTGTCACTGGCCCGGCAAATTTGAAAGGCTGCACTGCACGGTACTTCACAAAGCAGGATCATTCTTATGCCGAGCCACAGGAGAAGGAATCCTCATCGCCGAAAAAGCAAAAACAAATATTTAAAAGGAAACGTGACCGGCGAATTAAAAAAAATGAGGGTAAATATCGGGATAGCTTTTCCCAGGAGCAAAGAGCAAATTAAGGAGAAAGACACTGAAGTTGCTTTCTTCTCGACAGGTAAGTCAATGTTTAAATTACAAGCTTTTTTCCATTGCTTGGTAGTGTAATTCATTATAGGCAGCATAACAGTAGAACATAGTTAAACTCGAAGTCCTATTAGAACACATGTTGTCATAGCTTCTTGGAACATAATGGCTACCGTTGCAACACTCATTTGAAAAAGCGAGGTGCTAGAGAGCACTATTCGTTTGAATGCAAAAAAGGATTTCACCACTAGATGGGAGAAATTTCTACACGTTGTACCTTTAAACTGAAGCATATATTTTGTCTGGGAAAAAAAAATCACTATATATCATGCATATGAGTAGAACTCTAAAAAGTTAATCTTCCTTCTGCAGATCTGCTACATAATGATTTATTCTTTTAAGTGATTTTTGATCCAAAAATGAAAATTCTGTCATTTACTCACTCTCAAGTTGTTCCCAACCAGTATAAAAAAAACACAAAAGATGACATTTTAAAGGATGCTGGTCCCATTTGACTTCCATATATATATATATATATATATATATATACACACACACACACACACAACTTGAGGGTGAGTACATTTTTAAGTTTTAAGTTGAACTATCCCTTTAACTCATAGGGTTATGATTTAGTGATAGCTATGTGTTAAAAATGTTTTGAACTGAGATAAATCTCTCCATTAATCCAATTTGTTTTCCATCGATGGGTCAGAATGGATTTAGACTGCCATTACACTTTTTTTTTTTTTTTTTTTAATTTAAACTCTTTCTGGGAGATAAGACTCCATGAGGAAAACTTATGGAGTCTGGTATTGACAGCATCATTGTGTTCTAAAAGAGTCTTGAGATTCTTTCGTCTTGCTTTTGTTCAACACTCAGCCTTTGCAGGAGTATCTTAAAGCTTAATCTGCTTTCTGGTCTCAGACTTGATTGTCTGAGCTGACAAACAATTTAACTCTGTCTTAGACAGCTGGGTCCTGAACATTTGACAGCTTACCCCATCTTATCTGCAGGCTTGTAATTTAGAGTATAAGAAGGCAATTATTTCAAGAAAATAGAAGCTTGCTCAAAGTGAGATTAAATTGTAGATTGTCGTAAGTGAATCCTTCATAAAACTGAACCAAACTAGACAGTAGTGTTGTAGTACTCAACATTCTTTTAGATAAACTTAAGGAGTGCTGGTTTGGTCTTGGTCTCGGTGTCGCCTTGCCTCACTCTTGGTCTCAACCCCAAAAAAATAGTCTTGGTCTTGTGTTGGTAGTAATAGTAATAATAAATAATAATAGTAACATCTAATAGTAACACTATTAGAAAGAATGGATATTTTGCTACACTGAAATCAATAGTTCCAATAAAAAAATACCGTTCACAGTTCAATTAACTCGTCTGAAGAGTATTCTTTAAATACCTATTCATAATGGGACCACGTTACCTTTCTAATGCACAATTGATATGCAAAATAATTGACCAATGCAAATTATATAAGGCAATCTAAAATAATAAATACCTCTAAAATGTCATTAGATTTGCTTAATCAATGATCTACAGTGATGGGATGAAACTGTTATGTTCCAGTGCATTAAGGGAGGGAATGGAAAGAAAGCACATTTTTTGTGAGCCAACTAGCAGAGAGCAGGAGTTTCCCAAAACAAGTGGGTGAATAACTATGCCCAAAACAAACCTTGAAATCTTTGTGATTGAAAGGGGAGTGACTGAATTGCACACTTCAGCTTTATGAACCAGCAATGCTGTGTTATGGTATTGTCTTACAGTGTTAGCTAAATACGGTCTTTTTATTATTTAATCCCTCCCACCATAAAGAATCAACACATATTCTTCCCAGAGAGAAGATGAGACTAAAATTCTACTGGGATACACTATTTTGAAAAGCGCTGGTCTGCTGTGAACTAATCATCTCTGTGGCTGCTCTAACATAAATATGTTTTAAAAATGTTTTGCTAATGCTATTTCTGAATTTCCAAAGTCCAATAATTTTATAAAAGTTTGTTGTTTTGTTTGTTTTTTTGTTATGTGAACATAAAGGGAACATTCTTATTTTGCAAACATTATGGGAATGTAACTTTTGAATGTTCTCTAAACATTTCTGAAACAAGTACTAACATTTAAAGGAGTAGTTCACTTAAAAAAAAAAACTTTTGCTGATAATTTACTCACCTCCATGTCATACAAGATATCCATGTCATTCTTTCTTCAGTCGAAAAGAAATTAAGGTTTTTGATGAAAACAATCCAGGATTTTTCTCCATATAATGGACTTCAATGTCAACCAAACGGTTCAAGGTCCAAAAGACAGTTTCAGTGCAAACGGTTCAAAGGGCTTTAAATAATTTCAGACGATGAATAAGGGTCTTATCAAGCGAAACTAAATTTTTTTTTTAAAAATAAAAAAAAAAAAACAAAGTTTAAGTTTTATAAGCTCAAATGATCGCCTTGCTCTGTTAGGGTTAGGGTGTGTTGCGCGTTTGTGACTCTACTATTCGAACTCGTTCATCAAAATGAAAGAATGAACGAGTCAACTTGTTCATTTGGTTCGTTGAATGAACCAAATGACACGAAAAAAGATTCGTTCATTTTGATAAATGAGTTTGAACAGGAGACAGAGTCACGAACGCGCATCACAGAACAGAGCAAGACGACCATTTGATCATTTTTGATCTTTTTTTTTTTCAATGAGCGATTGTTTCGCTTGATAAAACCCTTATTCATTGTCTAGAATCGTTTAAAGTCCTTTGCAGTTTTCATTGAAACTGTCTTTTGAACCGTTGGGTTCCCATTACTTTATTTTCGACTGAAGAAAGAATGACATGGACATCTTGGATGACATGGGGGTAAGAAGTATTTTTTTAAAAAAGTGAACACCTTTAAAAAAAATGTTAGATGAATAAAAATTTATAACGTTTCAGAAAAAAAGTTAATTGAATGATGTATAATTGAATAATTGAATAAAGTTTTTGTTGTGCAAATGTTTTGAGAACATTATTAAAGAACAGATAACTTTTAATGAATGTTCTATTAATGTTAATGGAATAATGTTTGTTCATAACCTTGCCAGAATGTTAGCCAAAGTTCTGAGAACATTCCCTGTTATCCGGGAGTTTGAAAGACAAATCTTCAAAAACAGGAGGTCCAACACTTTATATGCCCAGTCAACGTGAAGGAATGCACAGCCTCTGGCAATTTGAGGAAATGCATTACCAAGCCAACAGGATCAAACTTTCATTGAGTAGTAAAAGTTAGGTGGCTTTAACTTCCTTTTCAGATGCTATCACTTCTACACCTCCTTTAACATGCATTGTTCCTAAGAACAATAGCAACCAAGTGCTGCTGTATACAAGCATGGAAACAAGACAATATATATATAAACACCCATAAATAATGATGTCACTACATAATAAATATAAGCAATAACAAAAGGAAATAAGTGGGTCAAAAGACTCAAAGACTAATGTTTAATCTCCAACTCCAGATAATGAGCTCAGAGGCTTCAATTTAACGGATTAGTTCACTTTTGAAAAAACTTTTGCTGATAATTTACTCACCCCCATGTCATCCAAGATGTCCATGTCTTTCTTTTTTCAGTCGAAAAGAAATTTAGGTTTTTGATGAAAACATTCCAGGATTTTTCTCCATATAATGGACTTCAATGGGAACCGGATGGTTCAAGGTCCAAAAGATAGTGTTAATAACAGTTTCAGATGCAGCTTCAAATGTCTTTAAACGACACCAGACGATGAATAAGGGTCTTATCATGCGAAACGATCGGTTATTTCAAAACTTATTCCAAAAATGTAACTTTTCTAAGGACAAATGCTAGCCTTTCTATATTCTCTGAGGCGTGTTTGTAACGTCACGTAATAATACGTAATTACGTTCAAAAGGTCACGGGCGACATAGCCGGAAGTACAGAATCAAAATCGTCCGACATCGTTGTTTTTCCTTTTAATTCCTTTTTTTGTAATTGGTGTTTGAGCTAGTTTGCACGTTCAACCTATGCGTTCAACTTGTAAACACTGACTCTGTACTTTCGGCTACGTCGCCCGTGACCTTTTGAACGTAATTACGTATTACGTGACGTTGCAAACGCGCCTCACAGAATAGAGCAAGGCTAGCATTTGTCCTTAGAAAGGTTACATTTTTGGAATAAGTTTTGAAAAAAACGATCGTTTCGCATGATAAGACCCTTATTCATTGTCTGATATCGTTTAAAAACATTTGAAGCTGCATCTGAAACAGTTATTAACTGTCTTTTGGACCTTGAACCATCCGGTTCCCATTGAAGTGCATTATATGGAGAAAAATCCTGGAATGTTTTCATCAAAAACCTAAATTTCTTTTCGACTGAGGAAAGAAAGACATGGACATCTTGGATGACATGGGGGTGAGTACATTATCAGCAAAAGTTTTTTCAAAAGTGAACTAATCCTTTAATATTAAATTATTAGCTTTACAAGTTTACCAGTCACAAAGGCACAGGAGATTTTCATTAAAAGTTGCCGTAGAGCCATAAACCTAGCTTTCTTGCAGTTTAGTTTGAGCGGATTCTTCATTGAAACACTATGGGTGGGCTTCAACCTTCTCTTTATGCAGTGTCCGGACAGCTAATATCATCAGAGCGCTCATCACCAATGATAGGCATGACTGCTTACATTCATCTCAGCAGTTCTTCTCTTGAATATAGCCACTCGAAGAGTGTCATCACTCAAGATTAATGAACCGTAAAATCCTGCTGAGTTGGACGGTTCTACTGGTCATTGAAATTTGTTGTACCTGCAATATATCTCACTATCATCTAAAATAATCATTGTGAACCGGTCCGTGTGAATGCTGGTGGCCATGTCAAATACACTAATCAATTTTGACTTTTTTTTGTCTAGGGGTATTTTGGAATCACGGTGGGCAGACAAGTCTTTGTCTTACATTTTCATCTTCGGAGGATCAGTATTATCCTTAATGATAGCAATATCTCCAAAGGTGTCCATGTCAAATGGTGTTTTGAACTTGCAATGCATAATAATTAATTGCATTTTTATGCATATTGTATATTTGAGATGTTTTTGTATTTATATGAGGACTTGGGGTTGGTAAGAAGATGGTTGAAAAAAAAAAACAGTAATACTATGGAATAGTATTACAATTTAAAATAACTGTTTTCTATATCTTAATATATTTTAAAATGCAATGTAAAAGCTGGATTTTCAGCATCATTAACAAAATGAGGGTGTTTTTTAACTCTCCTAAATTCCTTAATCTGACTGCAGTGGGAATTGTTAGAACTTGTATTGCCTTCAATTACAGTTTAGTCTGCAAAGATTAAAACAATTATTTCTACACCACTATCACTGTCTTCATGGTGTAACAGGCCCTGAGATGATTCGCTTTAATGGTTTAGTTGAATGCACAAACCTTCAGAGTTCCTGGCTCGGCCAGCTCGCGCGCCTGCCTGTTCAGTTGGTCCGCGATGATTTGACATCGCTGACACAGGCTTTCCCTCCCGTGCTTGTTCTCGGAATAACTTAACTCCGTTACGGACACTGAACCGGCACCCTCCGGGTTTGGCCGGCTGCCGCATTGCACTTCTTCTGCAGAGTGAATCCTTTTCCTAGGATTGAGTGCTGGACTCTGCACTGATTCACTGCTTGCTGATACTTCAACGACCTTGTGTGAGAAAAGATCAGAAAATCATTCAAACTTAGAGATGAATGAAAAGAGATTGATGGAATAAACTGCATACTGAACTGTAAAAAAAGTTTCTGCCTTATTTTTTTTTTTAAATACATTCAACTTGTTTATGTTTAAAGCTGCAGTCTGTAACTTTTGGCGCTCTAGCGGTTAATAAACAGAACTGCATGCGTCTTGCAGAAGAATATTGTAGCCGGAACTACTTTTCTTTATATTTATGATGAGACACGCAGATACTGGGCAACTACGCAGTGGTACAACAGTACCAGTCTAAAATAGTCCGAAAAATAAACACTTATATAAGTGTAACATAGTGATTCAGGATAAGTCTAAAACACAGTTTGGAAAATAGATTCATGATATATTCACTTATTATATATTATACATTTACTTATGATAAATTTTTTTTTAAATTTTGAACAATAAGAAAGTTACGGATAGCAGCTTTAAGTCATTTCAACTTAAATTGCATTAAACTTTACAAATTGAGTTGAATCTAACTTGAGAAAAAGTTAAAAATTGTTTAACTTATTTTGATGAGTTAAAGCAATGTAAAATAACTTATTAATCATATAATTTTTTTCAGGGTGTAAAAACCAGAAAAAAATACTGTAATAGTCCTCACAAAAACATTGTCCTGCTGATAACAAACAAAACAAAAAAGGTTAAACCAGCCCAAAATGTTTTTGTAATAATCATATAGACCGTCTACCTTTTCATGTAAATAAATAAAAAGTTACGACCAGTCTTGAAGAAAAATATTAAAGGACTAATTTTCAATGCCTTAGTGTGAGCAGCATCACCTGAGGGTTTGATTTCTAGCCAACTAAGGCCAAGGCATGGGGATATTTAAATTATCTAAAGGGTTTCTCATTGATCATAAAAAAATAATAATAATAATAATTTTTAAAAAAACATAAAAAGGCCTGGCCAGGTTGATCTGATGGCTGGTTTTAGAAGGCTTTGGGGATTTTTCAGCTGGTCAAGGCTGGGAGAACAACTATCTTAAGTCCAGTGGCCAGTTGCATAATCTGCATAGACCAGTCTTAAAGGATGGTTCACCTTGAAATGAAAAATTCCTGATAATTTACTCACCCCAATATCATCCAAGATGTTCATGTCTTTCTTTCTTCAGTGGAAAAGAAATTACGTTTTTTTTTTTTTGAGGAAAACATTTCAGGATTTTTCTCAATCGACTTCAATTGCAACCAACATGTTGAAGTAGAAAGCAATGCTGTTTCAAATGGCTATGAAGTGCTTCAAAGGGCTCTGTACGTTCCCAGCTGAGGAATAGGGTCTTATCTAGCGAAACAATCGCTCATTTTCTAAAAAAAAATAAAATAAACATTTATATAGTTTTTAAACACAATAGGACTTGGGCGTCGTGGCGTGGCGGCCATGTTGGCAGCTTCTTGCATGTAGCATACAGCAAGTCGAAGAGGAGAAGCAGCAGAGTTGGGATAAAGAAAAGAAAAAAAGATGTTAAAATCCCTAAAAGGGTGTGGAATTTACCGAGATATGTTAAATAGGGAACCCTGTGACCGGCATGTGGACGAAACCGGCACTTTTAATGGTTTGGCTCCAAATAATAAAATTTCCAACAAAGAGTCGCCGATTAACGTTATTGGGAACACAGTAATTCGGACAGATAACGTAGACAGATAACGTTAGTAACGTTAGCGGTCAACCCTCTCGTTTTTTCCAGATTGCTCCCGTACTTGAGCTCTTTTCCCGCTGTCTTCTCGTTTTAGTATTTTCCTGTAAAATATCCCGTATTTTAAAATTCTCATTACATTAACATTAGCCCTTTAATCGGACCTGTCAGCCTCTCTTGTCCTGTGTTGCTACCCTCATGCTTTAAGCATCGTTATGCTCACTAACTGCTTAAAACAGCTAGCAGCTAACGTTACTAACTACACTTTTGAAACACATAGTTAAAAGCATGTTACATGTGTGAATGGTTGTTAGCACTATAACTTTTACTAAACTAGCAGCTAGGTGGAGTGCAGTTTAACGTTAGCTGCTACCTTTGTCCGGATTAAGTTAGCGTAACAACGTACTGTGTTCCCACTGTTTGTTGGAAATTTCAAATGAATCCAACCCGTTAAAAGTCCCGTTTTGTCCACATACCTGTCCCTGGTTTTCCTATTAAACTTATCCCAGTAAATTCCGCATCGTTTTAGGGATTTTAACATTTTGTATTTTCTTTCTCCCAACTCAGCTGCTTCTCCTCGTTCGACTTGCTGGTATGTTTACATTTGCGAAGCTGCCAACATAGCCGCCACGTCCCAGAATGCAACGCGGCGCCTTCGTCTTGTGCTTTTTTTTTTTTTTTTTTTTTTTTTTTCTTATTGCAATTTCAAGATTTACAAACAAACATGGCTGCATAACTTCCTTTTCATATATACAATACAAAGAAAATATTGCCAGAGGGAGCAGCACTTAAGAAAATGTAGTCTAAGAAAATAAACAATAAAAATAAATAAATGGTATGAATTATGATATAACATACATGACAAATAAGGGGTGAATGCAGTTTTTGTTCGTCACGTCATCCAAGTTATTTGTCTGTGTACTCCAGTTCAAAAAGGCAGGGAAGGGCGAAAAAAGAGTTTTTTTCCTCCAACTTCAAAATCGTCTGACATTTTTTGTATTATTATTTTTAAAAAAAATCGTGACCTTGTGATGAAGTAGGCTTGTTTGAGATTAGCCAAATCTGCGCAGAACTGATCACCAGTGATCAGCGCGAGATGCATGCCGGTTAGAAATGTGTCCAAGTCTAGTGTCTATGGTCCAAGTGCAGTCTCTCGCCTTGCTCGTATATGTCAAAAATTTTTCGCGAGCGCAAGGCGCAGGTGTCGGATTCTGCAGTCGCGCACAGTTCCTCTCCACCAACTGCGCTGATCAAAAGCATGATGGGAAACGACTTGCTGACGACACAGCGTAATGCTCATTGGTTTAAACAACAGCGATCTATTGTTCTCTTTTAAAATGTTTCATTTTAAAACTCTGATATCATGTTTTGTGTATAGGTGATGCTATCCTTTAAGACTAGTCTGATTATGCAACTGGCCACTGGACATAAGAGAGTTGTTCTCCCAGCCTGACCAGCTGAAAAATCCCCAAAGCCTTCTAAAATCAGCCATCTGATCCACCTGGCCACGTAGGCCTAAATTATTTTACTAATAAGTTTAAAAAACCTTTATAATTTAAATATCTTGATGACCTGGCCTTTGATGTCACTCTAGCCAGTTAGAAATTAACATTGCCAAGACAAAGGAATTACTTATTAACACACACAAAAAGATAGGCTTTGGCAATTTGGCCAGTTTCACTTGATGCCCAACATGTGGAAACTGTGGAAAACTTAAAATATCTTACAATTTTTGACTTCCAGGTTAATTTCCCTGGAAATGCAGAGCATGTTTTCAAAAGATGGTCATGGGCCACGGCGACTATCTTCTCAGACAACTCAGTGGCCTTGGTATTATTCATCATTAGTCAGCATATATTAGAACTTGTGTATAAATCTTAAGTGTTCTAAACTTTCATCTCCTATAAGGCCACTTGAAGGTTTAAGAATAAACTTTCTAGAATTGTGTCAAAGAAATACAGTATTGGTAAGAAGTCCTTAACACAACTTTTCACATACTGTAAGAACAAGGAGGAATGCAAGGAGGATTCTGGCAGATACCTCCCAATCCCATTCCCATCCTCTCTTCACCGAGTTTGAGCTCCTAAAATCTGGGAGGCGCTATAGAGTCCCTCTGGCAAATAAAAATGTGTTCAAGAAGTCCTTCATCCCAAGCTATTAAAATCATTGACTCTCCCAGTGATTGATAAAGTAACAGAAAGTGACATGACATGAACTACATTTATATGTAATGTGACCAATTATCTTTGTATTGTTTTGTTGCTTAGTTTCTCAGTAGTTGTTTTATGTGTTGGTGAGTCAGACAAATTTCCACTCAGGAGGACAATAAAGACATTTAAATTCAAAGACCAGCTAAGACCACCAAACAAAGTTTTCCTAGTTTAAACATTTTTGCCCCAGTTGGAAAAACATTGTGAATAATAATTCATGAATCAATCCGTGCTTCATGAATCACATTTTAAGAATTTACAATAAATAAATAAATAAATAAATAATCTTAAAAAGTTTAATAATGGTTTATCTCACCGTGAACCTCCTGAAATCTGGTCTACGTCCTCCAACCCAAAAATGAGAGTGCATGTTTCTGGCTTTAAATCCCCGCGCACTCTGACTCACTGAGAGATTTGTAAATGGTCCATTTCATTGACGTTAACTTCAATTTATAACTCTGCGCTTCTCAATCCCATGTTGAGGGTAAATGAATTAAAATCAGGGATCAGATAGAATTATATTGAGTCACTAAGGGGCGGAGCAGAATCGCAGCTCACACAGCGCGCTCCTGAATCTGATTCATATTGAAGGCGCATCGTTTTCTTAGGGGAGTAGGGGAGAAATGTAACCTGTTTTAATTTATAATAGCCTACGGTGGTAGCCTACTATAGTAGGCCTATGGTATGTATAGCCTACTACCGTGACTCACTTGATACTGCCATAAATTCCATAGCTGAGTAAAATTGCCATTAGAAAAACTCTCAAATCGCATTCCTACTTTTCCTAAACTGTTAGAAAGTTGTTAATGGGACCGTCATGAGAACTTGCCACGAATCTGTGGTTCATTCTCACGAGTTTATTCGCTGTCTGCACAAGTGAAGTCAATTTTTACTTAATATTTTTTTCTGAAAATCTATTTATTTTATGTTATATTAAATGTATTTTGCAGATATTATGTATTATCTATTGCGCGCGCTAGGCACACCATGTTGTGTGTAATTTCAGTGTGGTGGTCAGCTATTTACTAGTACTACTTTAGCGCCACCACATGGCCATAATCTTCAACGGCATAAAACAATCTATTATGGAAGTTTATTTCTTGGTGGAGTTGAATATAAAAAATATGTTACTCCTAAAAAGCGTGAACTAGTCTAGAAATGTAAATAAACTTATTTTAGACTACATTTTGATTGTACATGCGTTGCTGTGTGTTTACCCCCAATTTACTGTGGTTAAGAAAGTGATTACGGTGTAAAACATGACATGACAGACAGTGGGATTTAGCTAGCCTACAGCAGACACATTTATGGGTCTTTTCGGGGGAGCTGTTCGTGGTGCTGAAACAGGCTACCTATTTTTGCATGTTTTCGTTTGAAAGATAGCTAAGCAATAAGCATCTTGGCTTAAATGATATTTGACAGCTTATACTGTAGCTATAGGTTATAATGAAGTAACAAAACATGCAAACGGACAAGGAGTAATTTACCTTCTGTTTTCTCTTCAGATAATGACTGGTCAATCCAAATATTGTACCGGTATCCAAAAGGAGACTGTCAAGTTCCATAGGTGTTTCCCTCTGCTGTATATTAATAATTACTGTGCTGAATCACGCAAAGCCATGCATGTTCTCATCATGGGGTTTAAAGCCGATTTCTAATTATAAATATAAGCTAAACCATGTGACAGGCATCAGAATAAGACCAAAGACTTGTGATTTTTAAAATGTGTTGTCTTTCAGATGCTTCAGCGTGTGTTTAACCATCTCCGTCGTTTGCTCGTGCTTACTCCAGACGCGGGAGCACCTGGTAGTCCAATCAACCATGCGGATCAATTCAAAGCTGCGCCGGTGTCTCCGCCTCCCTCTTCTCCCCCGCCTCTCTCTTCCCCTCTAATTCTTAAATGAGTTGAATGGATTATTGTTATTTCATATCCATCTAGGCTACTTCACATGTTACCAATTTTTCATTTGATAATTGTTTCTTTCTTTCTTCCGACATTGCAATGGACTCATAGCCTATATGATATCCTACTTTCAGAGGTGGACAGTAGTACATTTACTTGAGTAGGCCTACTGTATAAAGTAGCTACACTTTTTGAGTATCTGTACTTTACTTGAGTAGGAGACTTTTTACTTCACTACATTTTGGTTGGAATGACAGTCTTGTTGACGTCAGAACCTTTTTTTATTTTTATTTTTATATGTATACGCAATATAAATTTTTTAATTTCAGAATACTCAGGGCTGTTTCTTCTGCTGCTGCTCTCCTTCAGCAAATGTCTTACTTCCTTTGAGTCTTTCTAGCCTAGTGTAATTTTCAGAAACTTCTGTTAGATAAAATATTTATTAGCCTAATTATTTTATCTTATCTTGAAATGTAACAAGCTGCCTACCATTTTAAAATGTAGCCTACTTGATTTATTTGTTTGTCTCTGAAACTGTACATTTTAATAAATGTTTTCATATTAGGCCTACTTATTCAAATTTGATATCTAACAAGCATTATAGGTCTCGTCTGCTGGATCTCACTGCATCAAAAAAAAAAATTATATATAGGCCTATTAGGGCCTGCCTATATATATATATATATATATATATATATATATATATATATATATATATATATATATATATATATATATATATTCAAATTTGGTTTAACACGTAAGCTCTAATGCGTTTAGTTAAAGAGTAAAACAAACACACCAGCAATCCCAAATAAAAATAAGATGTAGTATAGCCTACCGTTTAAATTTGTCCAAAGACTACTACAACTAATTGCAATTAAAAGTTGAGTCCGAAGGAAAAACATTTAAGCAGTCCTGTTTGTATCAAAACTAGAAAGTGTATAAGGTTTTATTTTGAATTAGGTTTATTACTTTCAAACAAATACGAAAGGATAAATGTAAAGCCATACAATCAGAGATTTCACACATATATCAGAGAGAGAGAGAGAGAGAGAGAGAGAGAGAGAGAGAGAGAGAGAGAGAGAGAGAGAGAGAGAGAGAGAGAGAGAGAGAGAGAGACCAACAACGCATGCCATCACAGTGAATTCAACAAACCTGATTCTAACAAAGTAACAAAGCCGTCTCAACGATGAAATTTTCCTTCGTCTGATCAAGTGGTCCTGAACATTTCACAATTTTCAAAAACTGTTGAACTGTTGAGAACCACTCGGCCAAAGGGGAAGCCACAGGTCACTCAGGGAAATCAGTGTAGAGTGAACGCCATAGATCCGTCATCTTCGAAACCTGCCTGGGAAAACAAACATTTGAAACCGAGATTCTCCGTTTTAAGAGATCTTCTTCGCACAGACGAACTGCACACCTCTTTCCGAAAACACGAAACTTTTATAGGCTAGGTAGCAAAAGGATGGTTCTCACTCAGGGCGGCGTGGAATGATGATCCTGCCGGTTGGACTCGTCAGAGAGGTTCTTACCATGCGTGGGTTAGTTCTCCCTAAACCTGCCTGCTTGACCGGTTCTGACTATGAGCACGCCTTATGAGACAATCTCACTTTTTGCACAGTTTTCGAGTTTACTCAGATCCAGTAAATTGGTGAATTTAATTGTTTGAGTGTCTCCACTGTGCTTATTTACTCATAAATAAATTATTTACTCAATTTACTTAATGATTGAGGAATTAAAAAATCATACATCATAGATGAGTTTACACTGTTTGCAACCTGGGTTTTCCACCGCGGGAGAAGAGATGTAAACTGTAATTTACTATAACATGAAGAAAATATTAATGTATGCATATTATTTTACTATACACATTTTAATGCAATTTTATAATTTGTTCTGCCTTTAACTCAAAATTAATTGATATAAGTGCAAATCAAAGAAAAAGTAATTTATTAAATTACAATTGGGCATCAACTGTCCTGAAAATACTAGTTAAATATATATAAATATATACATATACTGTAATACAGTCGTGGTCAGAAATATTGGCACCCTTGGTAAATATGAGCATAAAAGCAATACAGAATACGTAAAATAAGCCTTCATACAGAATTTCTCAATCCTTCAAATTTCCAAGTCCATGTTTATACACTCTCCATTTAGGGTTCAGGTCAGGGGACTGGAATGGTCATGGCAGAACCTTCATTTTGTGTTTAGTGACCCATTTTTGTGTTGATATTTGATATTCGCCCATTTTAAAATTTCTATAGTAGGCTGTCAAGTTTAGATTTTTTTTTAATCTAATGCTATCTGTTTATCAGTTGGTATTTGTTATACCATTTATCTGAACAAGATGTCCAGGACCTCCATTAGAAAAATAGGCTCTAACATTAAAGATCCAGCAGTATATTTAATCGTGCACATGGGGTATACTTTTTGTATCCCTGTGTGCACTGAACACATCACATTTGGGTTTGCTGCCAATTAAGAAGCTCTTTTTAGTTTCTTTTCTGACCATATCCCCGTCCCGTTCAAAGTTCCAGTTTTGTCTGACTACTGAATATACTGGAGTTTATTTTTGGATGAAAGCAGAGAATTTTTCTTGAAATCCTCCTAAACATCTTGGTGATGTATGTGTAGGTATAAAAAATATATATAAAAATTTTTTCTGACCCCAAGACTAAACTATTTTTTGCAATTCTCCAGCTGTGGCCTCTCGAACTATCCTCCTTGTTAAGACACGCATTAAGACACGTAGGCAGATTCATAACATTTCCTGTTGATTGGAACTTCTTAATTATTGCCCTGATGTTGGACATGAGCATTTTCAAAGCTTTAGCCATTTTTCTTACAGTCATGTTCTGCTTTAGCTCAGCAATCTTTTGCTTCACATCAGAATATATACAGCTTTACTCATTATGATGAATAATTAAGGGTATTTGGCCTTTGTGTTACCTCATATTTATAGTCCCCATTCCTTAGTTGAATTTAAATTAAAGGTTAGATTTTCGTGATATATATATACATTTATGAAAGATCTATAGGATAAACAATGCAGATTTATTTTGACATGCAACCACCTTTGATCATATTTACCAATAATTCAGACCACGACTGTATATATTCCATTAGATAATGTGTAACCTACTATTAAGAATTAAAATGTTTGGCATTGTACTCACTCCCCATTGTACCCAATACATACATACATATATATGTATATATGAATAGACTTAAAATAACAATCGCTTTAATGTTGAAGACTCTAAAAATGTAAAGCTGATGTCACTGTATTCTTTAAGAAAGGATTCACTCTGGATTCAAAAAGACATGAATGCCATTCTACAGGATATACTTGTAAAGCTGTCATCTTTTACCTTTGCAAAGTCTAATCAGAGACTGTTGTTGACACAGAAGACCTGTTCTCTGAAGTCACAGTGAAACTAGCCTAACTTCTAACATTCCTCTGCGTTCAGTGAGGTGATGGAGGGCAATGTATAAGAGGGCATTTTTAAATCATACTAAATGTGTCACGTCAGCAACGTAAGTATAAATACATCAATTCACAATCTAAAATATGATTAAACAATGAGTTCTATGAAGCTACAAAATCTTTAATATAAACAGTCTTAGAAGAAATTTACTAAAAAAAAAGTAAAAAAAAGTAACTGAAGCACACAGTGATGTTCCACTCTTACAGAAGCAAGGTGGTTAGGGTTCTTGATTTTTAAAGAAGCCTTGCATGTCAAAAAGTAGAAATGTCTTAAATTACTGCATAATACTTTCATATTTAATGAGTTATTTTTTTTCTATTGAAAATGTATGCTTCTAAACGGTTTAATTCATAATATGTAATAAAACTACAATTAAAACTAAATGAATGAACTAAATCCATAAAATAATCCCATGATGGGACCCCTATATGTTCTATTTAAAGTGCCTGACAGAACCCTTTAAGTTTCTATATAACCATTTTTTTCAAAAAGCAAGCTTTCTTGTGAAGTAGAGCTAGTTCGGGTGGTAGCATCAGATCGCATTGTGTTGTTTGTTTTTTGAAGGCTCACGGGAATGAGTTGTTTGCAGGCCAAGTATTTTGCCTAAAGTGCATACTGTAATGTGGAATATCTTCAATCTCCAATAAGATTAACCCACATAGTTCAATGAACCTTGAAATGAAATCATGCTATAAACTGTATAGGAAACAGTCACGGCCTAGAACATTTGTATAGGTTTATTTGGCTGCTAAGCAACCATGTTATATCAGGAAACAGCAAACTGGTAAAAACTGGTCTCAGATAACACAAATGCTATCTATGAAGTCATCTTTAGGCCAGTAGAGAAATGGGAGGGAGATAAGTGGAATGCTGTCTGTACTGAACTGAACCATCGCTCCTCCACATTCTTATTCTCTGAGAGGACCAGTGACATTTTTAGCCTCTGTGACAGATCTGTATCAAAACTGCTCTTTCCTGTGTAAATTAAATATCCAGTTTGTTACCGACAATCCATGTTCTTTGAAAACTGTCAACTTCACATAATCATTTGTCGCAAGTTTGTTCAGAACTTATAGACTAAAGAGGAAACGTGCATTTCAAAGTAATAAAATATACTGTATGTATATTGTATGTATGTATGTAGCTTTAGATTAGAAAACTTTATTGATCACCATAAGGGAAACTAATTTGCCACCATTGCACTTAACAATTAAACATTAAAAACAACAACAGTCAATTCATGCAAGAAATTACACAACTTCTTAAAAAAAACTGCAGTATAATTTTTTTTCTGACAACATAATGACATCTGATAAAAATGTTGTACAGTATAACCAACACATTGCCAATGTTAAAATGTTTTTTTTTTAAAAAAATGCAATTTTGTCCATATAAAAGTAAAAAAACTGATCTGTTTTAAATGCTAAAGGTTATTTTAGACATCACAACATTTATGATGTACAGTATGAAAAATAGATTTTCATTTTGTTATATAATGTTTGCTACAAATTTTGTTCTCAACCTTTTTGAATAAAAAAAAATGTATTCAAAAAATGTATATTATCTTTATAATCCCCCTTTTTATTATTATTTTTTTATTCTGGTGTTTCTCGGATCATAGAAATTCATTCCGGTTTTAAAATAGGTTTCTTCAATATCATGACAGGTAGTAAGAAAAATACTAGTAATGTAGTTTTCATTTCTAAATTGTTTAGGTGTCTGCTGAATGAATCATTCTAAATGTATGACCGAGAATGAAATGAGAAAATCGAGATGCGTCAATAGGGCTGTTTTGTTCCTTTGGCTGTATGTGTAGCAATTTTATTTTTCAGCCACTTGGTGGAGATAGAGACTATGAAATTGCAAATCCATAATGCTGTGATGAAAGGTAAGTTGCATGAGCACATGCCTTGAAGACAGAACAGCTTAAGATTTACATAATAATCAGAATAAAAATAATAAATAGTTTTGCTGATTATTATTTAAGGGGTTTGAGCTTCTATAAGACGGGTATCTGAGAACCTAATAATCAGCACGGATAAAATTCCGTTGCATTAATCACCACGGATAAAATACTGTTGCATTTCAAAACAGTATACCACAATACATTTTAGGTTTCCCATTTTTAAAATAAGTTATAATGTAAGGGACCAGCAATAATAAGGAAGCAATCAAATATTTTGTCAATCTAGTGTGTGTTGTCTACAGGCAAAAGACTGTATAAAAGTGAGGATAAACTCTGGTCCCATAAAGAATAACGCCGTATTAAGATCCATTATTCAAATTTATTTCTGATTATATTCCCATGTACAGTAAAGGCAGTACAGTTTCTATTTGCAGTCGACTTCACATTTCACAACTGAGTGAACTTGTAAAGCGATGACATCTCATTATTTACGCTTTACTGAGTCTCCTAATGCATGAGATACAACACAATATCTCACAGCCAGTCTTATGTCCTATGCTGTAAAAATAAGAGTGAATGTGAACATGGGATAATTCCATGAACAGGTTGAAGAGAATTATGTCAGGGTTCTGTCTAAACAACAACAATGGAAAAAAATTAACTCTGGATTCAGCCTTGTGTTCCATGAACATTTATTTAATGAACATAATTTGAGTTAAATAATCTAATAACTAAGACTCATCTAATGTTTGATAGATGTTTTATTTATAAATGTAAAAATACATTTTATCTTGATGGATTAATTCTGCTTTCAGAAACTAGCTCATGCATTGTAAATTGACTAAGTGAGATATGTACAATGTGTTTAAATCATGGCGTTCCTGTTGTACATATAAGAACCCCTCTGTAAAGGATGACCAAGCAAGAGCTCCTTCTCTTGAACTAGACTGTCTAGCAGTTCCTGTTGTCGGTGGTTATGGTAAACCTTCAGGAAGGCTATCACTGTTAGACCCAGCCAGCATAACCAGGCTGACCACAGGCCAAACTGTGGAAAAAAGAAAATATTTACATATTTACTAAAATACATACTGTCAAAGCTCAGTTTGTGACTGTAATTTATATTACTTGTGGATGAATGTTTACCTGTGCAATGGCAAACTGGTCATAAAAGGAGGAGTTGTCAACACCGAGCTCTAAATCTGTGTCTTGCAGATCCTCACAACTGCCAAAGAGAAATTAACCAAATTTAAAGCAGAAGTAATACAAAAAGTGACTATATTTTGGAAGTATTTACAATCACAGCCATGCCAATATTTATTTTATATCTTATATACAGTACACAGACAAATTGTAGACAGTCAGCCAGTAAATAAATGCAGTACACGTTACTGAATGTGTGCAATTGCTTAATTCTAAATATCAAAATGGTTAAAAACCATTTTACCTGCTCGGCATGGCCCCATTTTCAGTGACAGCGTCACACCATTCACTGAAGCCAACACTGGAGATAGTACCGGCCACAAACACTATAAAAACCACCAAGAGGGACAGGAGAAGATTCAAGAAGGCATGAAAAAGAGAGCTGCAAAGAGATGCGGACAGAAATTAACATAATTTACAACTTGAAACGTTGGTGTGATTTAATAATCAATTTGATGGAAGGGCTTACTATTCGTGGCCTTTGCAGAGAAAGAAAAAGGTCCGCCACGCCTGTACGGCTGAGAGGATGAGAGACACGATGCCCACGAAAGTGATGAAGCGGCAGGACGACTCTGGTCCCCATTCTTCAACTATAAAGCGCTGTTTCCCCACCGTCATGTTCTCGTTTTGCCACATTCCCTCAGTAAACAGCAGGCATTTCCCCTGAAAGTCATCGCCGTTTTCAGATAGAGGCACAACGGCGATAAACCCGAAAATAAATGCTAAAAAATAAAGGATGCACTGGCCAAAGAGAAAATTGTCGACGGCCATCGTCCCGCGCCTGCATGCATTGTGATATTGCGCATGACAGTGAATGTCGGCATCATTATTGGACGACTAATGTCACCACTGCATGCACTGACTGCAGACTGCACTTTTTACTTTTGATTGAAGTGTTGTCATCGTTGACTAAGCTATAAAATATTTAATGTTAACAAACAATAGTTTAGATATGAAAAATATCGAACGCTGCAAAATGAAAACAATATTCAATATTCAGTTCAGCACTGGACATTACTTCTGACATTTTATTTTATACATTTTATAGAAATTAGGAGGAAATTGAATCAGATTCATATACTGTAATACCTGCTGTCAGATATGTTTAGCATCATTCTTACGTTCTACAACTTCATTTTATCTCTAAGCTGACCAACACTCATTTTTCCAAATCTTTTACATAGCTTAACTTTTGCTATAGGCTGCATGTCAAAAACAGTAGCCTATAGCTACTGACAAATACCAGTCTGAATATTTACCCCAAATCTAAACATTTTAGGGAGTTTGTCCTTGAACTGACCCATGTTTTGTGTTAGTGGGGGTTATTTCACATACAATAAATAGATCTACACACTGTATATTATTATTTATTATTGAAAGCATGGGGGTGTGTGGAAGCAGTGATTTTATTCACTTGGGATTGGCCCAGATGGCTTGGAGGTGTTCTGTTAAATCCTAGGGATAAATGGATTAGGTGGAGGTCAAAGTGAGTCTGGACAGAAGTCATTCTAAACGCGCTTCTCACCTCTTCTGTACTCCCTTACCAGAAATATGCAACAACAAAAAAAAGGAATATGACAGCACCTACAATCAAGATCCATGGATTACAAGCCCTTGTGCAACTATGTGAGATCTGAGCAGGTAGGTTATGTAAAAGAGGATAGGGATGTGGAAATTCAACTGAAAAAGACATTAGCTATTATTCAG